>JAUJYZ010001455.1:0-297296 GCA_033675265.1 Actinostola sp. cb2023
TTTAGACCAGAAGAATCTTCTCCTCTTTTATCAAGCTCATCTCGGAGTTGTTGTACTATTAGATTGTGAAAGGGATACAAGTTCCCTTTTTTACCTTCGATGCCAGCCATAACTAGTTGGCATTTCTCTTCCAAGGTCTTATATTGTCTGTATGCCATATAGTCATACTGTCCAGCCATCCTTATATCTCCGTCACAACCCGCACATCCACGATGCCCTCCCTTCTGCGTCCCATCTTCATACTCCACACTGGGATTGTCGCCATTCATAAACCTCATCTTGTCTTGAATAGCTATTCCATCTTTGGATTCTACTGGCTGCGAGAAGCTTTGGAGGCACTCTCTTCTTGTTGGGATGAATAGCATCTGGTCAGCATCGGAACTGCCACTTAATCCCATCATGTATAGGTGTGGTTCCTCGATAACTGACTGGACATCAACTTGAACACTGTTCTTCTGTTGGTATTCTTGATTTGTCATGTGTATGGCAGGGTCATACACTTCCCTTACCAAAAAAGAGCATCATGCCACGGTTTCCCAGACCAGAGTGGTCATGCCACATCAGCCAGTTCCTAGTGCGCTCGATGTCTTTGAGCATTTTCACTGGATCTTTATCTACATTTATATTGATATTTGCATTCAACTCTTTAAGATGGTCCACTGCGTCTTCTTTGGACATGTTGTCATAAACTTCATCTGCCTTTATTTTCATGAATTCATCATTCTTGTGAAGGCTGTTTCGCCGAATATCCCCAAATGGATATTTCCTGGCTTCTAATGCTGTTTGCTTCTTTTCAATCAGACCTTCACTAGTTATCACTAACTTGACGTCATTTGTCTCCAGAACTGGAACACCTAGATTAAACTCCCCTGAAGCTATCTTTTGTTTAATCTCATCTTGAACTAATATATTTTGCCTCGGAATAGAAAATGATATTTCTTTTCCTTTTTGTTTCAAGATTGCTCGTCGGATTCTTTTTCCTGAAAAAAATATAGGTGATTGAAAATTGAGGAATGCTAGTACATGTAGAATAGTCATTTGTTTCTACTTGACATACCCAGCCATTATTTTTTTACAACACTTGTTAATTTTTTGGCGCGCTGATTGGATAAGAGCCATTGTCGATAAGAGGACAAATGCATAAAATGACGTTTCGCTCGTGCACGGATCCAGGGTGCAGTTTTTCTTTCAAATTTATTTGTCGTTTTGGGGAGCCTTTTCCGCTTTCCTGAGTAAAGATTGTTGTAAAAAAAAAAACAAATCGAACACACGGTTTTCCATTGTCTGTACTCTTATCGACGACGGATGATGCAATAATGGCGGAATCAGTAAATCTCATTTATTGTGTAGTTAGTGATATGATACAGCCATTGTGTCAAAGAGTATACCGGTAATAACAAAAAGAAACCTACAAGATTTTAGAGCGATTCTACAAAAATGTAAAAAATGTAAAAAGTTAGAGCGAATTGAAATCACAAAGATTTGTATGGGAAATTGAGTTTTGGACTGTCTAGCCTCGTTTCCATGCAATTGCTAGAATTCAAATGGTTATAACTTTACAAGGGTTTTATTTAAATTGATGTGCTTTTGGTGTGTAGCTAGACTATATGTATGGTCTTGCAAAAAATGATATTACATTTATTAAATTCGTATTTTTTCACAGTTAATGTAAATTATTCCGCCATTATTGCATTCGATCTATAAAATGTTCAAAACTTTGCAGTGAAAGAACTCGCTCGTTGTTCCACTTGAGTTTTGAACATTTTATGGCATCATCCGTTGTCGATAAGAGTACAGACAATGGAAAACCATGTTCGATTTGTTAAGTAGACACCACTTCACCGCACCGCCCACCCCATTTTAACTTGGGAGCTACACGTACATCAATTGGAAATACTGTGGTTTATAAATATACTAATTACTTTTTACCTTTCACTGTATATTCTGGTTCAAACTTTCCAATATTTACACCTTGTGACTTTAGATACTCTTTTAAAAGTTGCCCAGCATTTGGTGGGGAGAGGTGGGAGCCCTGTTTCCTTATCTCGTAGAACTTTGCCTTGGCTGACCAATTGACTTTGCCTTCAGGCCAATTCTGCATATCCTCTTGGAGCTGTTCCAGATTTCCTGCTATCAGTGTAGGGACATGGGTTTTAGTGTTTCCACACTGCTGTCGCTTGCTCACCCTTTCCTTTGCACTAGCTTTTGATTCAAATCCTTGGAATAGCCTCTGTTTCTTCCTTGTTGAAAAGGAGACGCGTTGAGACAGATGTGATGCAACATCTGTTTCGGCCCAGACATCTTCAATACTTCTTTTTCAGCTTTCGTTTTGACTCTCTGTTTTCTTTTTTTCTTTCTACAGGTGATTGCTTCTTTATCAACCCAGCTTCAGGAACAAGGGTTAAAATGTCACTGAAGGACTTGCCCAGATTTTCATTGCAGATCTTGTTGTAATTTGAGAAGATGGTTTGGCCAATTTCTTTTAGTTCCACTCTGTTTGGATTTTTAACAGACATGATAGCACTATCAGCTTTAGCCTTTACTTTCATCTCAGTAAATGGGGATGACTTTCGTATTTTAACAGGGAAGCTCTCAGTTATTGCTGGATGGAATGTCGAGCAACATTTACAGTTCTTCAAACTGTGCATCTTCTTCCTTGCAAGTGATGTAGCATCCCATTTTTTGAACGAGAAGAAACTAAGATATTTTTTCTTTTGGGAGGGTCCACTCCACTTGATAATCACAGAACTGATTACGTTGGAATGCTTTACAAATGATTCTGACCAAAAAAGAGCAAAATCTAAGATGAATTTGATTTTCAAGACTAAAAAAAATTAAATGTGATATACATATGTAGGCGATAGCAATGTATTCATTTAAATGCATGTACATATATTTTTAATAAAGCTGATTGATTTGATCTCAAATAAATGAGTGGTTTAATTATTCTTACCCAGAAGTTCATATACAGTCATTTGCAAAAATTCTGGCTGCTACGAAATATCAATATATCAATATATCAGTATATTGGGTGCATTATGGGTAATTAAATAATACTATTTTGAGTTTCCTAACTTATCAAATGAAGCAATATTTACAAACAACAAACTTATGACTAAGATAAACATACTAAATATTTCTACCAACTTTGCTGGCGCTAACCCCCGCTTTAAGGGGAATTTTTGATTATTGAATTACCCATAATGCAGCCGATATATTGATATATTGATATTTCGTAGCGGCCAGAAATTTTGCAAATGACTGTAATGTATTAATAATATTATATAATTTTATTACTACCATTGTCAAGATGCATTTGGATGTCCAAGAAATATACATGTACAGTCATTCTCAACAAGGTTGTCCAGATGAAAAGACTACAATACTAAAGTACATGGCATTGTGAGAAATGAATGTATATAATGCCACTGGTATCAATTCGCAATATTGAAAACAATGAATCACATGACTTTATTGTAGTATTGCAGTCTTTCCATCTGGACAACATTCTTAAGAATGATTGTATATATAAGAAAATGACTGAAAATGGTTTCTAGGTTATAAGCATGATGCTCTCAATAATTTGATCATATGGATTCTATAAATATTATAATTAGTCTACTGAATCTATGAATGAGTTTTTTTGAAGTTTTATAGAATCCATATCAGTGAAATATAATTTGAGCTATGCCTGACATATGCTTACAGTAAGCTTATATCTGAGGAATTATTAACATGAAGTGAACCACAGGGAGCCCAAGCATAAATTCAGTAAAAAAATAAAATTCAAAAAAAAGTGTTTTTGCAGGTTAAGTTAACAGACAACAAAGGTGTATAGGGGGAAAAAATACTTTATTTTGAATTTTATTTTTTTACTGAATTTATGCTTGGGCTCCCTGTGAGTGAACTAGGTATTGAGGGCTAAACTCTCAATGTAGTTAAATGTCCTAAGGCAATTGAAAATTTGTATATCTCAATTTGTCCAATTTACAATCAAACTGAGGATGTTCCACTATTCTCTGTGGATATATATGTGTAGATATGTAATCATATTGTCAATATTGTGTTTATTAACTCACCTCTGTTAATTTCAAAGCTTGGAAAGTCAGAAAAGTGGCTTGTAAAAAGGTTATATCTTTCATCATTTACACGGTGTATGAATTGCTTAGAATGTTCTCCTTCTTTCTTGTGTGTTGAATCAATAACTTGCTTCCTTGATTCCCATATAAATACTCGAGCAAACCCACAGTTTACAATCTCAGACATAAGTTCACTTAAAGTTAAGCTCAGTAGAATTATTCATGTTTACAGACATTACAGAGAAGCAGTGACCTTTTTCAACAAAACTGCGAATTCTCTTTCGTAATTCCCGCCAATTTCTTGCGCATGTCTTAAGGAGCATTACTGCTATCAAATTAACTGAAGAGAACGTATTTTTACTTCATGAAAATTGAACTTCTTTAAAGAACCTATTCCCAATACATACATTAATCAGTCAAACACAACTACAATTACTGCCAATTTATTTACTTCTACGTTGGTTAATAAAAAGATAATGCCTTCAAGTTCATAAAGAGATGCTAAAATGTACATTTGATTTAAAATATCACTTACATACAACGAATTGACGATGATGCGACCCACGGGTGAAAAGTTTTTCCACAGCATCGTTGTTCGAACACTCGGCCATCAAATCGTCCAACACCAACAGACCCGGCTGTCCTTCAAACTTCTCGTAAAAGTCTTCAGGCATGCCTTTCACCCACTCCACTTCTTCGGGAAAGGTGTCGAACATGGGTTGCCATTCGCCATAACAGTACACCACCCGGGAAAGCGGTTGTCGAAACATTTCTTGGCGTTCTTGGATCAACCGTCGCACCCAATGGGTTTTGCCCGATTTGCTGGGACCCACCACTTGTAGGTTGGAGGGGGTCTTGAGACGGGGATCAAACCCTTCCTCTTCCTTCATGACGATACAAATTAAAAAACACACACACAGAGGTAAGGACAAGTATTTATTTAAAAAAAACTAACAACAGCGTTGTCGTTGAGCGTCGCGGCGGCACACAGAACTCTGGCAAAACCGACGACTTTTCTGACTTTTCAACAAACGCGGTGATCGACACAACCAATGACACACCCGACGGTCGTTGACTCGAGGGGGGCCTGGAAATGTCACCACAATTTCTTTCAACGTCCGACCGCGTACCCGATGGGTTAAGTAGTACAGACAGTAGTGACCGCACACGGTTGTCCGGGGACTTTGAAAACTCCGTATACTGTAACGGCACCCGCGTCCCAAATAGTCCCCCCCACGACGGGTGGTACGATTGAGGCGTCTGTCCATAACTGTCAAAAAATTCGGCGCGACCCTCGTTGTCCCAATACATGGCCACCCAATGCGTGCCTGGTCGGTCCGATGGATCTGTGTTAACGATCAGTCCTGTACCAGAACGGTGTGTGGTGGGAAGACGGTCGGCGGGGAACACTCCTAGGAAGGCGGGGCGTAACAGACGATCGGTCCGCACCATCCAACGCAGTTGTTGAGAATCCAATCCACCTTCAGCGGGCATTTTTTTTAAATAATTCTTGGACATCAGCACCACCTTGTGGGGTCCACCAAGATTTCGTTTTCAAATTCAGGTAAAAACAAGACCGTCACGTTGTGGACGAGAGGTGGGTTGAAATTCAGGAACAGGTCCAACGTACCGTCGTTCTTCTTGTACGTGTAGTTCTTGGCGTCTTTTCCGTCAGGGGTCAAATTGATACACAGCAACGCATTTCCATGCGCATAATCTTTTCTTTTTATACCGTTGGAAAATCCCCGATGCATGTTCCCGGTCGACGAAAACATCATCTCGTACCCTTCCACCGCATCGTGTGACTTGAATTCAAATCGGCTCTTGGGACGTTCCACCCCATTGACCACCATCCGGAAATCTTTCAATCCAAACAATTTGAAGTTGTAGGGGTTTTCGTTGTACGCCCCATTGAAGGCAGTCGATTTGACAAACCCAATCGTCAGATAATCGGGGACCGATTGTTGAAACAGGTCGGTGAACGACACAAACGATTTCCCCGCTTCAATGGTGCGACGGATGGGTTTGCTGGTACGGATGGGGTACACCACCGTCTGCTGTTGCTTGTACTGTTTGTCTTCGACTTCCAAGTGAGCTTCCGCCTGCACTTTAACATGACGGACGCGAAACACCGCTCGCGTGATTTTGAAGCGGGCCGTGCAACCGGCTGCAGCCATCAACACAAATTGGGGGTCGTTGAAATCGATCTGAATGACGATCGACACCCCCGGCACCAAATAACGTCCTGACTGAAACACGTCCACGGCCGGTTGGATGGTGAAGTGCACTTCGCGAGACTTTTGCGCGGTGTCGGCGTTAGCGTTTCCGGTTCCGTCCTTCGTGTAGTCGCTGTAGAACAGACGGGTGCGTTCGTCGGTTGACGTCGGTTGACGTCCTTCTTTGAATATACTTTGATAGGCTTGAATGATTTGAGGGGCAGTTTTGTTTTTTATCGGACGGATCCAGGCGTAGCGTGACAACACATCCACGCACGTCAACCAATGCTTGTAGCCTTGGTTGTCGCCAGACATCCGTTGCACGTCCACCAGATCACTTTGCCATTGTTCGTCCATCCCATCGACTATCACACGACTGCGACGAAACCGACGTTGTACGGGTTTGTGCAGCGTGTACCCCGGTTGTTTTTCCAACCACTCTTTCACTTGTCGACGTCGAATTCCATGTTTTTGAACTTGACGGCTCAATTGGTCGTACCCCGCGTATCCTTCAGCTTTCTTTGGATTGTAGTACGACCGATGCAACAGTTGTTGAATTTGGACTTTCGTTTTCTTCCGACGACGACGAGGGGGCATCTTCTTCCGTTACCACCACTACAGTTCCACCACAACAGGCGATCCAACAGCGAAATCGTTTACACCAATCCGACACACTGGGGGGTAGCATGTTCATTCATTTCTTTCAGCTCGGGTGAAGGTGTTTTTATGGTCTTCCTCCTCTTTCTAGCCCTCTCTTCTCTTTTCTCTTTTCTCTTCTTCCACAGATGTGCATTTCTCACACGCCACCGTTTCTCTAAACGGAGCTTATGAGCTAAAGTTTGGTACTCGTTTTTAAGGTCTGTCAACTTCACACGATTGTATAGAATTTCCCCCAAATTTTCTTGATCTCTTCCATTTAGACGGATGGTCCAGTGGTAAAACTTTTGGGCATCTTCGTTCAGACGTATCGAACGTACCTCTCCTTCACGACTCATCGGTAACATTATGCATCGGTACCTTTCTTCCAACATTATCAAGAACGCCTCCGTGTGGACGTTCAACCACGCCCGTGTCTCGGCGGTCGTCTGCTTGATCGTCCGGTATGTTTTCTCGTCAGTCATGATAGAGGTACTGATCATCGGTCATTCTCTCTTTCGTCTAAATACCCGTAGGGGACCGTGTGCACTCCACGGCGTACTCGTTTGTCGTAGACCACACGAAAGTCCTTGCACATCTGTACGGTTTTCAACTGACGGCGTTTGGCGTCACGTTGAATGCGGTGCGGTTCCGTCACCACGTACTTCTCTTCCATGCCTTCCACCAACCGTAGCATGGAGTTAAAATTCACCACAGCACTCGACGTCACGTTGCGGGGTCAGTTCTCTTTGATTAGTTCGAATTTGACTGCGAATTTGTGAAGGAATTCGAAGAATTTGACTAACCAAAGAGAACTGACTCCGTAATTGCTATCCGATACTTGGATAAGGGAATCGCCTAGCAAACGTCATTTGACAACCGGATGTGACTTGGCTTGCATGTAGTCACGCACAAATCAAGTCTGACAAGATTAAGAGATCACTTCCGATCCGATAACACTTTAATCTGTCTTAAAAGACACACGATTATAGCTAATTATAGCAAAAAGGAACTATCAGATACCATGGCAACCGAAACGGACCTAAAAGGAATGCGAGGATACGCGAGAGGAGTCGTTACAAAGAAAATAAAAGAAATAATAAATCTGATGACGGATGAAGATAATGTCGAAATTGTAAACGAAAAGGTCCATCAATTGCGTGAAAAATTCAACAACTTTCAAACGGCACATGAAGCATTCCACAGCCTACTAACTGATGAAGATTCTATTCAGGAATCAATAAATTACTTTCACCAAACGTCAGAACAGGTTAAGCAGCTACAAGAAAACATTGACGTTTGGGTAACCGGGATAGAAACCTCCCAGCTGATGAGATCTATGGATGTACGTCCAGAGGATTCAGTCAGCAACATCAGCTCACGACATGGGTCGAAAACATTGTCGCTAAGTCACGTAATCTACATCGTCTATAAACATTGAACAGTCATTAAAGTCATTGTAATCTATTTGTGGAGTTCTACGGTGGCCCATAGGGGACACGCTGCAAATAAGACAGGTTGCTGCAAATAAGACAGGTTGCTGCAAATAAGACGAGTTGCTGCAAATTAAAAACGAGTTGCTGCAAATAAGACGAGTTGCTGCAAATAAAAAACGAGTTGCTGCAAATAAAACGAGTTGCTGCAAATAAGACGAGTTGCTGCAAATAAGACGAGTTGCTGCAAATAAGACGAGTTGCTGCAAATAAAACGAGTCGCTGCAAATAAAACGAGTTGCTGCAAATAAGGACATAAAACACTGCGCGCGCAGGGTGCGAGCGAAGACTGGGTTCGACGAATGCTTGGTAGCCTAGCCATCCACTTTTCCTCTCTTCGAATTCCAACATGTTTTGTACTGGATGTGGAGGAAATATTACTCTCTTAGATGCAAACTTTTGTCCGTCCTGTGGGACACAAGTCAACAAAGATGACAAAGATATTACTGTGTTTATTAAGATGTACTTTCACCGCGGATATCGCTACAAAGATATTGTTAGTTTACTGAACAAACATCATGGTGTAACTGGATCGCAACGCTCTCTCCCGTCAGTTAGAACATCATATATGCATATTCCTCGTAGCGTGGTTCAAACGCTATTAAATGAAAGAAATCGATCCAAATGGAGTAGAAGAGAAGGCAAAGAGATGGCTTAGACGAAGGAACTGTGTTTCAAGTGGACTTAATTTTTGCTGGCATATTGATGGTGAGTTGCAGTAGCCAGTAGTTGCGCAGACAGTATCTTTCATGATTGATTACAGTAAAAATAATAAAAAAATATAAGCTTAATACATTAATGTAAAGTTATACACCTTGTGGATAATCAATAAATTGCCATGTAGTAATGCACCAGTCAAGTGAAACCCCCTGAGTTTGGGTTGAGTTGACGCCACTGTTACCTTTAAAGATTCATAAAAATATATACATGTAGTATTATTAGTACTTCCCTCTGGAATATTGAGAAAATATGTTAACTAGTGAATAAGACCCTTCAAGATTATTTCAGTGAAGTTTCAGCTCAATCAAATTTTGAACAATTTACATCCTACATATATAGTCCCCCTTCAAGTTTGTCAGACCTGACAGAAGGGGGGGGTACTTGACCCATGTTTGGGTATAGGGGTCTAGGACAACATATTTTAGGACCCTGTTTAGGACAAAGTACAAATACACACTATATTTTACATAATTTTAACACGTTGGCAAACGTCTTGGATCTCGGATTGCTAAATACTGGATAAAACCATACTTAATGACGACAATCGTGCATCATACCCTGTTTAGGACAGACTCACATAAAATTATATACCCTGTTCAGGACAGAGAGGCCATATGGAAACATACTGTTATGTATACACCTATTTCAACTAACGTTGTCGCATTCAAAGCAACAAGCGTCAAGCCAAGACCGAAGTGAATGCTGGTTTTGTGCTGGCAAATTATTGACTGAAATCAGACGTATTTTCTATGGAACGAAGTGTGATATGCAAACAAACATGTGAAAATGTTCACATTTTGTAATTAGTCCTCATAGAAACAATTGTGATTTAAATAATTGTCAGCGGCATAACCAGCATTCACTTTGGTCTTGGCTTGACGCTTGTTGCTTTGAACTCGACAACGTTATTTGAAATAGGTGTATACGTATTAAGAGTGGATGCCAGTAAGGATCGAGACTAATTCTTCAACTCAAAAAATTCGAATTTAATTTTATTTCGCCATATCATTCCTTTCGATGACCTATTTTAGGGAAAAATACTAAAAAGTTCCAGCGATTTTTATTTTAGGAAAAATTTCCAGTTTTTAAAAACCCGTCTATCTACTTAATTTTTTTGGCTAAATTATAAGCCAACTTTGAACAGTCGGTGTGTGTGCACCTCTAGAAGTACAACAATGATATTAAGAACACTTAATAAACGTTTCTTGGTCTTTTCTACTGTGTAATTTATTTTTCTGTAACTTCTGTAGTTATTTTTCAAATTTGGTTTTAAAAAGGTATACTGAGCGCCATGAACGGAACGTTGAAATATAGGCAATGTTTAAGGTACGAAAAAGGAATCTGGTACATAAATTTTGGATGAAAACGCCATGCCCCAGGAAAGCTTCACGTTTGCTCTATCAGTTTAGAAAGTTTCAAGCTTGGGAATTCAATGTAGCATTTTTGAGAAAATAAAACTATTATGCTTGGGACTGCCAAAATTAGCATAATTTTCGTCCTGTGGCGGACATTTTTGTCATCCAAACACAAAACCTAACGCCAAAACACGGCTATCTTGCATTTTTAGTTGATTGCTGCTGATGGAAAACAATGTTCGAGTCAATAGGAATGATTTTCAACAATGTTTGTGTTTCGATAGTCGTAAATAACTCTCGCAAAAAGTTAAAATTAGCATAGATGGTCGATCAGATTACAGCAAAATACGAATTTTGTTTAAACAACGTTTATACGAAATTCTACCCATTCAAGCAAGTATGAATTCTGTTTAGTATTATATTTTATGATTAAAACTATTATTTCATGCCGCAAAAAAATTATTCGAAGGGCAGTAGCGTGACTTGCAGCAGCTACATTGCGTTACATAATTGGCTTGTCAACAAAGTGGAGCATCGTGTCAAAATATCCGAACTCTTCATGATAAAGCGGCAGTTTGAACTAGAAATCAGTGCAATTGTTTGTAAATCTTATTTGGAGCAAACTCTAAGCATTTTAGAGTGAAGAACCACAATTTTCGGAAACGGTGTTTATATTTGATCAATGAATATGCTAATTGTCACTATTTTAGGAGCTTATGTGGTTGAAATAGCTCAAATATGGTTGAAAATAACTCTTATTAACTCCAAGATTGTTATCAGTTGGCAGCGATCAACTAAAAGTGCAAGATAGTCGTGTTTTGGAATTAAGTTTTGTGTTTTTAACGACAAAAATGTCCGCCACAGGACGAAAAATTATGCAAATTTTGTCAGTCCCAAGCCTAATAGTTTTATTTCTCAAAAATGCTACATTGAATTCCCAAGCTGGAAACTTTCTAAACTGAAAGAGCAAACGTGAAGCTTTCCTGGGACATGGCGTTTTCTTCAAAAATTGATGTACCAGATTCCTTTTTCGTATCTCAAACATTGCCTATATTTCAACGTTCCGTTCATGGCGCTCAGTATACCTTTTTAAAACCAAATTTGAAAAACAACTACAGAAGTTACAGAAAAATAAATTATGCAGTAGAAAAGACCATGAAACGTTTATTCAGTGTACTGAATGTCATTGTTGTAGAGCTAGAGGCGAACACACACCGACTGTTCAAATTTGGCTTATTATTTAGCCGAAAATTTTCGGTCGACAGACGGGTTTTTAAAAACTGGAAATTTCTCCTAAAATAAAAATCGCTGGAACTTTTTTAGTATTTTTCCCTAAAATAGGTCATCGAAAGGAATGATATGGTGAAAGAAAATTAAATTCGAATTTTTTGAGTTGAAGAATTAGTCTCGATCCTTACTGGCATCCACTCTTAAGATTGGAATTGTAACCATGATTTTTATGTATCAAATTTGACAATATTTATATATTATAATTTTTAGTATTTTTTATAGTAAAACTTATTTAGTTTTTTTAAGAACTCATTTATGATGATGACATAAACTGTGTTTTCTTCTTTAGGTTACAATAAGCTAAAACCTTATGGCTTCCCTATTCACGGATGCATTTGTGGAAATAGCAGAAGAATACTTTGGTTGGAGCTTGTAAAATCCAACAACAATCCCAAGATAACAGCTACACTGTATTTGGATAATGTTCAAAATTGTGGCGGATGCCCAAGAATAGTCCGATCTGATTATAGGACAGAAAATGTTGTGCAACTTTCAGAAGAAGTTGATCTAACTGGTGGATTGACTTTTTTAAGGATATGGTTCTGTCAGGTGTGCTAGAGCTTGGAAATGAATTTCACATTTCACTTTTCAAAGATTATTCAAAATGAACTCGACAAGGTCAGAGATCACTGGAACAGTCACTACATATGGCAGTCAAGGCATGATACAGTGAGTGCAGTGGAGTTCCAGATATTTTATATTTTTTACCAGAACAGTTAGGTTCTATGGATTGTACTATCCCAGTATCAAGATAAAATAAAGGAAGTTGAAGGAGATTGTCAGATTGATGTAGAGGATGATATGCATCATGAATATTTTGAACACATATTAGAAAGTACATGTAGTAGGTGGAACATGGCAGTTGATGAAGGAGATACATTTGACCTTTTTCAAAGATTTAACCTATTACAAATTTGAACATTTTAATATTGAATTTTGATACAAAATTTACATCATATGTAAGACAAGCAAAATGAAATACTTGCAATTGTCTTTGCCCAGAGCAATTTGTGTAATTATTTCCACTAATTAGTACTAAATATATAGCAGCAATTAAACAATAGAAAACAATAGAGTGCAGACAAAAAAAACTGACAGATTTGACTAACTAAATAGCACTATAAATGGTGTAAAGTTATTATTTGTCTTCTATTGTTTAGTGCCATTTAGCACTGATTGTTTACTACTTTTTCATGCCTTTGTTGTCTGCACTCTAGAAATGTCACTATTTAGTAATAGTGCTAATAATTTGGTATGCCTCAAAAATTCCAATTCATAAATAATAATATTGGATTTCTATTGTAAATTATGTAAATTGGTAATCAATAAAAACCTATTCATACTTCATGAATATTCATTATCCCGTGCGATGACGTAATAAGCAGTATATAAGGTAGAATTAATTATGCAAATGTGTCAGTTCACCAAGATTGAGATGGCGAGTGGAAGTCGACCCACCCAACCCACCCTCTTGTTGACAAAATTAGCACTTATGTGCTCTTTGTCGTATTGCTCGACAGGGAGTCTCATCCCATACCTTAATGCTAATGAGTCAGCGGGAGGGATAATGTACTATTGTGTTGATTTTGCCATGCAAACAGGAACAAAGAATGTGTTCTTTATAAAACATTTTTACAATAACTGGAACTGGACAATAAAGTTGGTTCACAATAGCAATAATTATATAAACTTATGTAGATGTTTTATGTTGTTATGCTTTAAAATATATTATGTCACTAATCCTGTTATGCCATTACGCTGTGATGTCCACAATGATAACATAAAACCTAATGCAAAGGTGTATTTTGCATTTATGTCACCTAGTATGAACCAGGCTTAACTTATAATATTAAATAACTCTAGATCTTTAACAAAGTTATATGTACATGCACAATGTACAACAAAATGTAAGTTACATCCTTCACTATATTTACAAAGTATCAAATCCCTGAAAATTATATTGTTAAGTTTGTCTCAGATTTCAAGAAATGTATTGTCTCATAGCTGACACATGGCGACACTTTAATAGGAAGACTGCTACCTCGTTGAATCTTTAAATCGCCATCTCTCGAGGCCATCATTCCAACTTGTATGGTAACGTCTTGCACGATGATATCAACTAATCAAGTAAGCTTATTGATTTCTTGTTCTTGAACTTTGACGTTCTGCCAACTTCTTTTCGTTTCTTAAATTCAACGTAACTTGGGTGTTTCTGTGCTCCCAAAAGACTTTTATTCGAATCTTTGTTGACTTGTGTCCCACAGGAAGGACAAAAGTTTGCATCTAAGAGAGTAATATTTCCTCCACATCCAGTACAAAACATAATTCGAAGAGAGGAAAAGTGGATGGCTAGGCTACCAAGCACGAGTCGTCGAACCCAGCCTTCGCTCGCACCCTGCGCGCGCAGTGTTTTATGTCCTTATTTGCAGCAACTCGTTTTATTTGCAGCGATTCGTTTTATTTGCAGCAACTCGTTTTATTTGCAGCAACTCGTCTTATTTGCAGCAACTCGTTTTATTTGCAGCAACTCGTTTTATTTGCAGCAACTCGTTTTATTTGCAGCAACTTGTTTTATTTGCAGCAACTCGTTTTTTATTTGCAGCAACTCGTCTTATTTGCAGCAACTTGTCTTATTTGCAGCGTGTCCCCTATGGGCCACCGTAGAGTTCGGATTCATTCGCTCTTGCACCACGCTACCCCTGTGATTGGAGATTTATGAGTAAAGCGCAACCTCTAGGAATCTGGCAATTACATTAGTTCGAATATGACTGCGAATTTGTGAAGGAATTCGAAGAATTTGACTAACCAAATTCGAACTAATGTAATTGCCAGATTTCTAGAGGTTGCGCTTTACTCATAAATCTCCAATCACAGGGGTAGCGTGGTGCAAGAGCGAATGAATCCGAACTCCACAAATAGATTACAATGACTTTAAATACTGTTCAATGTTTATAGACGATGTAGATTACGTGACTTAGCGACAATTCCGCTGCAGTAGTCGTAGCAAATTGTAGAGTTGTAGATTGTAGCTATTGTAGTAGGATATTGTAGAATATTGTAGAATATTGTAGGTTCGAACTGAAATACGATAGTAAACATACTCTAACTTAATTAACATGCATAACGTAAATTGACATAGCTCATGGAATAATTACTAACAACATAAATCGTATAGAATATAGCATACATGCGTGATATAAATGATACTGATCCTTTCACAGTGTTACAGATAAATCAACTTGAAGTTAACTCGTGTTGAGCGACAAATTCTATGGCTTTGACTGGCTAAATATAACGAAAATAGCATAACAACATTTCTTGATGGTGTCCTTGCCATAGTACTCTTGTGATTTTAACTAACGTGATAAGAAGAAGTTCAACACTTACTTGGTTTACGCTTGCACTAAGGTTGATGTAGCGACTTGGTTGAAATAGCAGATAGAGTAGAATTGAGTAGAATGTGGATAGAACGTAGAGTTGGCCAAAATGCCCATAAAGCCCATACAGGGTAGCGTCCACACTAAACTGAATTGTACTCTATAGAAACTTAGATTTATAGTTATACGCATTTACGTCACGATGATTTAGCTTGAAGGCATTTCCTTGCGGGACATTGAATTCTAACGTGGGATAATCAATGACAAATACGTGCGGCTATGTTTGTGCGTTGCGGAAACTACTTGTGCACACCCATCTTATCTAACTAAAGGGGTTCCTCGCGATACCACGTATAAAGGAAGTAGATTATTTAACTAACTTGGTGCGGCAGATTAAGCGCGTTACAACATGCATGACTAGTGACTTTCGTCATGTACTAGAAATTTCTGAGGAAGTATAACTATGCGTTTTAAAACTAACAGAGAGGGATGCCTTTACACTTCACTTCCTTGTCACCTTGGTCGGTCACGTACGCGTAACTCTTGGGTCCGGTCGAGACAAATTCGCGAATGAAATTAATCCCCCGGTCGTTTCAATTCCGACGTCAAATCCCCCAAATAATCACCCAACGGTAGCAAAGTTTGTCCTGGATGGGTGACGTAGAAGATCGAATCGGTGTCAAAGTACAAGACACGTTCTTGGAGCTCTTCCAAATAGCGGTACAATTTCAAACGAGCAAACGACGTCACAAATGCCGCATGCACCACACTTGCAAATCCACTTTCGCGCGTGAAGTCGTCGACCCGATCGTATTGTAGTTGAACCAGATCTTCGTTGATCAACAACAGGTGTTTGACCTCGGTTTTCGGTCCAAACATCAGCTCGGTAAACCGTTTGGGGTCGTCCACGTATTCGGTGACGGGTAAGTGAGGGTTTTGACCAAATTTCCCCCACAAACTGTTCAACATCAATTTGACCAAATTCCGCAACCCCGGATTGGCTTCTATGTGTTCCAGAAGGATTCCTTCATGCGCCAAGTACTCGGCCACGTACCGTTGTTTGTCTTCTTCCGTGTGACACCATGCAGGCCAACCGGAGGCTTCTTGTTTCAAACGCAGGTAGGTGTTTACGTACTTCCCAAACAATTCCGTCGACGTCTTTTGGTAGTGCCACACTTCGTACACGTCAAGAATGACGTATCCAAGACTCACGGCTTTTTCCAATTCGGGGGTGGTCCACGTACCCACCAAAGCACGTTCTTCGGCATTGTGACAACATCGCCCTCTCGTTTGTTTGAGTTGTTCGGCACACGTACGGCACAACACAAACATCAGCTTCTTTTGAATGTGGGCCGGTAAGACGGGGATGTACAAGTGACGGGGGGGAAGCACTTTGACTTTGTTCAACCCGTAATAATGTTCCGTCAAAGGTGATTGAAAGTCCCGACGGATCAAAGTCGGGTGGTCGACGGGGTACGCACCACCCGATAACATCACGGACGGGTACAATGAGGTGAAATCCACGTAATCGACGCGACTTCCTTCGGGACACTTGAAATACAGTTTGAGAGCATTGGTGCGTCCACCAAATAACCCCTCTCGAGGGTTCAAGGGTTCTCGGTGTTTCATCCATTCGGAGAACGTGTCATCATCACCTTGCATCCCATCCCATTCGTGTTCCCACATTTCCACCACCTTAAACCCCCAATCCCGCATCCGTTGTGTACGGTGTTCCGTCGCGTTGCGTACATCCCCCATCTTCTGTCGTAGTTTGGGGTGAAACATCTGAGCGTTGGGGAAACAGGTGCTACAAGCGTGCCAAAAACAACCATGGAATTGGTACACGGTACGGGTCTTGGAATCGTACCCATCCACTTTGGCACCCAAAATCACCGTCTCCCCCTCTACACTGTAACAGGTGTGTAGACGAAGTCCCGGAGTTTGTTATTCCAACCTCCACAACCATTTCTTAGCTTTCAACGATTGTATGTCATGGGGTGTGTACCCGCCTTGAGGTATGATCCCGATACTGTTGGGGGGCATAAAACGATAACGGTAGGACCACATGCAGGCCGACGCCAACGTGATGCATTTCACAAAGGGGTCAAACCCAGTCACGTCCAGAAAAATACGTCGCGCTTCCATGACTCCCCGTTTCAACAGAATCACATCTTGTTGGCAGTAGTGTTTCAATTCTTCTTGCAGATGAAACGTCTTACCGAGTTGTTCGGTGTGCCATTGTCGGAGCGTTTTCACGTCCAACTCTTTCATCGACTCGACCCCATAGTATTCCAACGCCGGATAGGGACCCACGTAGTCTTGATTTTCGGGGCGATTGAAAAAATGAGGAAAATACCCTTTCTCTTCTGGTAAATTAAAGGTCTTGGAAAATTTACGCAACGGCATCGGGAGAAAACATAACGAATCTTTAAACTTCAAGTTGAGACCCTTCACATACATGTACATGCATTTGGCACCACGCATCACCACCTCGGGGCATTGTCCTCGCGCACACAACCATTCCAACAAAAAGTACGAATCGTACCCCATGAAATTGTGTGCAAACACAATGGAATTTTGGTGTTCGGGACGAAACAACCAAGTGCAAAAGGCATCAATGGTGGACAAGACCACTTGACGTTCTTCACAACGTTCACACCACCCGGCGTGATTCGTCCAACTCATACACAGAGTGCATACTTTCATGGCCACCACCAGATTAACCCGGTGAACCGATTCCAAGGGCATGGTTTCAATGTCAAAAAAAATGAACCGATCCATAGCGTTTCCATCGTTCTCGCCGACCACCATCGGTTGCACGTGACACAGATGATCCGACAACACCCACTGACGACAATGAAAACATTGTTGTTCTCCACACCGATGGCTAGTTATGTCACGCAGACCTTGTTGTTGTTTCTTGTACAAATCCACTACTTTCTGACAGTCGACATACCGTCGGTACCGTTGACACACACTCCACCGTTCTTGACGACCTTGCACACGGTGCGAAGTGACACGAATGTGGTTTGCATAACACACGTCGGATTTGAAATGACGATGACACAGGGGGCAGGGAGTCCACCGAACCACTTCTTGGGAACAGTTGACGGTTGTTTCATAACAACATTCGCAAAACGGTCGACATTTGTGTTTGCTCTTTTCCGAGTACCCCACGTCACACTCGGGGCAGTAGTAATTCTTCTTTAAAAAACCCGTCATAGTGGTGATCACATCGTAATGTTCGTCGTGGTGAAACAGATACACATCGAGAGCGGGTTTTTGAGCGGTAAACTCGTTCAAATCCCCGGCAAATCCGATACAGTTCAAATCGTAGTAATAGACATGCAACCGCACCCCATCTTCTTTCAAGACTTCCTGCAAAAGAACCAGTTCAACACGTCCGCATGCCCCCCAACGGAGACCCGATCGCGTGCACAATGCTTTGGCTTGTTCTTCTTCTTGACGTACCGTCAGTTCTCGACGTGTGTGTCCCTGCGCCATCCACTTTCCCACCACCACAGCTCGAAAAGCGCACGACTCATCTTCCGTTTTCTTAATCCGTATCACTGATTTCTTTACCGACACCAAATCTTCAATATCTAAAGCTTCACACCGAACGCTTCGGTTGGTTCGTGGACCACACACTTGAGAGAGACGTTGAGTTCGACCGGACTCTCCACACACATGGGTAGAAGTGCGTTGAGCACCGTTCCAATAGAAGAAAAAAACACCATCGACAAAACGCTTGGTGGCTTTGAGGGTGTTGGATCTTTTCCGGATGCAACAACAAATGCAGGTCTTGGTTAATTTTATACAAGTAGACCACAGTTTCTGTGTCACCCCCACCCACAAACATCGGTTGGTCGTCGTCCGCCCAATCTAAAACCACCACACGGACTCCATAATCTCTCATCAGGTATTCATTGAGATGGCCGAGCAGCGTCAGCAAATTTTCCGCCCCTTCACTTTCACCACAATCCTCCCGCACTCTCAACGTGAAATCACAGAGATCCTTTGAACGTTTTTTCATGAAAGTCTCATGTTGACGGCAATGCAAGAAATGAGCCACTGCTTCTTACATCGAGGAACACACTACAACGACTGTGCGGGCGGCTAATGTTTTCATCCACAACAGCGGTTCTTCACGTTTGCGTTTTAAAAACCGTTGCAATTTAGATGCACCTTTTCCGGGGACGTTGGCCACGTGGTACACCACCACAGTCATCTCTCCATCGAGTAAAAATTGTCGTTTCGATTGTTGAACAGCTTCCAAGTGACGCAGTACACGTAGGGGGGTCAATTCCATCACCGGCATAAAAGGTAACTCAATCGGGTACCCCAAATCCGACCCATCGATCACCAACCGTACATAATCGGTGTTCCCCGCTTGTAATTCTTGTAACACATGTTGTAGGAGACGACGAATAGAGGTATTGGCTGCCGCTGCCGCTTCTTCGATATTCTCTCGCGGTCGGTTACGGATGGTGGTTTTAAAGACCATCTGTTTGGTGTGGAATTTGGGGCAGTTTCTCGTTTCTACATTCTCAATAACGAAATAATCACCGGAAGTGTCTTCACCGTCCCCATCACCACCACCACCACCGCCACCAGTTTGTTGTTGACTTTGACCGCCGCTCAATAATTCGTCAAACAAATCTTGATAGGGATCATCGAGAAGATCCACTTCGTCTTCTTCTTCTTCTTCTTCTTCTTCTTCTTCTTCTTCTTCTTCTTCTTCGGAAACCAACGATTTAGGTGGGAGTGTGGGTGTAGGTTCATCCACCATGCAAGTCCACAGATCATCCATGTATTGTTCGTCATAATCATTCATGAGTTCTTGCGCTTGTGGAGATCCTGGAGAGGGGGGTTCAGGTGTATTCCCCGAATGGAGAGGAAATCCTAAAATGTTCAAAAGCGGAGAGGGTGGTCTGATCCGTTGTCTTTTCAAAGGAGGTGATTGAGTGTCACACCACCACAACACTTCTGGGTCATAGGGGTTTACTTCCTTCTCCACATCTTCACACTCTAGTACTACCCGCAGTAATTGATTGTCTCTTAATTCATCTTCGAGTGGTAAATGCACATTCCCCACTTTCGCCTCATACTCTAGTACCGTCCGTAGTAATTGACTGTCTCTTATTTCACCATCGAGTAACGATTCTTCCTTCAATTCAACCTGTTCGCCCGCACGCCACAATTGACTGTCACTCACTTCCTCCTCAACCATTGTCGTTAACTGAGGGTTAAAACACCGATCCACTCTATCTATAACAAAGAAAAAAGACAACCATCAGGTTATTTTTAGTTTTCTTTTCTTTCTTTTCTCAACGCTAAATACATTTTTACATATTCCTCGTCAGAGACATATACACCACACCAGTGGCGTTGGAAATAGATATACATCTGAAGGCCTTTGGGTGGGTTGGGTCTTCGTGGAAATACATCACCAAATAGGATTGGTGGATGTTCTTTGGGTTTTCCTTTTGGTTTAAATAAACGCAAAGTCAGTTCCACTCATGTATTCAAAGGGGTTCTTGATTTTAGGATGTAATATGTTGGCGATATTATGAGTCCACATAAATCGGTTCATCCACCATTCCAAAACCGACACTTCTGCTCTAGGACAGTGGGAGGTATCACGTTTATGGTGACCGCAGCTCTTGAATGTGAATGGGGATTCCCGTAACAAGACGTCAACTTTAGGACAACCCAATTCCTCCAAATTAATACCAGGAATACGGAGATGTTTCAATACATTTCTTTCTATACACCCCCCTTTGTAAGCAACGCGGCCTCTTCCATGAAGACGGTCCACCATCGATTCAGCCTCTTCTCCCTTTATCATCCCTGGCCAAAACTCTCCATAAGGAATGTCATATATGTTATGAAGGACGTAATTAGCCGAGCAGCGGTCTTTCCCATTCAATTCACTTATCCCCCCATGGTAAAAAAAGAAAGAGTGAGCATGGGGGTAGTTAAGGTACTTCCATCCAAACTCAGAACACTTGAATTCACCGTCAACCATGTGACCGTCCATGTCGAATACTGCAGTAACCTCACCTAGCTTTTCAGACAGACAATTATCCAATTCGACGTCATCTGGTCCTTCAGGAATAGGTAGAGATTCGGCCATCCTTTAAAAAAGAAAAAAACTAAACGTCACACCTCTGAAAAAAAGAGGTGTGACGTTAGTGAGTTAAAAGATGACAAAGTCGTTGTATCAGAATACCACAGTTAAAGACAACCAAGATTCAGGAAAGATGTTGTTCATAAACGTGACAAGATGGCAGCTGACTGAAGACTTTCGTCGGTCACCAAGTCAAAGTTGTTGTATCAGAATATCACATTTTTTTTAAAGACAAAGTCGACAAAAACCAAGATTCAGGGAAGAAATTTCTTGGAGCTTGGACAGGGAGTTCCAATGATCGATCATAAGAGACGCCGAAATGTTAGTGAGTTTAACATGACTATGAAGTTCATTCTATTGGGCATTGGTGCATTGTCATATGACAGGTGCAAAAAAGACAACAACCATTAGATGTCAAGAGACGTCGACAACGTTCGGAAATCGTCGGGTAGTGTAACCTCCAACAACGGCAATTGGGGGTCAAACAAAGCAATCTATAGTATTTCACGCCACCTCTGTAGGGTCGTCGTACCTCTGTAAGATCATTAAGTTCTTCATAACGCGCATCTTCAGGGGATGGAAAATTCCACAACATGGGTGCGTCTTCTACAAATTGGTAATGAACACGCCCGTAAATTTCCCCATATATGTAGTTCCGCGGTATGTTGACTGAAGTTTCACGTCTGACAAAATCATCCACCAAATAAGAAGGAATAAGTTCATTGATGTTAATTTTTAAACAGATGTGGCATTGGGCTGAAACTTTCCGGTAGAGCGTTCGGGTTCGGTACCAACTCCCACGATCTCTTTCATAACAAAATTCATACAATGCCATTCTTCGGTTCTTTTGCCCATCAAATTGTTCACCGCATTTTGTACACCAACCATCCCCACCTAAATGTGGGACATCCCCCCACACTTTAAACCAAGACTGGTTGAAGAGATCGTCTTTCATCTTTTTCCTTATCTTTTCCATACTCACTTCTGATTCAATAAATCGTCTTTCATCTTTTTTTCCATACTCACTTCTATTTCTTAACTTCTTCTCTGCTTCTTGGGTTCTTCTCTGCTTCTTGCTTGAGAGTTGAATGATTTTTAACCGGTTAACGTACGCTATTTATGCTTTACACGCTACCCATCAGCCTTTTGGGGTTTTTTAAAAGAGGGGGGAGGGGGGTACCCCCATCGATTAATTCTTTTTAGGGTATATATATCACGTCCTAGGGGGTGGTAAAGTCACTTCACTCGTGCTCTCCAAGACCAAAGACCAGCAACAAACAGCGAAAAAGGAAATGTAAGTATGAAAAGGACAACAACAACAAAAAAAAGGATAAAACTTTCTTCTCAACGAATAACCTTTTTTCCTTTTCTCCTTTTTTCTTACAGAAGTGAGTATGAAGAAAACAATGTTGCATAATTACGGACTGCAGTTTGGGTCGGCGTTCCCCAAGAAACTATTAAACATTAAACGGATGGTCTTGGTTCGTCGCCGGTCAACATGTATCAATAACAATTCAAATAGAGCTGTAGTCGTCAAAGAATGCAGACGCGTTGTTATGATTGTTTCCAAGGGATAAGATGTGTCGTCTGTGGATGCTATGAGACACAAGAAACTAAACGTTTGTATGAATTGGGGAGAATGGATGTAGTCGGTAATGGATTAGTGGAAACCACCTATCATAGGAAATACCGCCCATTCTGCTCGACGTGCATCAGGAGTAAAGTCGCCATTCATCCGAACCATATCCCCGGGACATACCAAGATATGGTGTTGGCCGTGAACAATATTTCATTGCCCCCGGCCTGGGCTAGAAAACAATTTCCAAAATCCATTGTGTTCGATCGGAAAGACGGGAAGAAGGGGGAAACCCATAATTTGTGGAATTCTGTTTTGGAAGAAGGCGATAAAGACGCCATTGTCATTAATTAAAACACTGATTAACTAATATGATGTGTCTTGTCTTTTTTTATTCCAACATCCTTTTTTTGACAATATGAACATCACCAACACAAAAATGGGGGAAAACTTCACCTGTAAGTGTCTAACTTTCGGTAAAAAAAAACAGTTAGAGGTTGTGGATGACTGACCAAATTATTATGATTATTTTTATAGCGGACCCTTATCAATCCATAAAGAAATATATAGCCACCCGGGACCATACTTATCTGTTCGACTCAAGCTTTTTTTATGTTTATAAGTTTTTGGTTGATGCCTTGGAGGGTCCAATTGAACGTCGGAAATTTCTTCAAGCCATAATGAAATGGGGCCTAAATACAAACAACGAATGGTGTGGGTGGCTACCGCTGAGAGTAGCGCACTATTGCGTCTCAAATGAGACTTTGGCGCCCATCCTACCGCACCCAACTGTGCTGAATAAACACACCACCTGGAGCACTGCAACAAACACCAAACGACCAAAAACTCTAGAGGAGATGACAGCAAATATTCATATACCCCAACCACCACCACCCCCGCCTATGGTTGATCTGTGCAAAAAAGACCAAAGACAAAAGAAACTTTGTTTATCCAATAGACGTCGTTTGGAGTTAATAAAAAATAGGATAAAGATGGCTAACAAAAAATGTACATTTGGAAATTAATAAAATAACACAATCCAATCTTTTTTTTCTTCTTCTTCTTTTTCTTCTAGCGGAAATGGACAAATTAAGAGATTATGCCAACACAGGGGACCCCACACATCTGATGAACCATTGTTTCTACCCCCTCTATCAGTTCCTTAATGGTGGTCTGTTTTTCTCCTCTGAAGCACGACATGACCTTATTCGTGCACTTATCTATTGGGACCTTCACACTACTCTTTTCTGGACATCATGGGAACCACGAAATCTGGCACAATATTGTGTTGCCAGGAAGGATCTAAAGAATATCTATGATTTCGATTCAATATTCATGAACCCCATAGCAGATCCAACAGATACTCCACCAGAAGAAAATTTGAACATCCCCCTACCCAAAATTGACCTGATACCAAGATACCTTGACGATCTGTGTAACTTTGTCCAGGAGTTGGAATTACCAATACCACCCTGTCAACCACCTATTGTAACAAAAGAGATCAAGAAGACACCCGCTAGAAGAGGGAGACCCAGGAAGCAAAATACCACCGTTACAGAAGCAGACTTAACAACTTCTTTGTAAAATCAAATCCTTTAATATCAACCAACAATAGTAATTAAAAAAAATTGCATTACAACAATGTTTCTTAGTCTTCTTCTTTCTTCATCATTTTTCGACGCTTCCTGACTACACCCTCGGCTTTCTTGTTCACCCATTCAATATAATCACAGCGCATGTCGGGGTCTTCACACGTCAAACGACAAGCAAAGTAACACCCTGTCTTGGCTTTAGTTGCACTTACACGACACTTTAAGGAATGACCACACTCTGGAAAGTCCTCGGTAAAGTTCAGACCATCTTTGTAACGAGTTTTTAACGACTGAAATATCAAAGGCCAATCTTCATCCTCTTGGCAGAACAACGTACATGGAGAAGCCCCAGCTTTCATCGTCTTATGCGTTTGCCCACACTTGATGAATGTCACTCCACTCGACTTGGAATCAAACGTCAGGTAAGGAATGTGACAAAAACATTCACTCAATTTCAGTGCTTGACGTTTCACACCTGTCTCTTCAGCTTGACGTTTCAATCCCGTCTCTTCAACTTCGACCTTGCTCTCACTCATCGTTCTTCACAACTGATACCCTCATCTTCGTCGCTCCCACATTTATCCATGTCGAGAAACCATTTCAATGCTCCATTGCTCCGTTCCCGACTCCGATACAACTTTTGGTGGTGAGCCGTGTCTCCAATCGAAAACACTCCCACCAACATTTTACTGTGACGGTAACGACACCCCAATGAGTAACATTGCTTTCGATTCAAGACACGCTCCTTCATTGCGTCACACGACCAACGACCTTCCCCTGTCAACATCAACGTTGAGCTCTCCAAACACGGTACCACATTCCCCTTTTCGTCGAGCCATTCAATACTATCGACGCTACACTCTGTACGCAAATGCACCATCAACTTCATCTGTTTTACAGAAGTTCCCTCTTGCACTACCATACACCACCGATCGTCTCCTACGTAGTAGTCTGGAGAAGTCCAACCATCAGGCGGTGGAAGCTTCACCAACACATATATCAACCACAAGTACAAAGAAGGCTCTTGGTACACTAGCAAGCGCTGTGGAACTTTCCAATCACCATAAATCACAAAAAATGGACGCACATTAAACACACTATGGTTGACCGGTTTCCCTTCTTTTGTCCACACCACCATGCCACCACCTCTTCGTCGAGCTCTTTTCGAGTTGGTCCGTCAATCTTTTCACCACGACCAGCCAACACCCGACTCGGCTTTCCCTCCAACACCGAACTCTGTAGAAAATGGTCCACGGTATCACCTTGTTTCATCAACCAGGCAAAATCGTCCAAAATACATTTGAGTTCGTCGAATAACAACCCTGAACGAATAGGGATCACGAACCATGGACACTCGCCAAACTTTCCAAACAGGATCATCAACTCGTAGCGGCTCATGATGTCGACTGATCGTTCTCAACCTCCTCATTCTTTTTTGTACACGCCTTATGTAATCCACAGCCCCCCTCAACCGCTGACTCCAAGTTATTATGTCTGGAGGCGCACTTGGTCGCTGACCAGTATACCCCACCCTTCCTTTCTACAGGACCGTAGGGGTTAGGGTTAGGGTTAGGGTTAGGGTTAGGGTTAGGGTTAGGGTTAGGGTTAGGGTCAGAGTTGGGGTTGGGGTTGGGGCAGGAACGTGGGCTCAATCAGGGGGGTTGGGGCTAACTTCTGAGCGCGCATTACCCAAGTTATTTTTTAGCCTTTTACCCAGCAGCACCGCATTTTCTTGCGCGCTTCCATGTTGCGCACGCATCCTCTCATTTCAAAACTACTGGTCAGCAGAATTTTTCCCTTTCTTTTATCTCAATCTCTGGACCGTGGGCTCAATCAGGATGGTAGTCTAGGCTAACCTCTATTACTACTGGTGTAACTATTCTTAGGTTAGATAAACGTTATGTGTTGTCGTAGTGGTGGTGTAACTATTCTAAGATAGACGTTATGTGTTGTCGTAGTGATGGTGTAACTATTCTTAGATAGACGCTATATGTGTTGTCGTAGTGGTGGTGTAGCTATTCTTAGGTTAGATATAGACGTTATGTGTTGTCGTAGTGGTGGTGTAACTATTCTTAGATCGACGTTTTGTATTGTCGTAGTGGTGGTGTAACTATTCTTAGATAGACGTTATGTATTGTCGTAGTGGTGGTGTAACTATTCATAGATCGACGTTATGTGTTGTCGTAGTGGTGGTGTAACTATTCTTAGATAGACGTTATGTATTGTCGTAGTGGCCTGTGTAACTATTCTTAGATAGACGTTATGTGTTGTCGTAGTGGTGATGTAACTATTCTAAGATAGACGTTATGTGTTGTCGTAGTGGTGGTGTAACTATTCTTAGATCGACGTTTTGTATTGTCGTAGTGGTGGTGTATCTATTCTAAGATAGACGTTATGTGTTGTCGTAGTGGTGGTGTATCTATTCTTAGATAGACGTTATGTATTGTCGTAGTGGTGGTGTAACTATTCTTAGGTAGATGTTATGTGTTGTCGTAGTGGTGGTGTAACTATTCTTAGGTTAGATATAGACGTTATGTGTTGTCGTAGTGGTGGTGTAACTATTCTTAGATAGACGTTATGTATTGTCGTAGTGGTGGTGTAACTATTCTTAGGTAGACGTTATGTGTTGTCGTAGTGGTGGTGTAACTATTCTTAGGTTAGATAGACGTTATGTGTTGTCGTAGTGGTGGTGTAACTATTCTTAGATAGACGGTATGTGTTGTCGTAGTGGTGGTGTTACTATTCTAAGATAGACGTTATGTATTGTCGTAGTGGTGGTGTAACTATTCTTAGGTAGACGTTATGTGTTGTCGTAGTGGTGGTGTAACTATTCTTAGGTTAGATAGACGTTATGTGTTGTCGTAGTGGTGGTGTAACTATTCTTAGATAGACGTTATGTGTTGTCGTAGTGGTGGTGTAACTATTCTAAGATAGACGTTATGTGTTGTCGTAGTGGTGGTGTAACTATTCTTAGATCGACGTTTTGTATTGTCGTAGTGGTGGTGTATCTAATCTAAGATAGACGTTATGTGTTGTCGTAGTGGTGGTGTATCTATTCTTAGATAGACGTTATGTATTGTCGTAGTGGTGGTGTAACTATTCTTAGGTAGATGTTATGTGTTGTCGTAGTGGTGGTGTAACTATTCTTAGGTTAGATATAGACGTTATGTGTTGTCGTAGTGGTGGTGTAACTATTCTTAGATAGACGTTATGTATTGTCGTAGTGGTGGTGTAACTATTCTTAGGTAGACGTTATGTGTTGTCGTAGTGGTGGTGTAACTATTCTTAGGTTAGATAGACGTTATGTGTTGTCGTAGTGGTGGTGTAACTATTCTTAGATAGACGGTATGTGTGTTGTCGTAGTGGTGGTGTTACTATTCTAAGATAGACGTTATGTGTTGTCGTAGTGGTGTGTGGTGTAACTATTCTTAGGTTAGATATAGACGTTATGTGTTGTCGTAGTGGTGGTGTAACTATTCTTAGATAGACGTTATGTGTTGTCGTAGTGGTGGTGTAACTGTTCTTAGATAGACGTTATGTGTTGTCGTAGTGGTGGTGTAACTATTCTTAGGTTAGATAGACGTTATGTGTTGTCGTAGTGGTGGTGTAACTATTCTTAGATAGACGGTATGTGTTGTCGTAGTGGTGGTGTTACTATTCTAAGATAGACGTTATGTGTTGTCGTAGTGGTGTGTGGTGTAACTATTCTTAGGTTAGATATAGACGTTATGTGTTGTCGTAGTGGTGGTGTAACTATTCTTAGATAGACGTTATGTGTTGTCGTAGTGGTGGTGTAACTGTTCTTAGATAAGCGTTATGTGTTGTCGTAGTGGTGGTGTAACTATTCTTAGATAGACGTTATGTGTTGTCGTAGTGGTGGTGTAACTTTTCTTAGATAGACGTTATGTGTTGTCGTAGTGGTGGTGTAACTGTTCTTAGATAGACGTTATGTGTTGTCGTAGTGGTGGTGTAACTGTTCTTAGATAGACTTTATGTGTTGTCGTAGTGGTGGTGTAACTATTCTTTGATAGACGTTATGTGTTGTCGTAGTGGTGGTGTAACAGTTCTTAGATAGACGTTATGTGTTGTCGTAGTGGTGGTGTAACTGTTCTTATATAGACTTTATGTGTTGTCGTAGTGGTGGTGTAACTATTCTTAGATAGACGTTATGTGTTGACGTAGTGGTAGAAATCAATGAAAAAGATATCGTTGTTGCATCAGATCTCAGTTGAACTCTACCATTTATCTTAGGCCCGAGTCCAAATACAATTTCACTAAAATCATGTTAGAGTGACCGATGACTCGGTAGCGTCTGACTGCATGATTGAGCACTAGTGCATCTGCAATTTTTACTTCCTCGTTATGAACGCTAGCTGCTTTTCTTCAGATATTTTATTTATAAAATGATCAACCAATCAAATACCATTTTATTCAAGACATAACTAAGCATAAGTTACGATTATAATTAAGAGCGAAAAATAGCAAACACATTTGACACAAAGAACGGATAAATAGGTATCTTGAAAAGGAAGTTAAGAGGTATCCCATATCTTGTAGTTCAATGTAAAATTATCGTCATACTATCTGTCGTCATACTGAATGGCAAATGTTTGACAATATATCATATACCCAATGAAACCTCCATAAAATTGTACCGATCATCATCACTTGGAATTGTGGCGTCAGGAGCTAGCCTGATATTACAGGTGCTTCGATCCAACAGCGTAACTAGCTTTTATTAATAAACTGACTCTTATTAATTGCCTCGTATATATCAATAAACTTATTAGGGCAATTTTCCGGCAACTGAAGGTTCTGTCCAACCAGAAACCAAATACCGTATAAGCCAAACGACCGATATATGTTCAGTTTCAGTCTTGTATGAAGTTCGACCCAGTACTACAGCCGACTTCGATTTTACCGTCAGTTGCAAAAGTTTGACAAACAAGCAATACCGTTATATTATCCAATACCTTTTTAACGCGTCATTATTAGTTATTCGGCAACACTTCGCGGACCTGAGCTATCTCTGAATAGTTGACTTGGTTGGGTAAAAGTTTCCCTACTGAATGTATAAAGAACGCAAAATATGCGGCAATCCGTTATGTTTTTGATCAGTCACTTATAAATTAGTGATAAGCAGGAGGAATTATCCACCAATAATTACTTTTTGTTGTTTTGTACCTACCAAGAAAGAGAGAAAGAAATTCATTCTAGTTTAGTCTTCACAAGTTGTTCCAAGTCACTCAAGTAGACGACGAACTTTCAATTAAATGCGCCCAGCCTCTTGGCCCAGCTTGTAATACAGCTAATTCAGAAAACGTTGTCGGCGATCGACTTCAAGCCTACGCGACTAGACCGAAAAGGAGTATGGGTAAATATCAATGCTTCTATAAATACACTATCAAAAAGGAACGTCTCTCACGGAATATGAATCATTTCACAAATAGAAGATGGCTTTCTATGTTCTATACAAAAATGATGCACGCCTGAGCTCTTGAAATACTAGCAAGTGGATGCACGAGCGATATCGAGTGCATTCAGTCAGTTGCATTTCAAGAGCTCAGAAGTGCATACATATTATAAAGCCATCTTCTATTTATTTTATATTATAAAAAGTCGAAAATTATGGAATATTTCACTGGAAAAGACCAATTGCTTAGTTTCAATCAGCTGTTAAAACTCCTTGAATCTCATTATTTGCTTCAAATGACGGGCAAACACTGCCCTCCATGTGCTATCAAGCAGAGAGTATTCTTTTGAAAAGGTGCAATTCAGCTGATGAAAATTCCTCACGAGACCGGAATTGACGTCTAATGAAAACCAGCAATATTCTGAAGTTATTGTAAACGTTCGAGTTAATTAATATTCAACATGAGTTTATGTAAATTAGATAACGACATTCCAGCGTGCAGCGCGCAGCGCGCGAACTTCAACTAAAATTTTATTCAAAAACACAACAGAATCCTCAACTTCCTTGCCATTTTGTTCACCATCTGCTTCTGTTTTCTTGTTTTAAAACGCGTAGGCATACATTTACAGATTCATCTGCCATTGTTACCAAATACGAAAAGCATGCAAGCCGATTATCATATCTACCCATACTCCTTTTCGGTCTAGTCGCGTAGGCTTGAAGTCGATCGCCGACAACGTTTTCTGAATTAGCTGTATATATGTCGGCATGCACGTACGTACTGGCTGATATTGGTTGTCAGTGATTCTCAGTGAGTCATTATAGCCTTCGATCAAAAGACGTCATCGGAAAAGTACGGGAAGCAATTCGACAAGTGTTTTTTTCTACTATTACAAAAAAAAATGTGACAGTCCTAAAAATTAACGCTTTTTTGCATGTACGTTTTAAGGAAAAAGTCATAGCGGTCAGTCAAAGGGGAACTGAGTTAGCTTTGGTTACACGATTTTGGGAGAAGGGAAGGGTAGTTGGTCCTGTAAGTAAGAGTCACGAAATTAAGTTCCGTGGCAATTTGGTGCTGTAAACAAGCAATAAAAACTTCAATAAAAAGTAACTTCAGTTGTTACTTTGGCCCTTGCTAGTATGGCCGTTATGGGTTGTTGAATGGCTTGCCAACACAACATAACTGAGCTCTCCAAGCTATTTTCTCTTTTACTTGTTGCCTACTTCTCTGGTGAAATGGGAATGGCTGTGATAGCATGATTACAAAGGCAAACATTACTGGTATTAGTTTCAAGTCTCGTTTGTTTTTTCGTTTTTTTTTCGTTGCTCTATCGTTACCCCTAACGTGGAAATGCCATGAAATACCACTGGTCACCATAAAGCAAAACAACTGAACGTCGAGCCCTATTGATGAGATATCAAGTACAGCACGTCGTACGTAACAGAACTTGTAGTTCAATTAACGTTTTATCCAGTGTAAAATTATTGTCATACTATCCGGCGTCGAATTACAGTCGTTTCGCTTCTAAGTTTTTTCGCCTCCAGTCGTTTCGCTTCTAAAACTTTTCGCCTCCAAGTCCGTTCGCTTCTAAAAAAAATAAAAATACTTCCTAAAGCTAATGATGTTTCTTGCCGTCCGTTCGCTTCTAAGGTAGGTTTGATCCCGGGGTTTGATATACTTATTGATCAGATAGATGTCCAAACTGACTACCGATTTTGGAAAATACTGTACAAATACGCGAAGTACGTGTATACTATAACATAAGAGTTTGAAGAATTGGACAGTAATCATTTGTATTTCGCTAACATAAGAAGAACTTAAAAACATTGACCTTTACAGTCAATTCAACGGTTATTCGCTTCGAGTTTCCGTTAATTATAAAATTCAAAACCAATGAATTCACTACTCGAATTCTGATTGGAATATTAAACAATCGGCCCTCCTTATATAGACAAGCCCCACAGGAAGACCAACTGCGAAGTTTCTTGTAAACAAAGATGCGTCTGTTTAATAGAAACTAGGTAAAGCGCTTCCAAAACCATTGAGCGAAATAATAACCACGGAAACCACAAAAATACGAAATACTGCAGTATCCAATATATAAAATAGCTACCCTGATTCAAAACCTTTAGTGATTGATCCAGAAAGTGAGCAATTTTCGCATTTCAGGGCATTGTGAACATTAATATTGGCGACGCTACTGAGCATTAGTAGTAGGGAAAGGAGAGTTGGAGAACATAATCCCGAATTACACGGGTATTCCTTGGGCGAAAAAACAGGGTTTTTAGGGCCCTAAATCACGGGTATTACTTGGGCCAACTCTCCTTTCCCTACTACTTATATTACATTGGCAAACAGACTAAAATAAAAAGGTCAACTTCTAAACAAGGTGAAAACTGTTTTCGAAACCGGTATCTAAGTATTTTTATTCCTATACTATAGAGATGGAGGGTGCGTTGCAAAAAGAGTTACGTAAATCTGTAGGATTGATTTTATCAAAAGTTCCACCAGAGATTAGGAAGTATCTCAGCGTTGAAGATTTGATGAAGGTGGTTAATGCTGCTTACAAAATCAAAACAAGATTCAAAAGAGAGAGTCAGCTTTGAGAGGATTTGTCACGTCTTATAGAATTAAAGGAATTGATAAAATGGATCCAAAAACCTTTCTAGAAAATAATAAACAGGATGTCTTAGATCTTATAGAACAGAAGGAGAAGCCAATTAAGATGAAGTTTCTATTAGAGGTGGCATTTTATAAAAAAGGTAAAAAGGGTAGAGTTTACACTTATGGATATTTTCACTCGAAAATAGAGGTGATTACAAAAGCAACTAATATTGAAGAAGTTTATGACAAGCTCATTGGAGATATTTTAGAGAAGCTTGCCAACTTTCAAAATATGGGGTCAGGATGGATCTTCAAAGAAGTTGTTAATTTTGACATTCATATTGATAAGCATAAACCTTTGGCTGCAAAATCTTATATAGAGCTTCCTGAAGTTTTTAAAGGGAAAGAAGCAATAGTTAACCCGCAGAATAAAGATAATCAGTGCTTCAAGTGGGCTGTTACATCATGTGCATTTCCTGTCAAAACAAATCCTAGACGAATATCAAAAGCTTTAAAGGAAAATGCGAAGAAGTTAAACTGGCAGGATCTTGAGTTTCCAGTAAAGCTTGATGATATTAACATCTTTGAAAAGAATAATTCCAAATATGGTATCAATGTTTATGGATACAAAGATGAAAGTGTTTACCCTATTAGAATAAGTGAAAACGGCGAAGTAACAATTAATCTGCTGTTGATTTCAGACGATAAAACAAATCATTATTGTTGGATAAAAAATATGAGCAGATTGTGTTCAGCGCAAACGACAAAGCATAATGGAAAAAGATATTTCTGTGAACGGTGCTTGAACTCGTTTAAAACAGATATTGCATTAGAAAAACATTCTGAATGCTGTAAGAATCACGACGCCGTAAAAATAACATTGCCAAAGAAAGGTACTACACTACAATTTAAGAATTATAGCCGTAGCATGAGAGTGCCTTTTGTAATCTATGCTGATTTTGAATGCTTTACAGAGAGTTTAGCTTCGTGTCATCCAGAGGGAGATAAATCGTATACAGAAAAGTATCAGAAGCATAAACCGTCAGGCTACTGTTATATGATAAAATACGTAGACGATGTGCATGCGCCAGAACTAGTGAAATACACAGCTAGTGATGAGGATGAAGATATTGGTCAGCACTTTGTAAACGCGATTGAAAAGTCTGTCAGAGATCTGTATTCAAAGTTTCGTTATCATAAAAAGGTTATAATGACAGGTAAGGATCATGAATGTTATAAGAATGCTAGCATTTTCCACATTTGTGATAAAGAGTTAAAGGAAGATAAAGTATTAGACCACGATCATTTGACAGGGAAGTATCGTGGAGCAGCACATAATAATTGTAATTTGAACTATAAGATTCCTAAGCACATTCCAGTAATTTTCCATAATCTGTCAGGATATGACGCGCATTTATTTATTAAAAACTTAGGTGTAACAGAGGGTACAGTGGATTGTATTCCTAACAATGAAGAGAAGTACATTTCTTTTAAGAAAGAGATAATAGTGGACACATTCACTGGCAAAGATGGGAAAACATGCAATGTAAAACGTGAGATTAGATTTATAGACAGTTTGAAATTCACTTTGATGGGGTTAGACAAGCTTGTTGGCAATCTAAAAAAAGACCAGTTCAGAAATATGAGTCTATTCTATGAAGGCAGACAGCTGGATTTATTGTTGAGAAAAGGAGTTTATCCTTATGATTACGTCAACAGTTTAGAAAAGTTAGAGGAAACATGCCTGCCGAATAAAGAAGAATTCTACTCTAAACTTTATAATACAGATATTTCCCCAGACGATTACAAACATGCTCAAGAGGTTTGGAAGACGTTTGAAATTAAAACCATGAGAGAATACCACGATCTTTATCTTATTAGCGATGTTATTCTGTTGGCAGATGTGTTTGAAACCTTTAGAGATGTCTGTATGGAAAACTACAAACTAGATCCATGTTGGTATTACACAGCTCCAGGATTGTCTTGGGATGCTATGTTGAAGATGACAGAGATTCATCTTGAATTGTTAAGTGATGCTGATATGGTTCTTATGATAGAAAAAGGTATTCGAGGTGGAGTTAGTATGATTAGTAAACGCTATGCTAAGGCGAACAACAAATATATGAAAGATTTCAACGAGGATAATGAATCCACGTTTATTAAATATTTAGACGCTAATAATCTTTATGGTTGGGCTATGTCAGAGCCATTGCCCACTTCAGGCTTTAAGTGGATGAGAAATCTGGATACTTGAAGAAAGCGCCCCTGTATTCTAGAAGTGGATTTAGAGTATCCAGAAGAATTGCGCGATTTGCATGATGAATATCCTTTAGCGCCAGAGAGATTTATGATTAATAATGTGGAAAAGTTAGTTCCCAACCTCAATGATAAGAAGAATTATGTTGTGCATCATAAGATCTTAAAGCTGTATGAGAGCCTTGGCATGAAGATCACTAAAGTGCACAGAGGCATTGCATTTAAAGAGTCAGACTGGTTGAAGAAGTATTTTTCTCTTAACACAGACTTAAGAACTAAAGCAACAAATGATTTTGAAAAGGATTTCTTTAAGTTGATGAACAACTCTGTCTTTGGTAAAACAATGGAAAACATCCGCAATAGACAAGATATTAGATTAGTCACCACAGAGAGCCAAGCCAGTAAATTAATATGTAAGCCGAATTATAAAAGGAGAACTATCTTTTCAGATCATTTAATAGCAGTGCACATGACGAAAACAGAGTTGGTGTTTAATAAACCTATTTATTTAGGCATGAGCATCTTAGATTTATCAAAATCGCTGATGTATGACTTTCACTTTAATTATATTAAAAATAAGTATAAAGATAAGATACAGCTGCTGTTTACAGACACAGACTCGTTGATGTATGAGATAGAAACAGAGGACTTCTATAAAGACATTGAAGAGGACATTGATGCAAAATTCGATACAAGTGCTTATCCAGCAGATCATACAATTACAAAGAGGGTTAATAAGAAAGTAATAGGTATGATGAAAGATGAAACAGCTGCAGATGGAATTCGTGGGTCTTAGGTCAAAGCTGTACGCTTACAAAATAGATAAAAAAGAAGCGAAGAAGTGTAAAGGCATTAAGAAATCGGTGGTTAAAAATGATATATCCTTTGACGATTATAAGAATTGTTTATTCGATGGTAGGAAAGTGATGCGAAAGATGAATGTGATTAGAAGTCATAGACATGAACTCTACACAGAAACAATAAATAAAGTGGCGCTGTCAAGAGATGACGACAAAAGAATTATTATAGAAGATGGAATTCATACGCATGCATACGGTTATAAAACACTATCAGGTGGTAACTGAGTGTCTTCAGAAACGACTTGTAATTCCTCTCGAACAAAACTACGTTTTGGGGCCCCTTCAGAAAGGAAATATAAGACAGGTTGATCAGATGATACTATAGTTCTAGTTATATCATACATCTCCATAGACCATATTGGATCGATCAGTGGCACGTCTTTTTTTACCACCTTCCAGTTCAGCAGGAGCATATAAATATCTAACTTTCACACCTGCTGGTAATCTTTTCTCTTTTAATCCAACAGGTCTTTTATAATTAACCTCTTTAGAATCAACCGATTTTAGCTTTATTGATTCGCTAGGTGTGTCTCCAGTAACTCTCTTTACTCCACTGTTAATAGATTTTATGACAGCAGGTAATCTTTCCACCCATTCACGGGATCTTTCATCTTCTGTCAACATTTCTTGAGCATATTGATGACTGAATAACTTTTCAGAAATAGTTCGATTAGCACGCTCGACTATTGATTGTGCTCTATGATTTCCAGCTTCTGATCTTTGTATATTTCCATGTTTTTTCATAATCGATGTAACTTCTCCCATAAATTCTGTACCAGGATCTACCATCATTGTTTCAGGCCATTGTAATTTTCTAGAATATATTTTATTAAAAGCTTTAGATACTTCTGTTGAGTACTTAGACGTCAAAGGTTCAGCATCAACATATCTGCTAGCAACATCAACTACTACTAGAGCATATTTGTAAGTCTTTCTTTTAACAATATCATGTGGTAAAAATAAAAGATCCGCTTGATGTATTTCATTTGGTTTTGAAATATTCCAATGTGGTCTAGGAATGTATTTCGGAGGTGATAAATATATCTGCCACAGTGCTTGTTTTTCTAACCAATTTTTTACTGTATTTTTATCAGTATTCGACGCAGCATCTGCTAATTTATTGATAGCGTCATAACCTTTCCAATATCCAACAGCTGAATAGTATATTTTTGAAAGTTTCTTGTCCATTATATAATGACACAATCTATTCCAGAAATATTGGATGTAAATCGAGAATACAAACAGCCTTTTGGACTAAAAGCTGAAAAAACTGTTCATCGTGTGACTTTCAACCCATCATCAGCTAATCCAGGACAGACATTGTATGTCCATATCCCGAAACTGAGTGAAAATGTTGTGATAATACCGAATAGTGTAGGGTTTCTTTTCAATCTAACTCTTGCTAGTGATGGTCAAGCTAACAACACTATTGTCAACAATCTAGGGAAATGTCTCGTTCATCGTTTTAGACTTCTAGTCGGAGGCGAGATCGTTCAAGACACCAACCATTACGATTTAATCCAGGCATATCAAGATTTTAAAAATGTTGAAATTGCAGTCAGGATTCATGTTTTAAATTAAAGATATACTTTTGTCTCTGACTTTAGCTTTTTTATTCAGACGTTTCGACTGTAAATCAACAGTCTTCATCAGTTGGATAGTAAGAAACTGCGCGCGGATCTCCGAAAGAGTGCAACGGGACTTGAAGCAACATAACATCCGGGTTGCTCATCGTCCCATGAAAAAGCTTGCCAATGTGTTCCCACGTCCAAAAGACCCACAAGACAAGAGTTCAAGAACTGGCATAGTATACAAGATCAAATGTGACGATTGTGATTTTGTATACTATGGTCAGACTGAACGATCTCTGAAGACGAGAACAACAGAACACAAGAGAGCCATTTCTCATAATTACAGCAATTCAAAGATCGCACAAAATGCTAACAACACAGGCCACACTTTTGACTTTAACAACACTGAAATCGTGGCGAGCGAAAGTAATTATCACAGGAGGCTTTTCTTGGAAGCGTGGTACTCGGCGCACGATCGCAACGCTGGAAATGACTAAATTAGCATTCCAGATGTTTACCGCGCGATAGAACTGAACACTGGCACGAGCACGCGCTCTCGTAGTATTTTTTGAAATATATCCGCGCGCAGTTTCTTACTATCCAACTGATGAAGACTGTTGATTTACAGTCGAAACGTCTGAATAAAAAAGCTAAAGTCAGAGACAAAAGTATATCTTTAATTTAAAATATCAAGATTTGTTTCAGAAGAAAAGTGATCGTGAAAATATGTTGATAGAAGGTATTTCCACACTTAATATGAGAAAGCTACGAACAACCGCTGGAGATAAGGTATCAACAGATGCTAAGGAAGTAGCTCTAGCGGCAGTTTATGGCACAAGATATAGGATTCCTATTAATCATTCCATTATTGACAATCACGGTGTATTCTATCCCCGTGGTCTCTCAACCCCTCTGTTATTTGAGATAACATTGGCTCCAAGTAGTGATGTTGTTGTAACTTCAGATATGACCAAACCATATACATACAGTCTTTCAAATCTTGAGTTAGAATATAAGTGTGTCAGCAGTGGCCTTTTAGCTAGAGAAGCTATGTCTGCATACCAGGTTGGTAAGGGTTTCTATTATGAAAATATTCTATTACATAAGACATTCACAATTAATAAAGCTGCTGACAGTGTATTAAACGAACATGTTAATATACCTCGGAGATCGATGACAGGTGTTTTACTTCTCTTTACAGAGGCATTCACCTTGGCGACACGGGATATTGAAAAATTTGTTAATCCTTCTATCACAAAAGTAGAAATTAATGTTGATGGATTACCTAATAAACTTTTTTCGAAAGGCATGCTGCCATTGGATTTCTGGGATTCCATAAGAAAACGTTTTGGTGAAACTGATAATATCACACAAAAAGAGTTCTATGCCGATAAATTCGGTCTATGGATCGATTTGAGAACTTATCACGATAATAACATTCATGGAAACGGGCTACTACTTAGCTCTACTAAAGATGGGATAAAACTGCAAATTAGTCGAAAAGTAGGTGGATCAGGAAATATAACATGCTACATGTATGTTGTTGCCGATGCTCTTATGGAAGTAGAAAATGGTAATTTAAAAGCGATTCTGTATTAATATATGGACGAATTAAAAGATAAACTTCCGTATAACTGTTTGGTGGTTGGAGGAACAAATTCAGGTAAAAGTAAATATATCGTTAATTTATTACAAGGATCTTATAGAAATGTATTTGAATACGTTGTTCTTATTTGCAGTACTTACTCTAAAAATGAGACTTATCGAGGGTTTGGTAATAACGATCCTAGATTTATTGTTATTCAACCTGATGCTAGTAATATCGATGAGATTAATAATATACTAGCATGCTGTAAATGTGTGTTTTCAGGCTTTGAAACATTGTTAATACTCGACGATTGTGCCTTTTCAAAAGATCTAAAACAAAGATCAAGTGCTTTCATCGATCTAGCTTTCTCGGCTCGTCATCATGGAATATCAGTATGGGTATTAACACAACAGTTAACAGCAATAGCAAAACCATTCCGTGAAAACGTTGCATGCATAGTCTCATTTCACAATTGTAATAAAACATCAACCCTGATACTATTTGATGATTATGGAGGTGATTTAGAGCATAAAAAAGAATACATGAAAATACTTAAAACTGAAAAGTACGCACATGTCTGTTTCAGCCTTAGGTTCCCCTACCATCATTATGTAGAAATTCCTAACGTTAATATTTAAATATATATAATGTCTTCAATTCTCGATCAATATGCAGAATTAGAAACTATACCAGAGGAAAAGAAAAAGAAGAAGGTTGTAAAACACGATAATACAGAAGTAGAAGAAGAGAGAGAACAATTATGTATCCTATCAGTGCTTGGTACTATTGACCAATATACTGGCATTAAAATGAGTCTAGGAGATGTTAAGAAGTTATCCACAAAGGATGTGGATAAGTATTTTAATAGATATCAAGCTGTTCTAGGAAATAAAATAACGAATGGATTAGTTAATGCGGCGTTAGAACTTGCTGTGGGGCTTGCATCATATGTTGTTCCTATTGATGATAATAAGGAATTGTGTGACGATCTATAAAATAATGAGATGTTGAAACAGGAATTGAATAATATCGCAGGATATTTTCTGTTAAAAGGTGGTAGAATGGTTGCTCTATCAAGCTGTTTAGTTCAAGTAGTAAAACATGTTAATTTCAAGTCTGTAGCAGATGTTGTTTTTGAGAACAAAGATATAACAGATATACAACATGTCCCAACTTTGTAAATCCTATAAAAACCTAGAATTGAATTTATCTATTTCAACGTTTATTGATGATAAACAGGATATCTGGTTCAAGGGTATAGATGTTGCAAATGCGTTAGAATATGAAAACACACGAAAAGCAATAAGAGACCATGTGGATGAGAATTATAAAGCAGAATGGGTAAATATAAAGGGGAGGAACGAATCGTTCCCCCCTATAGAAAATGTCTATCATAATGTCTATCAGGAGGAACGAAACGGTGCTCCCTGTACATCTACAGAATATGAAATATCAAGGGGGCATTGAAACGATGCTCCCTGGAAAATGTACAACCACACACCATTTTCATTAAAGAACCTGGATTGTATTCTTTGATCTTCAGCTCTAAGATGCCAGCAGCCAAACAGTTTCAAGATTGGGTGTTTTCTACAGTGCTGCCTAATATAAGAAAACATGGTTCTTACAGCTGTGACAACAATATGCTGATGTTTAAGATACAAAATGAATATGATTTGCATACTAAAGTAGTTAGCTATATTCGGCGGTTCCATCCACATTTACTGGTCGTTGCTGGCTTAGGTGAAAATCAAGATAGTAGCTCTAAAAGAATTCACTCCTATAGAAAAGGTTATACAAGGGGTCAACCTGATTTGATCATTAATAATTATCATAAAAAATATTGTGGGTTTTGCATCGAATTTAAAACACCCACTTCTAAAGGGGTTCTATCGGCAGATCAGAAGAATCTATTAGATCAATATGAAGAAAATGGGTTCAAATGTGTTGTCTCTAATGATTATGACCTTATTATAAAAGAGCTAAACACTTATTGCGCAGATATTAGAGTGTTGTGTAACTACTGTTGTGGGAAATTTAAATCAAGATACACATTAAAAAACCACTATAAATACTTCCATAGAATCTGTTGAGCACTACAAGGTTTCATGTTTACTGATTGTTCTAATGACTGTATGTGAAGTCTCTGCAGGAGAAGTCTGGAGTTGAAGAACATCTTTTGAGCAGCTTATAATAAGTTCGTTGCACGTGGGGAAGTTCAGATTCCTTTTAATTAAATCTAAACTTATAAGGAATTCTTGAGATCCTTCAGTGTATAATTTTATAGACTTTGAATCTAAAGTCTCGCTGCAGACGACCTGATGCATTTTATTTGTCTTCAGCACGAGTTGTTTAGGTGTAGATGTGATATAAACATATCTTTCAATTGCAATCTGCCCTTGATTTGAGAAGCTTTTCTTGAAAGCCTTCTGTGACATTACCTTTGTCAAGACTATTGAACACTTCTTTAAGATCTTCCAATCTAACTTTTATAGCAAAGTTGAGAGGGCGATCTTGTTTTATTTTTACTTCTGCTTTAAGAAAGTTGATCGATTCAACATCGGTGGCGTAAATCTTAAGAACATCTTCGAAACTAATTATAACTTGATGGCTTCTAAAAGTTCTCAAAAAAGATACTAAAGATTTTAAATCTGTAGGATTGGTGACGATCATATATTTAAGGGTTGGCATGTATTCCATTTGAATACTCTGCAGCAGCTTTTAATATATGGAGTCTGTGTTAGCTTATCTTAGGACACTTAAACGAATGTCAAAAAAATATGATGTAAATTGCGACGAAATGATATCTCAGCTTTATTTAGAGCTATTGGGGGGAGATTTATCGGAGAATTGCTTTTTTATGGTGTGGGAGAGTGGCAATTATGAAGATAGAACAAACGTGGTAATTAATAAACTGATTGCTAAAACATGCAAACATCTAGAAATAGTTCAACTGAGAAAAATGTTATACACTCTTCCACACTTCTACGACACGACACAATACGAAATATGTATTTGTGGCAGTAGAATGGTCGTGGACCGCGAAGATTTACAAATGAGGTGTCCTACCTGCGGAAGAGAAGTTTCTATGCCGTCTGTTATTAACGATGCTCAGTTTTATGGTCAAGAAGGCCAATCGGCCAAACCTGGTGTTTTTAATCCGTCCAAACATTACCGTAATTGGATATATCTAATTTTGGGCGTAGGTTCTGTAATTCCCGACGATGTGGTAAATAACTGTAAGAAACAATTAATTGACCGTAATTCTACAATTCAAGATGTCAGAACAACTCTTCGCGAAATTGGTCGGTCGGATCTAAGTAAACACGCATCTGCGGTCTGGAGTCGAGTGGCCGGCAACCCAATACCAAAAGTATCACCCAACGTGCTTGTTAAAGGCGAACATCTTTTTATACAGGTATTAGAAGCCAGAAACCATATCAAGGACTTGCGTAACAGGAATAGAAAGTATTATCCTTATTACGTTTTCAAGATATTAGACCTCTTTTTGGGGTCACCCCGACCGCAGTATTTTGCGCTTGATCCGCCTACAAGGTTCCGACACAGTAGAAAAGAATGACGATGAGTGGCGACTTATTTGTAAGAAAGCTCAGTTGGAATGGAGATCCACCACAACCTCTTTAACTGAAACGAATTTGGTCAATCGCATGGATTTAAACGAAAGAACCTGAACAACCAGCTGTTGGAACTCTGTTGAGCATCTGTTGGAACTCTGTTGAGCAGCTGTTGGAACTCTGTTGAGCAGCTGTTGGAATATTATTCTATATATATGTCTGACGATCAAAGAACCAGAAACTCCAATTGTTAAGCAAAAGGATCCTAAGAGAATAGCTGCTGGAAAAAGACTAGCAGAATATCATAGGAAAGCTAAGAAAGCTCTTGAAATAGAAAAGAATGGTGAAGTTCCTGATAGTTATGAAGAGACCACCAACTGGATGCCATCACTAACAACAGCATTGACACTAGTTGGAATAACCTTGACGGTTGTAGATTTATATTTTCGATGGAGGAAAGTAGAACCGCCTGCTCCTGTAATAGAAAACACACCTGCCGCGATTTATGAACCTCCTCCAGTAACCTCTAGACGCGGTATGGAATAAAATATTATAGTATAGAATGCCAGAAAACAAAATAGTTAAAACAATCACAGACGCTTCTGTAGTCGTTGGAATCGCAGCAGCTATTGGTTACGTGTGAAAGGAAACCATGAAAGAGTCATTTATTAATGATCCTAGTAACAGTCTAACAAATTATGGTAAATGGGTGGCGGTTCTAGTCGGCTCTATGTATCTGAAGCAATATCTAGAAGATCAAAAAATTCTGCCAAAATCTCTCTAATATAAATGGCAAGTGCTGTAGTTATGATGGTCGCCGGGGCTGTTTTGAATGCCACAGCCTTCACAGGCTCGATGTATTTAGCGAAATCATTTGATAAGAAACATAGAGATGAGGAGAAAATCCGACACGACAAAGCTATAGAACGTTATCAACAAGATATGGGTAAATGGCAAAAGAAGAGGCAGCAGTATCAAGATTGGTTAACAACACGTTATATGAACAAAAAATTAGCGGATGGCAACTTACATGATACGGATTACGCATTCACATTATACTCAAAGGCTCATCCTGACTTGGAACAACCTCAATTTTCTGATTATTATAAACCTAGCAAAAATCAAAAACACAACGAAATTATTTATGTTGGTCTCGGGATGATGGGAACTGTTTTTTTAGCGGCGAGATATGTGTAAACATATAATGGCAGAAGGCGGTTATGATGTGGAAATGGGTCCTTTGGGTGAAGGAGCTGATGATATTAACACTGATGAGAATCAACCGCTAATTCCAGAAGATGGCGGGAGTGAAGAACAATCTGTGGCGGTGATGGTTAAAAATTGGATAATGAGTTCGGCTAATATTACTGACCGACGGACAAGACAAGTTCTGGGTTTAGATGCGCCTGATGAACAAGCTGATGATGGACGTCAAACACCAGAGGTTGCGGGAGAGGATATTGCCATACGGACAAGACAAGTTCAGGGTTTAGGTGATGGGCGTCAAACACCAAGGGTTCCGGGAGAGGAGATTGAGTTATCAGATTTTTCTTCAGCGAGGAATGAGTATGAAAATATGGCACAAAGTCAAACAAACGCTGAAGAAAGAATCAAAGAATTATATCCAGAATGGGACCCATCAAAAGCTAACTTTATTTATGGTATTGATGAATATGGTAGGGAGACTGTTAGACTAAAAATTAGGGGGGCGAGAACATACTTAATAACAGATAAACTACCACCAACAATGTTGGCTAATTTAGACCGATCGGCTGAAAAGATTGAAATGTATAATAGAGCTAAATATGAACTTGGTAGATTCTACCCTGATAATAAGATTAGTATAGAAAACGGGTTTGATATCAGAATCAATGAAGGAAATGTTCTTGAGGTCTATGACAGTGACAAGTGGCACCCGATTAGCACTAAAAATGGGCGACTTATTCAGTGAAAACTCTTTTGGAATAACAGATAAAATTAAAAATGTTTTAGGTGTGTCTGCTGAAACCAAGATAAAACGAATAGCTGCCTCAGAAGCTGAATGTGATAAAAAACTAACAACGTTATACCCTAAAGTAGTTGCCGCAAATAAGGAGATAGATGCCAACAATAGAAGCCTTAGTTCAATTAGATCGCAAATATCAGAATCTGAGTTGGAATTTGAGATGTACCATAATTCTCAAAGGCAGACAGATGAAACGGTAAAACAAACGGAAACTATAAGGGGTAAAAGAAATGAATTAATTGCAGAGAACAATAAATTAATTGATGATAATGTAGCTCTAAAAACTGTGAAAAATACTTTAGAATCACAAGTACAAGAGCTAGAAGATAATACACAAAAGCTAGAAGATGAAAGAGTGGCTATAGAAGAAAAATTGCCATTGAAGGAACGTATAAAACTTATCTTTAAAAAATATGGATTCACTGCTTTTGCTATTGTTTCTTCTGTTGGTGTAGTCATTGGAGTAATTATTAATAGTTTAAAAGGTGGGCTACCTTCGGTTGCACAAGGCCTTGGAAAAGGTTTGAAAACAATAGGTGAAAAATTAGCTCATATATTACCAGGTATGGTAGGAGCAATAGCCTCCTTTATATTTAAAACTGCTGGTCAGGCTATTGGTTTCCTTGCTAAACATGCCTGGCTATTGATAGTAGCTGTTGTTTTGTATTTAGTGGAATCATATAAAAAACGATGATTATATAGTATGGTAATCCTGTATGTTGAACAAACAAAAGCTGATAACACTCTATGGTTTAAAACTCCTATTAAGAAGAGCACAAGGATATCACTTGTAAGTTGTAGTTTTTATAATCGTTTGTATAATCTTCCAAGTGAAGGAACAATATCTGATGTGGATGGGGGTGTTTTGATGCGGATTTCGAAAGGAAACTACACCAATAATACTTTTAAAAATGCTGTTGATAATACTATTTCCGTTGGTGAAAAAAAAGTTACAATCACAATTGAAAATAATAAATATTATATCACCCCGACAGTGAATGTTGAATTAAATGAGAGTTTATCAAAATTATTAAACATTGCAACAACCCCTAAAGCACACACCCGATATAACATCAATATTAGTCAACCTACTCAAGATGTCTGTATTTATTGCGATCTTATTGATTCTACACAAGTTATAGCAAATAATAATTATTCACAAATATTAGCACGTGTTGAATTAAACAAGGTTGGTGAAAAGATATCCTATAATCCCAATAATTCATTGCATGTCCCTATTAAAAATGATGATTATATTAGTAGTATTAGGTTTTGGGTCACAGACTCGATATCATTGATACTGGATTATATCCAATGCGAATGGTGCTTGAAATCATATATATATATGGACTACGACGCGGTTTATCCCGAGATTCCAAAATCTGCCGGGAGAATTTCAGACTACACAAAGTTAATATGGTACTATCTCAACTAGGAGAAGAGCACAAGCATTATGAAAAGGTAAGGAAGAAGTATACTCGATTGAGATCATTTTTCCATGGAACATCTGTTACAGCAGGAACTTTGTCTGGTATTTTAACAGTTAGTGGTATTGGTACAAGTCTTGCAGGTCCTGGATTAGTTGTTGGGGTACCTCTCTCTGCTGTAGGCGGGTTTTTTGGTATAGTTTCCGCAGGATGTGTTGTTGCTGTAAAAAAAGCTTACTAAAAAGATAAGCAAACATGAAAAAACGATTCAGCTTATTCAATCTAAGGAAAACAGCATATCAGATATGGTGTCGAAAGCATTGAAGGATGATAGGATCGACGAGAAAGAATTCGAACATATTATGTCTGAACTCAAAAAATATGAACAACTAAAAAGTAGTATTAGAGTGAAGCGGAATAACGAGTTGTTAAAAAAAGATGCACCCGATGTTCAAAAGTTGAGGGAGGAACTGAGAAGGGAGATTGTAGATCAACTCGTAAATCCAAAGAAATAACTCTATCCTTTGATAGAACCCCTTATGGCTATATCTACAAGTGGAGATATGAAAAACAATAATATATATGGTAACAAAAGAAGATATTGAATTAAAAAAATATTATCCACACTATAGATCATAAATTTCATGCCTATAGAGGCGGTATTAATTTCGATTGGGGTGGTGTGGCATATGATGTTTTCATAAAAGATATTGGCGGTCCTGTACATCACTATGACGATCCCATTGTGGAACATGCATTAACTAAGGCATTGGGTAAACGAATTCATGCTCACAACAATTTCCCAAAAGAATACATGTTAACAAATAAAAAATATCCAATCCCTGGAGTAGGATTTAATGATGCCGCATCTAATATTGAAATCTTATTATCAACATTGAAAATATTTATTACACCTGGTAAAAGCTTTGATAGCCATCCTAATGATATTTTTCAACTAACCCCACCATCAATTTCTAATATATCTGAGTATAGTGCCTGGCTTGAAGAACCTAATATGCGATTTTGGAGTCAACAACTAAACTTTGCTGTATGGTGCGCAACGGCTGGCTGTGGGGTTTCATATGATATAATCAAGCCTGATACCCAAATTGGATGTATTTTAAGATTCCATGTGCTTTACACAATTCGATCGATTCTAAGTCAACTAGAAGTACCACTACCATGGGATAACACCTTTGTTTGGAATGGCACTCGATACAACCATAATGCTTTGAATAGGCTTTGTAATGAATTTGGTGTTCCCTCCAATCCTGAATTCCGTTTTAAGGGTGAATCATCAGATGCCGATAAGTTCAGTTTCCATTATACAAGTCCTTATAAAGACTCCCTTACAGCATACTATACATCAACACATCAGAATAGGAACCAATATAATTGGTTTGTTCCAGAAAAATCAAAAGGGTTAACAAAAGCTGGAGTTGCTAGATTAAATAAAAGTATTGAAGCATATGTATATACAACTCTTGGTTGTCAGGTTAATACTCGAAGTAGTATTTTAGGTGATTCAGGAGTGTTTTTACAATTATTTGAAAGTTCTATTATCGAGAGAGATATTTCTAAAAGCATCCAAAGATATCAACTAGCGATTCAAGAGGCGAAAGTGAGGCTTGATTTAGCCATTTCACCTGGTTGTTGGTTATTACCATCAAATCTTGTAATAAACACAAATTCAATCGTTGGATATAACAATAAATTATTAAAAGCAACTGCGAATATGAAATTCGGTGTGAATGATATTAATGCAGAAACAAAATCTATTGGCATAAAACATAATAACATGGGTCATTCAAAGATACAATTACCTCATCAGAATGCCAGCGATAAACCAAGTACTTCAAATAAATCGGATAATTTTAATAAATTTCAAACACCTACATCAAAAAAACATGATACAAATCTACCGGTGATAACACATAATCTATCAAAAACTCATGACACAAATCTAACAACGATAACTATTGGTGTTGCTGGTCTCGCTTGGTATTTATTTAGATAATGTTTTCCACGACAATTGGACCTCATTTCTTTCTTACATTTTAGTCTGTTTGCCAATGTAATATAAGTAGTAGGGAAAGGTTTGTTGGCCCAAGTAATACCCGTGATTTAGGGCCCTAAAAACCCTGTTTTTTCGCTCAAGGAATACCCGTGTAATTCGGGATTGTGTTCTCCAACTCTCCTTTCCCTACTACTGCATTCAAGTCACACAACACTATACAGTGCTTTCGCTTCCAAAGAGTAATTAATTAACGCTTGGAACTGATACTTTTCTTTTCTTTCTTATCTTCAAAATAAGCTTTACTAAGCACCACATGCACATGTTTTGTGCATAAAATGAGGGAAATCCACCAAAGTAGGGACAAGTTATCGCGGGGTTTGATTGTTTGTCAATAATAAAGTGAGAGTCACACAACAGTGCTTTCGCTTCCTAAGAGCTAACTCTCTAAACTCGCTGAGGACTTTTCGCACTCGAGCGCAACTCTCAATTCCTCGAGCGATTGCAATGAATGTCACTCTGAGCCAAATTTAGCCTTCTCCGCAGGCAACTCCTTTGTCGGAATTGAGATTGGGATTGGGATTGGGATTCCTGTGTGATGAAGAGAGGGAAACTGGGGAGAGAGAAATAAAGAAAATAAAGGTTCAAAACATAGGACGAGGGCGCCCGAGGTCTTGAATTTCAATGAAAGTCCGAGCCCGTAGTTTTGAACCGATTTAATAACCAGTCACGCTCTAATTCCATTGTTTTCATGAAAGCCATTTTTAAAATGAGAATGTAGTCTTGCAAGATTGTATGGGGGTGATAATGAACACCATGGAAAGTGCCACAGATGTAAAGAATGTCCAAGATTTTTGCATGCACGAATATGATAATATAGTCTTGTGCAACGATAGTTTTGAAAAAGAACAGTAATTATTTCAGTTTGTCGTAGCCGTCGGTGTTGTAGGATGGAGTACGAATTTGAAGACTCGGACGAAAATGATATGTTCATTACTCCGCAATCTGTTTGTAATTCAAGCCAGTTACCAGAGTTTGGACTGAATGATATCGAGGAATTACTAGGCGAAATTGAGCAGCAGAATACAGCGGAAACCGTGCGGCCTGTAGAAGAAGAAGACTTCAGGCTTAGTGAACCATTGAATGAATGTGAAGTTGCAGTCAAAGTTAAGCAGTCTGTGCCCAAGTCCAGCTTATACAAAGATGCCTGGGCTGTTAAGATGTTTGAAGAGTGGCGTTACGAAAGAAACCTGCGAGTTGGTGTCTCTGAAGTCTGAAGACTGGCATGTAGGAATTATAATAATCGTGTGGAACCATGCTTTGTCAGGCCTTTAATCAAATGAGCTTTAACACTTGTGTGTTTGATAATTTTATTTTGACATTTATTTTGACTGTAGGTCATCGTAGCAGTAGTGTTCGATCGTACAAAAGGACTTCAACAAATCAAGAAGTTATGGTTTCGAATGTTGGTTGTGGAGAACAAGGACAACAAGCAAAGAAGGCCAAGATGGAAGACGTGAAAGAGACAACCAGTGAGCCAGGGCAGAAAAGTTTGGAGGAGTTCAAAGGAAAGTTTAATATAAACTTTAATTTTTTCAGTTCCAATTGATTTTCAAACTTTAAAACAATTGTTTATATGTTGTGACTAACTTATTGAGGTTGACTAGCCAAATTAACCTTGCATTATTTTTGATCTTAAAAATTGTCAAAAATTGTTAACGTTGTCCAGTTAACTTATTGCGGTTGACCAGTTGATCTTTGCATTATTTTTGTTGTTTCCAGTGGACTGATTAAATAATTTCTATAACGTACATGTACATGTATGTTCTTCTTGAGTTTCAGCTAATTTCAAGACCTGGACAAGGTCTTGAATTTCCAATTCAAGACCTGTCCCGGGTTTTGAATTCAGCCCCGCTCTCCCCTTAGCTTATCATATCCGCTCCCGGCTTTTAGAATGTAGGGCTTATCCTTGATTTCAAAACCTACATAAAACAATGGAATTAGAGCGTGACTGGTTATTAACAAGTGTTCACTCGTGTCCTGGTGCGATTGAACACTGGGGTGCATTGTAGCATGAAAGACGCATACTTATGGGCCTCCACCTTCCATTCGGTGAAGGACTGAGCTGTGAAGAACGAAGAGATCAGGAACGAACTGAACTGACCGAGAAACACGTTCCCTGCAGTCAACCTGCAGTCTCACCCCAGACAATGGAAGCTTTGAAACCCTTTATCAGTTATACAAAATGGAAGTTAAACTTTTATAAGATATTTTCAGATTTTTCAGATATGATTTTGAATCTGCGGAACGACCTGTTCCGAAAACGCTTGACATCATCTTTTAGAGTAGGTCTACCGCTAACGGCGTGTGCGTTTGTATGTGCGTTTGTATGTGAGATAAGCGTATTAGACATACTTCGTTCAAATGTTTTTTTCTCACGATCACAAGACGACATAAAAACCTTTTGAACGAAGTATGTCTAATAAGGGATTATTATAAGAACTCATGTACAGTCATGAGGGACGATTAGTTCTATTCGTCCCTCATGATAAGTACAGTACTGGGGATGGGGAGAGTAACTGGAAATTTTTCCAGTATCTGGAAATCTTTTTTTTCCAGTTACTGGAAAAATTTCCAGTTACTCTTGCCAGTACTTTCCCTAGTTTCAAAGTAAATCACGTAGTATTATTCTGCGCATTTGATTGGCTGGTTACCTCATGAATATTTAATGAGTATGAGAATAATTTGTCAGTTGATCAAAAGTATTGACAACAATAAATCTGTTTTTGACCGGTAAAAGCCTTGTCTTCTATGGTTAGTTGTGTGTATATGTAGATCACTTTTAGCGGCTTTTACTTGTGTAATGTTGTCTTCAGATCTTGAACAATTTGAAAGAATTGAGATTCTGAAATATTCGTGCGCCAGTTTGATGAATTTGTCAGTTGATCAGAATTATTGATAACAATAAATCAGTTTTTGACGCGTAAAAGCCATGGCTATGTTATAAAAGTAATGGTCAATGCTTTGTTGTGCGTATATCGGCTACGCCTCTCATGCGACTCTTACGCTTCTTTCGTGCTTAGCAACCTCCCGCGTGCATCCAGAACTGGATATACGCACGCTAAGCATTGACCATAATAATAATAATAATAATCATCATCATCATAATAATAATAATAATAATAATAACCTTTATTAACGTGTCAATTGTTTACCTAGCTTACACAAGTGTAAACTAATTGAGGACACCTATCTACCTATATCCATTCCTTTATTTCTTTGGAGGACTTTGATAAATATGAGACTGCAACCACTCCTAGCCTCCTGCATTGCTTTTGCACGCTTCATATCCCACACCATCCTATTACGGTTGGTTTCTGGAGCTGTATCCATCACTGAGATAGAGTGAATGATATTCAACCACCTCACGTGGCGGTGATGGCGTTGATCGTGGAACCGAACCTTCAAAGCCTCGATTGTGCGGCATTAATGACAACCTGTTTCTTTTAAGAGGTTAAAACCTCTGGATGGTCGATCGCCCATTTACCTTGGATATCCTTCAGAGTTTGTCTGTTTATGCTTGATCTCCAAGTTCGTTTGATAAAACATTCGGAAAAAGTCACGTGATGAAGCCCGGCCGGACGGCTTTTCTAGAACGGAAAAACCTGTCCGGCCCTGCTCAAAAGCAGTTCGGCCCTACGCGATGTATACATTGTTTTGAAACAATTTTAGTGTTATAAAATAAGATAAAAATGGCCGATTCGGCTCTTAACAAACACGACGATAGTTAATTCTACTATCCAGACGAGTTGTCTGACGTTGAACTAGCAATTTTAGAGTCTAATCAAATTGTCGAGGACGACGAAATACACAGCTACATCCGCGCGCTATATTTATTTGTTTTTCAGGGGTTTTGCCATCCCTTTTTATAACAAAAAGCCTAGGTCATAGAGTGCAAGCACTAAAACCATGAAACAACTTAGTAACTAAATAGTACTAAATAGTAAAAAAAATCGTTTGTTTTCCATTTAATTGTTTAATTAGTGATATTTTGTATTATCATATGATCCGCATTTCCCGACTCGCGCGTTCTTAATAAAACCATTGGAAAAATTCACGTGATGGGGTCCGGACGTGATGGCGTAAGCCGCTCCGGAAAAAGCCATCCGGACCTACTTAACATTTTATTAGTTTCCGCGCGCTATATTTATTTGCTTTACAGAGTTTTTTCATCCCTTTTGTAACAAAAAACTGAGTCATATGATAAAATGCCGGGCCGGACGGGAAAAAAATTGGCCCTTGGGCATTTGTACGGCGCTCGTTCCGTACGGCATGACCTTGAGCCAAATATTTTCTCGTCCGGCCCTCCCACTCAGTCAATAAGTACATATTATTTAGTTAGTACTTTTTCATGGATACATTGCACGCACTCTATATGATAAAATGCTTATTGAGTGAGTTAGGTCTAGTTTCCCCGGCAGCTGATTTTAGTGTCGTCACAACGAGCGTTGCGTGCCGACACTAAGAACGGTTAATTAGGTCGGGCCGAACGGGAATATATTTGGCTCTTAGTCATTTGTACGGACCTCGCTGCTCTCGTTCTGTATACGTCATGACCTCGAGCCAAATATTTACCCGTCGGGCACTCCCACTCACTCGACAGTCAATAAGTACATAGTTTGTGTCGGGTCACCCGTACCTATATTTGTAACTTTACAAAAGCGGACTTGGCCCATTATCATCTAAGCAATCTCAATACCCAATGAGCGTCGACACAGGCTACATTTTGTTCTTACAACCAATCAAATCCAAGAACCGCACAAGCATCGTGGAGTTCGTGGACTAGAAGTGCTGCGAGTGGAATTATTTGCATTCAGATTCAGTTCTACAATATGTTTGATAATTGCAGGCAAATAATAATGACACGAGATAACATTATAAGTTGATCATAATACGCCAAGACTGATATATTCAATTTATTCTTGGATGTGGTTTAGTGGTATCTTGTAATTATCGTTGTGGAGTTTGAAGACAAGGCTATTCAAAAACAAATTCGCTGAAACTGCATGATGAGCGACAAGACGAGTCACGAGTGAATCAAATTACAAATAAGATGGTGAAAGTAAGCGTGTTTGTTGTGTCTTTTCTGTTACCTAAAAAGACTTAGAAATGGATTGTGAATATTTTTTGTGAGTCTGATTTGAAATATATTAATAAAAACACGCTTCATTCAAGTTTTGATGCTTAATTTAATGGAGTTCACTGTCAACTCAATATAAAGTTGAGCGAAACTGACTCAAAATTACTTTGTTTTTAAATTCAGTGACCTTCTTAATTACTGCGGGACTCAGTATTATGCGAACTCAGACATTCAAACAGTCGGCTGGACTTGTCAATTATTATAAGTAATACCATGGCACTGAGGGATATTAGTGATTAAATGTCCCATCGCCAGAAATTTCGAATCAAAGTGGGTGGAGCTTAATGTGATAAATAACTTGCAGTCAACCATAACGAATTGGCTGCCAATCAAAAGTATTGTCTTATAGCGTATCTGATTGGTCGTAAAGGCAATGCGTTATGCTACCACGGTTTATATAACTGAAATGATTTGCCTGTAATAGCAGGATTAAAAAAATAAATATAAGATATTTCTGATCGATGTCGATTTGACTGATCTCCTCCATTCAGCTAAAGCAGCGGCAGACTAAGAAAGAATAACTTGAAGCCAAAAAACTACTTCATTCTCGTTCTTGTGTTGTTCCCTTAAGCTAATACTTGAATTTATACTTTCGGTAAGGAAAACTACACGCTTTTTGTAAAGAAGACATAATAAAACATGTAGTATTAGCTTTTTCGCGCGAAAATTTCAAAACATAGGAGCGCGCGGAGGATTTCAGCTAGTTTCTAGTCTATTTTCGTGCAATAAAGGAACGCCTGACTGAAATATATGTAAACATGGCGTCGATCGACGTGGAAGCAAGAAATGGCACAGAAAAAGGCAATTTTTAGAGCTTATCGGCCATAATGGAATCCAATACTAAGCATGGCAGCGAGCCTTGATATTGCACAAACTACATGTCCAAAACCGAGCCGAAATTATTGTAGGATCTATTGGAAACCAGCTGAAATTCTAAGTTAGTTATTCGTCTTTCGAACCAGAGGCAAAGTAAGTGTATCAGTGCAAGGACAGCCAAACACCAGGGGCCAGAACTCTTTGTAGTTGAGGCATCCGCCATATGTTTCTCTATAATGGGGTACTTATAATTCAACGATTGAAGAAACGTAAAAACCGAGCCGAGTATTGGAGGTAAGATGCTGTAATTACCGTTAAACTAAAGCTAGAAACTACGTTCGTTAAAATGGAGGCAAAGTAAATGTTCAATTTTATTTTAAAGGGGAATATTGAGATATAAGTATTTTGACTCCATACATTTATTGTAATGTAATCGAGGTCAATTTTTTCTAAGTGTCGCGTTCAACTGCGCATGTCGATTCGAAATTTCTGGCGATGCCGAAGCCGAGGGAAGTTCAGTGGAAGTCCCGAGCCTCCGGGCGAGGGACTTTTACTAAACTTCCCGAGGCTGAGGGACATTTAATCACTAATATCCCGAAGAAGCCATGGTATTAGTTTGTAATACATGATCACCGAGGAAATGGACAAAAATACAGGCTTGAGTTAACCGGCGCAAAGGAGAATATATTATAGTGTTTTGTGAAAGACTTCTTGATTAGACTGTACTCTGGGGAATGCTTCATGCATGTTGCACATCTTTGTTTCATTTACACAATAAAAGAGTATAAATTAGTTATAGTAAGGAGTACCTGAAGGTAAACAGATCAGAAATGGCGGAAGGTCGGTTTACTTTTGTGAGAGATGACGAAGTGGAGCAAGTAAGGGAGAATACGGTTCCTCAAAACACTAAAAAGCACATACAGAAAAAGAGGAAAGTGCCAACTAATATAATATTTCATTGTGTGAACAAATAACAGAAATAGCTATAATAAAATATCCTTTGAATTCGACTTTTGTGCATTTCCTTCTATTGCGCATGCGTTAACGATGTTGTGGATATATCAAAATACCACTGTATTTTGAGCTTCACACATCCCACACGTCTTGAATGCTCGAGTCATCATAAGTAGAGGAGCGATTAAGTACTATTCGGTTTGCTCTTGGGTCCCAATGATTGTGTGTACACCTGGTGTATATGAGGGACTGACTTGCATCCTCATGCATAGTAATGAGGGATATTTAGTCTAAATGTCCCTCATGAATATAATCATGAGGGACATTTAGTCTAAATTTCCCTCATGATTGTATTCATGAGGGACATTTAGTCTAAATTTCCCTCATGATTGTATTCATGAGGGAGATTTAGTCTAAATTTCCCTCATTACTATGCATGAGCGATGCTTGACTTAGAGCTTTCGCGAGGGATTAGTAATCAAATTCATAATGATCCATAATTTAGCTCAAAGTCATATTTGGTTTCCATTTGGTGGGTCTTCTGACTTTTATTTTTAAATTTCATCAACATGACCATGTGCTCGCGAATAACTAGCGCTTTCAATGCACCTTACTTGACTTTGACACAACGTTTGTATTTCTCCGTGAAGTTAACAGGAACTGATATTTTTGATCAAAAAACACGCGTTCACATTATCTATCCACGAAACTCTGCTACGATACCGCCTGGCCATCACTTCAATTCAAATCCTGTAAGTTCACTTCGTTCGGGAAACGCAGTCTAGAATTTTAGGTCAAGGTTCAAAGTAGTGGCCAATGGAATCCCGGGAAGTTGTTGGTATGATAAAATTAGGAATCAGACACAAAGAAAACTGGATAATCCTGACTTTTATTTGTACATTCATCTATTCGGGTCTGTCCGCCATTTTATTTTTGTCATGAAACCGGAAATGAAACCATCATACCGGAAACGTTCTCTGATTGGTCAAATGACCTTCTTTCGCGGAAAAACTGTTCTAAAAATAACCACACTTGTGAAAACGCTGTGACACAGACCCAGTATGGAGCATGGATGATCCTACTTATGGGCTCCTGCATCAAGCGAATAATTAAAAATGTGCAAACAAAAACAAGAGTACAGTCAATTAAGATAGATAGATAGATAGAGCCCGCGCCGAAGAGCACCGCTGGATTCTCGAGCATGTAGTGACTGAATTGCGTAACTATTTACAAAAGGAATAAGGAATATATAAAATGTATAAATACTAAAAATACGTAATTAATTACAATTAAACTAATAATATATAACAATCCTAAAAATTTCTAATATTGTTATTTGTCGTACTCGCGGCTGCTACGGATAATGAAGGAGTTCCCAAACCTATTAGTTTTGCAGGGGGGAATGTAAAAAGTGTAAGACACACGATGCTACGTTGCGTGCATTTGCAGAAGTAGGATCGAGTTCTACTGTTGCGCGCAACGCAATCGTAAGACCGGGACTTTAAAGTTAATTAAAATATGATAAGAGCGCAAGATGTATATTATATCTCTGCTATATCACTTTTCACTCTGACAAGAGATGCCGCCTTTAATTTCAAAGTTGCTGTTTTTCAGTGGCGATAGGGCCAGCGATATACTGAAGTATCATAAAGGCATATTGTAACAGTGTTATTGAGTTAGTATTAGGATTATCACGGCACAGCCTTGTCGCCGAGAGATCAGGTATGCAATTTATTTAGCCAATAGTTTGGTTTGCCTGTTGTTATTATTAAAGACACAAACAATCCTTCCTTTTTCCCGAGGACGCGAACTCCTGTTTAATCACATTTTTGGGGAAACAGAGAGGGCTCCTCGAACCTCTTTGAAGTGCGTCTGTCCAGTCAAGAGTGGATGGGAACGGATCAGGGAGGAGAGAGAAGTGGCTAAAAATATAGAGGGAGGAGGGAGAAACAACCGAAAAAAAAAACAGGGAACATATCAAGCTTTCCAGCGTTCAATGTGGCTACATTCCATTTTGAAGTGATGACAAGATCGATTCCTTATATAGAAACCAAGTTGTCAAAAATCCGTCATCGCCGTGTCAGACGGAGTAAATCTTGACCTCTACTCCTGGATTTGTTCGAATGACAAAATAATATCAGACGATCCGCTTTCGCAATGGAGAAAACACGCGCCGGTAGAGTTGTCAAGAAAACGCAATTCTTTGTAAACTATGCTGACCATTCGAATTCTGCGATTGAGACTTTCATAAATGAAGAAAAACAAGAAAAAAGCTACTTTGCCTTCGGTCATTCGTTTCTAGGTTACATAAGTATAATGATGACATGATGACTTATCTCAAGCACCATCATTGAAAGTATTCGACACGGCAAAGCTTGATATGGAGTGAGAACTTGATATGGAGTGAGAACTTGATATGGAGTGAGAACTTGATATGGAGTGAGAACTTGATATGGAGTGAGAACTTGATATGAAGTGAGACATGAACTTGAACTTGAACTTGAACTTGAACTTGAGAAAAATGGCCTAAAAATATTTAGGCCTGTTCCTCTCCGCTCAGTCAATATACAAAGCCATCGAGACTTACATGACCGTCTGCTCAGAGCTTGGGTTAAATCTTTTTCTTGGGTTTCTTTTACGCGCCACTACACCTCGCGAGAGTATTCAGAACAAGCAATTTGAGGCTCGACCTTTCACGACTGGCTGTAGCCCTGTCTTTGCGGAGCGTGCAGATAAATATTGTGCAGACAATATTCAATCATGTTTAATCATAAGGAGCTGCAGTCCATCTTTATTTGTACGTGCTTACAATTTTTGCTGGCTTCTTTGAATCCTTTAGTGGAGATTAGCGACCGTACGGGGCCACTACTAAATAGCGTTATGAGTTATGAGTTATGAGTTATGAGTTATGAGTTATGAGTTATGAGTTATGAGTTATGAGTTATGAGTTATGAGTTATGAGTTATGAAGTTATATCAAGTTATCAGTTGTTTCGAAGTTAGACCAAAAAAATATGTACGAAGTTGCAAATTTCTATTTTTAAAATCCTATAGCTGTTACAAAGAGTACAAAAGAGTACAATACTTGTATGTTTTGTGGATCTGCAAGGATAATGTCAATCAATACGAGAAATGTCACGCAAGTTGTAACCGAACAGCTTTGTTATATTTTCGCTCTTTCGATTCTAACAAGCCCGCAACAGTGACAGTTTTTGGTGTCTGCATGGCTATGTTAGTGTTACATCTTGCGAGGTTTAGACGATAACAGTAACAAATGTTTCGCTGGCTGACGTCTTCTATCCCACTATGTATGGTAACGCTCTTAGTATTAAAATAATAACGCACATCGTGGACATATTGCGGACAATCACCAAAGGTCACAAATCAGATCATACTGCGGTCAGTATTGCGTTATACACTAAGAGTACTAAGGGTTACAAGTTTTTATAACTTTGTTAGTGATTGTGATTTTTGTAATCCTCGGGATGGTATCCTGTAAAATGCTACTTTAATAAAGGAGAATCACAATCACAAAGGAACAGATTTAAAATACGCTGTGGCTATATGCCCGGCAGCCGGTCGCGGTCTTAAATTGACTAAATGCCCGGCAGTTTGAAAATTTCGCAAAATTCTACTGAAACACTCAATGTAACCCGAATGAGAGTATTCTATCTTTGTTTACAAATATCAAGCGATTCTAGAAACACTAGTGGTTTTGTCGTGGACGATTTTCTCGAGCTTGAGTTCTCTATGAAATCGACATGTTCGTGGCACTTGTCAAGCGATTCTAGAAACGATTTTGCCGAGCTTCAGTGACCGGCAGACTATGAACAGTTTAATACACCCAAGGGAACGGTCTCAAATAGACTATATGCCCGGCAGTCTTGAAATTTCGCAAATAATTCGAGACAACGACTGACTTCATGAAATCTTCTCAGTTTTTGTTGAGAACTGCCAAACGCTTCTCATGAGCTTTATGGATTTGTATTCAGGCATCCTGGTCACACGTATAGTCACGCCACCGAGGTCACGCTTACCTCACAAGATTTCGCAGCCCATGAAGTAAATCGTTTTCTCGAATTATTTGCAAAAGTTTGAACTGCTGGGCATTTCATAGCCTCCTAAAGCAGACCCGTGTCCAGGCTTCATTCGAAGTAAAACGGAAGCCTGGACACGCGTCTGCTTTATATAGGAGGCTAGGCATTTCAGTGTCCGGCAATGAAGAATCAAATTCGTTCCTCGTATTCTGTGCCCAACTGAATAAAAATCCATAAAGTCACTAGCTGAGAAGTGCTTGACAGTTCTCAACAAAAACTGAGAAGAGTTTGATTTCATGAAGTCAGTCGTTGTTCTGTGGAAATTTTGCGAAATTTCCAGACTGCCGGGCATACCAGATTGATTCTGGCAGTAGATTCGCCAGCAGCAGATTCGACCAGCAGCAGATTGGAAGCAGCAGATTGGGAATGACGTCATTTTGACGTCACAGATTTTCGAATCTGCTGCTGGCTTGACAGCAGATTCACTGAGCAGGGGTAGGAAAGGGAATATGATTGTTTAACAGTTTGTACTGCAAACGAACACTAAGAATAGATTCAGCGTTGGAAACGGGTGATAAACATTACAAACTAGTACAAAATAGCCACAAAATATAAAGTAACTCAATGTGATGTGGATGGGCTTCCTAATAGCTGTATTAAACTTGTACATGACAACTGAGCTAACCATATCAAAGCAAACCACTGGTCTGCGTACTTGGTTGCATTTGAATGACCTTAGACAACTAGTAACGCAACACCGGATGTGTGATTACACAATAAATGTATGTCAATTATCAATGCTCAAACAAAGACAATCAAACATTTATTAGGCTCCTTCCACACTGTTTATGTTGTTTATGTTTGGAGCCGTCTCCAGTATCGAAAGGTTAAAAGGTTTGAGCTGGCGTTTTTGTCTTGTTGTCGCTCTTCCCTTCCCTACCCCTGCTCAGTGAATCTGCTGTCAAGCCAGCAGCAGATTTGGAATTCTGTGACGTCAAAATGACGTCAATCCGAATCTGCTGCTTCCAATCTGCTGCTGGTCGAATCTGGAGCTGGCGAATCTGCTGCCAGAATCAATCTGGTGCCGGGCATATAGTCTATTTGAGACCGTTCCCGTGAGTGTTGATGCATGAAAATGTCGATTTCATAGAGAACTCAAGCTCGAGAAAATCGTCCACGACAAAACCACTAGTGTTTCTAGAATCGCTTGATATTTGTAAACAAAGATAGAATACTCTCATTCGGGTTACATTGAGTGTTTCAGTAGAATTTTGCGAAATTTTCAAACTGCCGGGCATTTAGTCAATTTAAGACCGCGACCGGCTGCCGGGCATATAGCCACAGCGTTTAAAATATTTCAAAATACACTATGGGTCAGTGCTACTTAGGGGCAATAGAGGGGATTGAATCCCCGGGGGGGCACTGGGGGTGGCACTAAGGGTATTTTTGGAGGGGTGTGCCGCGGACACCTCAAAACCCTGACCCTATCCCAGACCTAAAATTTTGATTTTCCATACCCTATCCCAGACTAAAGCTTTAAAATGTATACCCTATCCCAGACTACAGCATAAAAATGTATACCCTATCCCAGATTGAAAGCGTGTTAAAGGAATATGTAAACTGATAGCGACTGATAATGGCCTTATTGCGGAAACCATACCCTATACCAGACCAAAACGTAACCCATCCTAGACTAAAAGTGCAAAAACGATACCCTATCCCAGACCTAAGGAGCTCAAAAACCATACCCTATCCCGCGGCACATACCCGTATAGCATATATCGGGGGAGTATCCCCCGGGATTGGATCCCCCTGGTTGTATGGTGCATTGCATCATTCTCATGCGATCGAGTGATCAAAGGTTGTTTTTTTAGTGTGATCAGTTAAAATTCAGTAATATTTAAAATTATGATATTATATATATTGACATCTCGCAAGATGTAACACTAACATAGCCAAAAACTGTCACTGTTGCGGGCTTGTTAGAATCGAAAGAGCGAAAATATAACAAAGCTGTTCGGTTACAACTTGCGTGACATTTCTCGTATTGATTGACATTATCCTTGCAGATCCACAAAACATACAAGTATTGTACTCTTTTGTACTCTTTGTAACAGCTATAGGATTTTAAAAATAGAAATTTGCAACTTCGTACATATTTTTTTGGTCTAACTTCGAAATAACTGATAACTTGATATAACTCATAACTCATAACTCATAACTCATAACTCATAACTCATAACTCATAACTCATAACTCATAACTTATAACTCATAACGCTATTTAGTAGTGGCCACCGTACGGTGGTGTCATCACAGCAGGAATTAATCCCTAGACAAGGTCAGGGACGAGACATGAACGATACTAGCGTGACAAAACTCAAAGGAAAAAATATATCATTTTTAGCTGGTTATTTAGGGTAAATGTGTTCGTTTTACCGGGGTTCATGAGTTATGTCGGGAATGTGTTTAGTTCGATCTGTTCCATACAGAATGGACAAGCATAAGCAAATTTGAGGATAAGCTTTTTTTTGGTAGACGCATCGTTGGGCTGTACAGGGTAGTGAACATGAAATATTCCACAGGACGACGGGCGATTCACCTGATAATCCTGCTGCCTTCGGGCGAGACACCTGGAAAGCACGAGGGAATATTTCATATCAAAGAAAGACTTTTCACAGGTCTACGGGCGAGGCACCTAGTAATCCTGCTGCTTTCGGGCGAGACTCCTGGAAAGCACGAGGAAAAGCCTTACTTGGTTTTGGGGTTCACTTAAGTGACGATATAATTATCAAGCATTCTACAAAATTACGGGCGAAACACCTAGTAATTTCGCTACTTTCGGGCGAGGCACCTGGAAAGTACGAGAAAACGTTCAATGATTATTTATACAAGCATGAATTGGGGGTAGCTCTGCCGGCACCCGGCACTGCTCTGCTTCGTCCATTCCAATATTTTGATCAAAATTCTCCATGCTCAAATTTGGGCAATGCATGAAAAGAAAAGTCCTCCTACTTATCGGTATGTTATATTTTTCAAGCAGTCGATATACTTATTCATCAGACGTAACAAGTTGTCAAAAATACTAGTACCTTCACACATCAAAAATATCGATATTGACCTATGAGGTCAATTCTGTTCATTTGATGTACAGCATTGGTCATGAAATCAAAATCCTTTATTACCGATAGTTCTTGATGTCTCTTAGCAAACCAGACACCAGTCTAAAGGCAGCGACTAACACTTTCTTCTATCATATTTTTTTACCGATTGAAACCGCTGCCATCACGTGAAATCCTAGACCTCAGATTGATTGTATATTTCATTGAATGATTTAAAAATTGCATTTTCCTTGCATTTTCCTTGATGACTTGCAGCATCAGTACGATCTATTGGTAACTTACCAGTCCTTTGAATTCTCAAGCGCTTGAATAAGAGGAACAGAAACTGCTACAGCACCGATCATAGCAATGAGCCGACGATCAGTCCACAATAAAAGCGCGAAAAGTTGTCCGAATGAGGCGCCAAAAGAAGATTTCTTCCAAATATGGAATAATCCTTATTACGTAGTATATTAGATCTGTACATACGATGTCATCGTGTGTAACGCCGTGAGTCAAGTGGGATTAACTTTTTAAAACCACAGCCTATTGTTTATCGCACAGCAGGCTCCGTACAAATAAAGTGGGTCTGCAGCTCGTCATGCATGATTTAGCAAATGTTAACGGCTGATAGGAAACAAACTTACTCTGAATATGACTAAAACTGAATTTATGCTGATTATGTCTGGACAGAAGCTAAATACTCTCGCAGATCCCCAGACACCTGTAATCAATGGTGAATTAAGCGCGCAGGTCACTACTGCAACATCACTGGGAGTTCTCATTAATGACAAACTTAATTGGAGCAGCCATATTGATAAATTAACGAAGAGAATCGCCTCTGGGATTGGGGCCATAAAGTGAGTAAGGCACCTTGCACTATATTTATCGTGCTCTAATGCAACCGCGCTTTGACTATTGCATTATCGTTTGGGGAAGCCGTGTGGGATAACTTTGCAAGAGTGAATTACAAAAACTACAAAACAGAGCAGCTTGGGTCTTGACTTACTCAATTCATGACGCTGATGTGGGTAACTTATTCGAACTCCTAGAATAGAAAAATCTAACTTGTCAGCGACAAATTCACAGAGCCACAATGGTTTTCAAGTCTCTACAGGGGTTGGTACCTGAGTAATTTGTTAACCGCGACATAGCTTGAGAGACTCTGTGAGCAATGTTGCGTTTGCGCGCACAAATTATTACAAAAATAGCATTAGTTATAGTGGCGCAGTGGAACAGTCTACTCAGCGAAGTAAGGCAAGCAGAGTCCCTGAAGAAATTTAAACTATTATTTAGAGATGTATTTTAAGTGAAGTTTAGAAAACGAGAGGACGTGTTGTATCGGTAGATATAGATACGAGGCGAAGCCGAGTATCTATATACCCGATACAACACGGCATCGAGTTTTCTAAACGACTTCTAAATCCCAACATCCATTTAAACTGATATTTAATAATTTCCGATGGAAAAGGTTAAAGAAAATCACAAATTTGTAGGTAAGAGATGTCTGTGACACTGCGATCATGCGCACTGAACACCACAATTCGTCCCACATTTGAAAGAGGTATTGTAGGTGTCAGTAGGAACCTAGTAATATTAGATTCCAAAATTGCCTATGTGAAGGTCAGTGATGCGATACTAATACTGAGACCTTTGCATACAGGCCTGTGTTTCAGGTAGTCAGTTCGTAGAACTGATTAATGAAACATGAGTGTTCTATCACTTTTAGTTATGACACTCATGTTTATGCATGAGTGTTATAACTAAAAGTGATAGAACACTCATGTTTTATTAATCAGTTCTATAACTAAAACCTGGCAGGTCTGTATGTACTGTTTACAGAATGAGTGGCCGTTCTGTATCGGTAGATACAGATACGAGCCGAAGCTAAGGCGACAGAAAGCAGCTTTTAATTATAGTTTTTACCATAGTATATTTAACATTATAATTAGGTTAGATATACATTATTGATTAGTGTTTGTCTCTGACTTTTGATTTTCTAAATAGACGTTTCGGCCTTTAATCAATGGCCTCCATATATATCAGCATTAAATCGGAAACTGACTGCAACTTCAAGATACAATGTATATAGATTAGATGTAGTTTGTAAGTTTATTTATATATTTGTATCTGTTTAGCTGAAGAATTGTCCGTGGTTAAATAAAGATTATCTATCTATGTAATAGCCACGGTAGGATTAACTTTGACCACATTTTTTGTTTGATATTTACTAGTAAGACAGGCAAGATAGGCTTCAAACTAGGAATGAAGCAAAATATACAAGTTGTTACAATGATTATCAATAAAAACAATATTACAATATAATTATTTACGGACAATTACCTTAATCTGTGGCCAGCAACCCACCTGTAAAACAAGTATTATAATCATTTCATCGGGCATTGTGGCGTATTTTGCGGTCCAAAATGGTGAAATCAGCGGTCTAAAATGTATTTTAGCCCGCTGCTCTAAGCCAATCAAAAATCACAAAATAACCCAGCCAGCCAATCAACGGCAAACCATTCAACTGTTCGAGCCGTTATTTCTTGGCTGGCAGCACTTTGACTCGAGAGTTAGCTATTCATTGTTCGGTTTTTGTGCTTTATAACCACAAAATGACTGAAAAACCTAACGATGAAGCAAATTCACAGTCTTCTCAGCTAGATGAAGAGGATTTACAGAAACTCAAATAAGAATGCATGCCCCAAAACACGAGTAAACAAACTTTGTCGGGGAATGAAACAGTTCAGTGACTGGTGCACCGAGACGAATTAAAACAGAATTGAGCAGCATTCTTCGCAGATTTTATGCAGAGTTTAAAACGAACCAGAAGAAGCCCTCACACCACTGAAGTGCCTTGACCAGTATCAGAGCTGCAATAGACCTCCATAGTAGCTCCATTCCCGACGGCGAAGTGAATGTAAGTTTGTCTTCGTCGAGCGAAACCCGCTCAGTTCAGGCAATTTAATTATCCCAAACTGCCAGTTCAGTAATTGCATAATTAATTTTAGCGCTTCTAATTGACTATTTCTTTGCTGTTGATGGAATTCTGTTAGTTTTCCTTTCAAGAGAACTTTGGTGCAAAGATTGTTTTCACAAATTTTGCAGTTTTCTCCAAAGTTTTAATTATGGATTTTCAACTGAAATAAATGTCGACGCGACGCCGGTAGTGTTCAAAATGTCGCTTACTGTCTTTGATTCCTTTCCTAAATGCCCGATGAAATGATTATAATAGTAATAGAGTTGATGTTCTTGGCCGTAAATATGTTTTTGGCCCTTCTCAGAGCTCATTTTAACCCTCGCCCGGAAGCTCGTAGTCTCCTATGCACCCGTTCTTATTTTCGGGATCCCTGTGCCCCCTCTCAGGCATAGGAGACGGGTGCATAGGAGACTAGGAGGCTCGGGCCAAAATGAGCCTGACTCGGGCAAAAAACATATTTACGCCCGCGACATCAACTCTATTGTTATAAGAAATAGCTGATGTAGCAAAAAGTAAGTAAAAAAATGGTGAAAAAACGTTAAAAAAAAGAACTAGATACGTGATTTCAATTCCTGCGTGACACATTGTGTTGCTAGGCAACTACATTCAAATTCTCTTACACTAAAACGAGGCTTACAACCAAAATGACGGACTGAATCATTTGTCGGAAGGAATACAAAAATAGGAAAAATACAGCTGTTCTTTGCCAGTTTAAAACACTTAAAATTACTAGGATAACACGAAGAAAACTATTTAAGATATAAGGTATAACATAAAAGTCAATTTCTGAGCTAAATAAAGTTCAAAGAGGAGCGAAAGTTCGATGAGCTGTTACTGTGTAAGCCGCTAAAAGCTGAAAATGGGAAAAAGTACAAATCAAAGTTGTCAAAAAGATGTCAAAATCTTATCTAAAACTTTATCTAAGTTGCAACGGTACGACGCGCAGCACAGTAACAGAGTTCGTTTCTTGAATTAACAATCTATCTATCTATAGAGAGAACAGAGTTCGTTTCTTGAATTAACAATCTATCTATCTATCTAGCGTCCATCGTGAGACCCTCCATAGCTTTAGGGTCAGTTGTAGCAGCCATCACACTCGCTATATCCGTTGCCCAATTAGTAGGGACTTTAAGCATCGAGGACGGGGACGTGAGGACGACGGCAGAGAAACAATAGCGCTAATTACAAAATTCAATAACTTCTTGTTGGAATGTATGAAATGAGCTCGATTTGGTCTTACTTCAGGCGTTCTGTGCGTAACTACAACGTGAAATGCCTATGTTTGACGTTGTAAAGAGAACGCGAACGTCAGTTCGATATTTGTGCAGATAGTTGTTTTCAGTCAACCGGACCACAAAAAGACGATGTCATTCATCAAAGAGGGCGCAAATTTAGTGAAAAACACGAAAAAAGAAACAAATATGAAAAAAATAGACACACTTTATTCGAATTTCGCCATCCTCACGTCCCCGTCCTCGTTTGTAAGATTCCATTGTCTGGGGTGAGACTGGGAACGTGTGTCTCGGTCAGTTCAGTTACCGTAAATAATAACACCATATTCCACTTCAATTGGGAACAGTTTGATATACCATGTCGAGCAAACGGTACAACCTCGTGTCATATCAGTAGTTGTCCTCTCGCCTTTGAAAAGTATCATAGAAGAACAAATGGCGTCGAATCAATTAATCTATCCGTGGTAGAGTTTGTCAGTGATCTCACACTAGCCGGTCATTCGAAAATGAAGTTTCAAGTTGGTTATATGTCTGCTGAGCCATTTTCTGCTGAGCAAGCTGTCAACCGCGACTTCATTTCAGTTTCGTACGTAATACGTGACTGGGATATTTAATATCCATTTATTACTCGGTCTCCAAATATGCTTGAAAACTATTTATATACTTTATAAACGTCGATAAGAGACCGATCAGTCTTGCTAGTATTATACCGATATTCCGTGTCCGCCTCCAGTCCGCCATATTTCATATTAAGCCTTACCACAGATCGGCCCACTCAACAAAATTACATGCGCAGAAGTGATGCGTACGAATGCAGGACTTCGTTGCCTTAAAAACCTACATTTCTGTTTTTACAGCACTTTCTCAATTATCCAAAGAAAAACGTCATTCGTATTTGCAATATTAAAATATATAAATAATTAATAAAGGTCCATTTTGATGTTATCAACATATCGATGGCAATGAATCCCTATCGGCATAACACCAAAATACAAGCACACACAAATATAAAGAAAATAACGCACTTATAAATACAGACGCAATTGTTCTTTCTAAATGTTCTTTGTGTAACGTAATACCGCGAGATGCCTTTTTTCGACTAGTTCTCACCTGTTATTTAGCGGCGTTTTGAAAAGAAATGCAGATGCACTAAGTGATACAGGCTAATTAATGTTCAATTAATTCCAAATTAACCTTAATTATTGCGTAACATGACAACACTTACAAGCTGCGGTAGTTTCATATTTTGAATAGAGCATTTAATGGCAACAATCAGTCGGCAAAAACAATAGAAAACCATTAACAGGTTTTGCTAAGCTTAGCAAAATGATGCGCGGATTTCTTTGATTAACTTCAATATCAACGATTTTATCTTCTAGGGAAACCACAAATAACTACACTGACATCACGTATTCAACCTCGATCATTAGTGCATTACATTACAACATCATCCTTCCGTTTTTATTCATATCAAACTAACCGTTACCAGCAATATGAGACAATTTAATCCCGCGATATTATGACAAGCGGTCTCACGGCAGTCCGAAATTCTCTCCGAAATTTCCATCAAAATAAATATATTTATCAAAATCAAACTCCTCTAAGTTTGTTTAGAAATACCAAGCGCTTCTGGTTGAGGTGGATAGATTTAAAAATGAAGTGTTCGCTTACGCTCGACACAGAGTACGAACACAGAGTACGAACGAGTCACGGAAGGCACTTTTTATGTACACAGACCCAATCTATTTACTACCTTGATTATCGTTCGAAATTCCCGCTTTTTAGGAGCCCCTAGCTTCATAGAACACTGAGTGGTATAACACGTAAACTTACCAAGATTCAAACTGATAGCGGCCAAAAATAACCGAAGTCAGAGTAATTTTGCTCTTTCCGTGCACATTGAGCCTTGACAACAACAAAAAAGTACAATTGCGACCGGTTCTTGTTGATAAACTCTAAAAGTGAGCTGTGTTTATCTACAAAAGGAACCACTTTGGAGATAGTAATTTGGGATTTTTATGAAGAATCGGATTCACAACAAACAGCAGAACACAACAAGAGCGAACGCGGAAAGTTTTGAAGAGTAGCAGCATTGGAAGCAGAAATGACTAAACTTTCATGCTTTAAGTATATTGTAAGGTACAGAGTGATTTAATAAGTCTACAGAAATCGTTCAAAGGAACCACTTTGTCGAAGAAGAATTCACTTCATTTTTTGCAAGTGGGGTAAGCAATGATGATTATAATTCGAGCGACAAAAACTTTGTACTTTCACGCTTTTCGGCATATATATTGCATGATTTAACATTATTCCCCATACATTATATTCTCTGTAATATTTGGCCGCCATTTTGAGCGAGAATTTGTTGTTAATGAGTAGGCCATCTTGACTCATATTGCTGGTAACGCCTTACTTTTCGCGGCTTTTATATTCAATGTTGCTGCAGTGAAAACTTTAGCTGTCATGTATCAGCAAGTGAAAGTGAAAGTTGTTGACCTTTTTCGTATGTTTATCTAAATCTAAATATTATTTATTGTATAAATTATTATGCTACTGTAGATATTATATATCGCCAAATCGACTGTGAAATAAAAAAAATACTAGGAAAGCTGTCCGTGTAGCACTTATGAAACACATAGAAATTGAGTAAAAGTTGACTAGTTCATTAAATTACCCATAAAAATCCTTATGGGCGTTGACTCTAGAAAGGAAAGAAGAAAGCCGGAGAAAAATATATGACCCCGATTGGTATTCGAACCCACGACCTCCGACTTCAATTTTCCCTCAGTTTTTGTCTCTGCAATGAAATAAAAACCAGTATGTTAAAGCTGAGTTTGTAGTTGGTGATTCTGTCTGTTGATCGTCTTTTATCTTCACAACAAAATGAAATATTTGCACGAACTTGGCGAGTACCAATATTTTTCAAAAGCGGTTGAGCTGGTACCCTGACAACCACCTTTAAGCTATTCACCTATCTCCGTCATTGTGTTATTTGCTCATTAACAGCCTGGTCAGCAAATATAGGTCCATATGCTGTACATTTTGTTTAGATTGTATTTATAGGAGTATTTTAATAATCTTGATTTCGTATTAGTAACGCCGACCGCAAGAATTCCTTAGACTCATGCAGACATAACTTTGTAGGAATGCAATCAATTAGTCGTGACGTTGCTGTCCCTAAAGGCTAAAATGTAAAATAAAACCAATTGTATCACATGATTGAATATGAAAAATCTTGGCATTTCTTGTGTAATGCGACATCTTCTGCGCCCACAACAAACCACTCGAACAAAAAATCCCCGACCTTCTAACTAGCTATACCTTACTTGACATACTGCGGTATAAATGATAAATGATAATGATAATGCCTAACAGAAAGCCGGTTTATCAACTTGTTTCGCTTGTCATTTAATAGAGACAGCAAGCAGCATATCATATGGAAGTACCTCCGACAGGCAGTAGCACTAGATTATAGCTACATACTGTGGTTTTATTCTTTTTACTGGCACACTGAAGCCGGAGGAACAATTCTACATTGATGGCCAAGTGACAAATTACATTATAACTCTACTGAGATGTATTATTGAAATTGCCCCCGTTTTAATACAGCACACATTCTCTTTAAGTTATTTAAATTTGTACTGCACTTTAAGTTCTAAATATTTCATCAAGTATCCGCACGGAAACTAGGAAAGTGCACGATGACTTTTAAGAATGATATAAGAGTGGATAATTTGCTTAGCCACACACGATGATCTTCGCGAAAAAGAAGCAAACAAACACAATTAATGGTTGCTAAAAATGTTGAAAACCAAAATGTAAAAAATGTGAAGCCACAAACCGGCATGCAACCAATGTTTGCTATAGTGAGGGGTTATAACCAAGCCAACCAAGTAATACTGACAACTAGATTAGTAACCACAAGACCGACTCCCACATTTGAAAACCACTGTCAAGATTCTTGTATTTATCTAACATATACAACATATGATGAATTATTTAGGCAAAAGAGCCAGTACACATCTATGACAGTCATTTCTATAATATGCTAGTAGGATTATCTCTTGGCGGCTTACACAAAAGTAAAACTTGTGTCATGATATGTCTACCCACAAGAATACGTCCGTTTCTTGAAGAGAACTCGGTACGTGCAAATTAAAAATGCATAACCTTAATGACTTTACTCTTTTGGAAATATTTACACTGATCAACGACACAAACTTTTACATCATTATCTCTATATAGCAATGGAGTCCAAGGTATGTCTTATATCACAAATGCTGATATCAATATCTTTATACATAAACCTTTCTTTATACCCGTACTACGTAAGTCTATTTAGTTATTGTGGATCAAACACTGATAAGATAACATTGTGAATATTCATGTATCAATTGGCTCAGTCGTTTATCGTCCTTTCACTAATCAGAACTTCATATATTTTATTGTTCTTGTTTTGAATATAGTTCAATATTACCTCGGATATCCATTAGCTAATTACAAGTTATGTTTTTTTTCCTGAAATATATCCATGCAGACAGCATTGCCTTAAGCTTATTTAATGTCCTGTTGACATATCGAAATGAAGGGAAAATTCATCAAAAGAATTATAGTACTGGTACAAAAAAGACTTATTGTAACTGACTGGGAATATCCACATTTGTACATTTTTCAGTAATGATTTTCTTATTATTTAGCGGAACTAAAAGAATATGCAACTGTGAAAGCATTACTTCACAGAATATTATTTTGATTGCCTTTTTTAATAACTTTTTATAAGCCGCCCAAATATATATATTTCCGCCATGCAATTTTACAGAAAAATCACAACTGAGTTGTTTTCCTACACGCCTTGATGATTTGATGCAATTTTCATCAGAACCTTCTTAATTTTACTTTTCATCTAAGGTCTGAACGATTGTCACTCTGAAAGTACAACATCTGTAGATTGGTTCAGTAACTTAGCAAAATGTTCCTTGATATGTATTTCCACATTTTTTTAAATATTGTCATCTTTGGATCTGTGACTGTTTTCTGAGTCGTGGGAGACAGTCAAAACACAAATCGCTGCTTTACTTCATTTGACAATATGATTTCATCGACAGCTTGTTCTAGCTCTATCATCCTTTGTGGGCTCAGATTGACAAAGCCAAAACTTATTTTATTATTGTCAATATGTTGTTGTTGGTGGTGGTGGTGGTGTAAATATAGTTCCTACTAGTTTGGATTAGCGGGATCAGAGTCAGGGTTCCCGTACCTATTATTTCTTAATTGATTAGCCGTTTTGTGAGTTTCCACTTCACGCTTCAGTCTGTTCAGTAACCACGAACAATGGTTCCAAGTCGAGATTGGCATTGATCAAATACAGTAAATGTATGAAACCTTCAATGCCAACATACTTGGAACCATGAATTGCAGTTCGTGGTACTAAACAGACCCGTAGTGTATGTCTTGGTTTGAATACATTTGATGACCTGTGACCCATGTCTTATGACCTGTCACCTTTCTTTCCAAGACATCTTATAATATTGGTCAAACGTTGATCTTAGCAGATATGGAACAATCGGGAAAGAAATAGAGATTATAATGGCAGTTTAGAGGAGATGGAGAAGGTGGTAGAGACAGAGTTAGTGAGATATGTAATGACGCACTTGTTTTCCAACTTGATATGATGTTTCCGAAATATAGATGAGTACATAAATGAGCACTGCACAGATGTAGGAAAATACAATTTTTTTGAGAGTCAATCAAATGTCTCATCATAATAATTTTTTTGTCTCTCAGCTTTTACAGTTTTCTAGCTAATTTCTGTAAAACAACTATCCGTTTACAAAGGTTTGGTTGTCTAGTATTTCCTTTTACGTCAGCTACTGAAAGAAAGCCAGATGATGTCACGTGATCTGATATCCAGCTAAAGAACCGCACTATACCGAGTTTAAAGTTTGCTTTGCATCTGACTTGAAAATGTTTTTAGAAAGTTAATATTTTTGTATTTGAACACAGTTATATGTCTATATTGTTAACTAAAGGAAACTAAAGTACAAGGCGACTTACAGAATACTCCAGTTTCGAGTTGTTTACGCACCTTGACAAAAGACGCATTTGCTCAGCCTTAGCCTCAATTCAGCGTAAATTATTCACAAATACCAACGAGAATGTGAAAAATGTTGACATAGGATAATAGAATCATTTTTTAATTCCACGGGTTTATTCTCTGGATTGAGGCTAAGGCTGAGCAAATGCGTCCGTTTGTCAAGAAGTACAGCAGTGTCTAAACAACTCGAAACTGGAGTATTGTACCACTAAGTACGTCTCTCATGCCTTCTCTAATTAAGGATAACCAGAGTGAGTTAAAAAAGTCTGCTGTACAGCTGCATATTCCCTATTTTACAGTAAATCATCTTCTTTTGTTTTCTATTTGATTAGTATTACTGTTGCATGCCGGATCGTTTACACGTGAATCACGGAACAAGCTAAACAACATTGTACTTCGCGCGGTAGCAAACCTTCCAATGTTTTTCCCCTTGAAATTTGATAAGCAATATGCTGAGCTTATGACTGCTTGTTGTATTTTATCCTGATACCTTTTCTTACACTCAGATACCTCGTACAGATATAAGAGCACATTTTTAGTCAATACAATCTAAAATAGCCGGCTTCCGAGTGTAGAAAATTAACTAATGAGATAGCGAAAATACATTCATTCCACAATATCTCTGCCAAAAAGTATACCTTGTTTTGAAAACAAAGGAAAAGACAATTAAATAATTAAGAAAATATTTGTAGATGTTTTCTAGAAATTCTCAAATCAAAAACTGGCGCCTGTTTTGTGAAAGGCAAAAAATGATAAAATGAAACTGAAATGAACTGTAGTCTTCTGTCTATTCTTGATGCCTAATTTGCGCTTTAATAATTTAAACCTAAAAAGCTTTCTACGTAAAACATCATTAACTTCCTGGATGCTGCTGCATACCTATTGGATAGCGCCTGACATGCTACAAATTAAACAAAAACACACGATGTTTGTAAAGTAAAACTTAATAAGAGTTGAAATAACGGAGCCACTGTAGATGGACTGTGGTCACGTGAGTGCCATTACCTTTTACAATTTGTTAATACTTTCAAACCCCATGTAATTATCGAGGATCAAAGATGGATGTCACAGGGGCGTTCATCCTTTAATTTCATTTTCATTTTGGAAAAATCTAGAAAACGCTTACACGGGCAGCTGTTTATTAGATGTAAAGATAAAGGAGGTCTATATAGACTGTAGTTTGGACAGGCTACAATGATTCTCTCAATGAATACGGCGAGAATAATTATTGCTGTTATATCATGTGAGACAAAAAAATTGTTTACCATTTAAACATGTTTGTGAAAGCATAAGGTAAGAATTTGTGAAACTGTTTTTCCCTTGGAGCTTCTTGGATGTCAGTTACAATTTTGGGTAAATATAATATAGTTAGCAATCCTCAGCTAACTTCGCCAAATGCCCATACCAAGCGGGTTATACTATATGTAAATGTATTGTGTTCTTTAACCTACAAACTATTTTATTTAATTTTGTAGAAGAAACGTAACAAACCCAAATAATATTATAATATGCAAATGTTTTGTGTTCTTTATTTTACAAGCTTTTTTATTTTGTTATTTCCAAGAAAAAAGGGTGAAATTTTTTGTGCAACAAGAAAAAGTACAACTGCAATTACGTACAGTACAAAAAAGCCAAACAATATTTTCACGTCCCTATTTAATAGAACTTAACAGGAAATCTTTTTTTTTTAACATAGAAGTCAGATCATATTTATCTCTTCGATTCATAACGATTTTGTTATATTTTCCGCTCGTTTCATTGGGCTGCAAAGCGGCATACTTTGATATTGGATGAATTGATGCAATTTTAGTAAAAGTGCCAAAAAATGTTACCAAGCAATTCATATAGGACTATATAACTAATAAGGAGAACAACATTTTTATCTAAATCTAATTATAAATCGGTTTTATTATAAAAAGACCGGGTGTCGTGACTTGACGAGAAGCTACAAATTAACTGACAAAAAGCTATTTTAATCGCTAGAGAATCACGTCTGATGTATACTTATGCGTATTGCAGTCAGTAAACCTTCAAGAGGATCAGACATTTAGTTGATTTTATAGTATAGTTTTATTAGTTATTATTTTTGTATTTGAAATTTCTTTCTGTTTTATTTCTACTGTACTTCGTATTGGTACGAAGAGATGGTAATGATGTTTTTCGACTCTGTAGTACTTGTAAATGGTACTTGTGCATCAAATAGTTAACCTTCTACAGTACTGTAGTCATTGGAACATATGTAGTTATTGCTAGTCGTGTATACAAAACAATTATTTAACTGCAAAACTTAATTTGAAATCAGTCTTGCTTTAGTTTATACCAATTGCGAGCATTTCTTGGGAAAGATACGAAACTGTCATAAGATATCCTTCAATATCAAAGCCGGTTATCAATGTTTAGCATTACGAAGAGAAAACGAAAATGAATTAAGTTGTTTGAAGGAAATTCACGGAACACTTTCATTGCATTATCTATATATCCATCCCACAGAGAACTTCATACATATTAATTAAGGCGCGTAAATGGAAGCGCCGCAGCACAATAAAGATTGTACCTCACTAAAAGTCTCATCTAGGTTGAAAAGCTGGAAAGATCTTATAAACAATGCTGGAAAACATAAATAATGCATTGAAGCCATAGCAACCACGAGACATTACCGAGAGGTGTTAGAAAATTGCATACAAACAGACAATGAATACTGAATCCAAGGTGGTACCTACAGCGCACTTAGGGATATTTGTTTTTGCTCAACAATGCATGTGAACTTGGCTGGTAGACATTCTTGCTGAGTGTTAGGGTAGGAGAGCTGAGGACTCACTGTTCTAATGGGAGATACACACGCTGTAGGGTGTTGCTTCTAGAGTATGCACCATTGAAGAATAACTGTGAAATGTTGAAAAGTAATCTGCACTATTTCCTTATGAGCTGCAGATCGATTGACATATCCGTCAAGCGCAGTTTTCTTGACTTTTAGACCGGATGATATGTGGGATGGTAAACTGATATGATGCTGTACACGTTTAAATATAACACTGCTTTTCAACGCCTCAATACGATTTCATCAAAGACATAAGATTTTGGAAGAGTTAAAGGTAAAATTAGAATAAAGAAGCTGATCTTGCTGGATATTGCACGGCATTTCTAGTGGATTGGCTATTTTAATCATAAAGCCGATTCGAGTGAAAATCTCTAACTTTTGGCTTATTCGATGAAAACAATTAAAATTTAAAGCTAGTGTGCCACCGAAAACATGTAAACTTTATTCTGTTCTGAAAAGTCCGGTACGACTTTATCTTAAATATTCATGCCATATCTAACTAAAGCTTTCCAAATTGATTTGCGTTATAGTATTAAAGTACAACACGCACCATTTGTGCTTTTTAAATGATGTTTACTAGTAATGTTCTAGTGCCGACTAGAGCTGTGACGACTGCTATTGCGAGCAAGAACCACATGCAGAGTGAAAATCCATCATCAACGTTCATTTGAAAAACAATGGAAAATACATTAACCGAAGGTTTTATCAGCGACATCTACCGTCATGTCACTCTAAAAAAAACTTGTATACCAGCAAAACCAGTTTTCATCACTTAGTCCAAAATCATTACTTTGAAGGCAGATTGGTGTAAAAACAGCTGATTGTTTTAGTCTCGAACTTGCTCATTTATCTTTCCTCAGTAATTAATGGTGTCTTTGCCTCTTAAAAGCATACGTCATGGAGGCTTTATTCCGCGAGGCACAAGAAGGTCGTCTGCAATAAATCAATTAAGAAACCACATTGAAATCAATATCATGTAATGCAACTCCGTGTACGAAATGCTGATATACAAAAATATCGATCAACAATGATTAGATTTTTTAATCCTATTTAAATCCTATTTCGTATTTCAAATATATATATTGTTCGTTTATTTCGACATTTTTGCTTTATTTATTTTATACACTTTACAATAAATTGTCATCTGTAATGATTCGATCAGAATTTACTCGATGCAATCACTTTTTGGATGACTTTAAATCACGAGAAACGACAATTCTGAAGGCAAACAATATAAATGAGGAATTCTCACGTAAACATGGTTTTCCAATGATTTTACGGTGTATTTGAATTTAGGTGTGAATTATTGCCTGCATTGCATGTGGTATTATCAAAAACACTTCTAACATGGCCTAAAACCTTGACAATATTATTAAGAGGAGATTTTTTACGAACGCGCGTATTGAGCGCCAAAAACCAATAGCATGGAGAATACGTTTTGTACAAGGCTAAAACTGCTTTAGGAAAGAGTTCAAGCTATTTGGGATGTTTTTTGACCGGTAAAAGTGAAATTAGAGTGTTAATCCAAAGTGAAAATTTGATTTGAAAACTGTCCACATGGGCTAGATCTGTATATTTACTATTATTGCTGATGCTTTCCCCTGAATTAGCTCAAATTTGAAACAAAAAGCAGGAAAATGGCTTTGTACAACGCTAAAACAGCTTTAAACAGACAATTTACCTTGTTTTTAATAGTTTGTGCTTAGTTAAAATAAAATTAGAGTGTTAATCCAAAGCGAAAATCGAAAGTTAAACTGTTCAAAAGCGCCCGTTTTTGGCGCTTTTCGCGGATATTACTCGATGTTCAAATAAATATCCTCTTAATACGCTAGTAATTAAAGAACTCAAGATATTTCATGGTCTATAGTGGAGTTAGAGTGCTATAGTGAAAGAAAACCAAAAATGTTTCTTCCATTTATATCAAAATAGCAGCTCTCATTCAACTAGAACCCTTTTGTTTTCTTTCCACAGCTTTGTATTTATTTCATGTTTTGATTCAATATATTTCATATTTTGATGATTTTAAACCCTAAAAACTTTGTGACTGTTACAAGGGTAGAGTATCTACACTCCAATAGCATCTAACATTTTTACTAGGGAAGAACACAATACCATGGTCACTTCCTTCTTTAAAGAAAAACTATTTGCGCACAGTATTCAACATCAATCAACTTCACATATTCCGCTGACACCATATTTAAATAACAGGTTCATGAAAAACACATACAAGTTTTTTGTTCGTCTATTTTTCTGGTGATGAATTTGTTCATGACTTACAGGTTGTCTGGTGAACTTCCTTAAAACGCTAAGCACTATCTTGAACAATCAGCATTAATCAACAATTGATGAACAATAACTTTGTACAGGCATTTCACAAATTGCAATATTTTTAGTTTATACAAAACAGACATGAGTGGTAAGAATACTGTGAGACAAATGATCTTGTTGACGTTTACTTATTTCCATGGTAGCTGTGGACTGAGATACTCCATGGACAGCTGCTTGTGGATGGCATATCACAGATTGCTTTTCTCTATTCACAGTTGTCATTGAAAGAGATTATTACGATAATAGCTGTTGCTTTGGGACTTTAAAAGGCTTGAATTTTGTATATATTTGGTAAGTTTGATGACTGAATCTTTCTACCTTTTATTTCTTTTGTATTCCTTTTATTTATATATTTATTTAAAAACTAACAAATTATAGTTCATACAACCATGCATGGCACTGAAGACAATTTCAAGACAAATGGTAGTCATAAAAACCATGAGTTGTTGATAACATTTGTTTTGCGACTATAGTTTACGGTCGGTTACTTGGCGTGATGTTCGCCGACCAACACTCATGCAGAGTATTGTATGGAAATTAGCTATGTAACGGTACAAAACTATTGATCATAAATTGAATCGAACTTGACGCAAACGCCATTTTGGAAACTAAACAGCTACACAAGCAAAACGAGAACGCCCTGATGATCACCAAGAAAACGAGACCACCCTGATGATCACCACTAACTTTTTCTAACCTAATACAAATAGTGAAAACACATTTACAGTACCATACTGCATTACAAATTCTTTCATATGATCATTATCCTAATCATCGTATAATTGCTGTTTTCATTCAAAAATCCTGATGTTTGCACTGGATGGACGGCAATGTTTGCTATTCAAGTGGTGCACCTAAACTAATATACATCGGGCAGAATTATATTCAGTGATATTTTGTTCTGGACGCTAGAATTTGGGAATAATTATTATTCATTCTTGACTACGATGATTTTAATTGCTTAACTAATTTCGCCTGATGGAGTAACATATTCCCGCTACACGTTTTGACAGCTGTCTGTTAAATTGTCCTTTGAGATCATTTCCATAAAACTTTTACCTTGACCATGAATGCACGATTCCTGTTAACTAAAAAAACTCAATCAAAGTTTACTGGAATTTTACTGGAAAGTGTCATGATAACGCACAAATACTTGGGTATGCCAGTGGCCACGTAGGGCCGTGTAGCACTTATGAAACATGAAACAGATAGAAATTGAGGCAAAGTTGAAGTGAAGTCCATGAGGTCGAGGGTTCGATTCCAATCGAGGTTCAAGATATTTGTTCTTTCTCTCTCCTTTCCTTTCTAGGGCAAACGCTTATCAACTTTACAGCACTTCAAATTTCCCTCCATTTCTGTCACAAATACACTAGTGCATGTTGTTTCTTTGATTATGATTTTAAACTTATCGCCCGTCACCGGGTAATTCATGAGCTATCAGACCAATGGAAATTATCCAATATGGTCACGTGTAGAGACCTGTATACCCGATACAGACACTGATTACTAAAACATCAGTTCTATATCAGATCTGATATAGAACTGATGTTCTATTCATCAGTGTCTGTATCGGGTATACAGACCACTTGCAAAGTCTCAATAGGTGTCGGATCATTGACTTCGCGCAGTACCGACATAAGTTCTTAAAGCCCCTCGTGGCATTCTAGTCACAAGTTCAAGAGATCTTTCCAATGTGGGGCGAGTTGTGGTGTTCAGTGCGCATGATCGCAATGTCACAGACATCCGTCTTACCTACACATTTGTGAATATCAGTTTAAATGAATGTTGGGTTTTAGAAGCCGTTTATAGCATTCGTGTCCGTGTTATATCCGAGTCGAAGACCCGATATAACACGGCCACTCATTCTATAAACATTACTTTCAACATGCAATGACTGGAACGTTCTGCATGGAAAATCATTTTTGATGTTGTTATTGCTAGTACTTCGTAAAATTGTTTTTAAATCCGACATAATAATAATATTTATGAAATATAGATATATAGATGTAGATGTAGAACAACTCCAGATTAATTAAGTAATTACTACACAAGCTGTGCAATTCATAGTGGCTTTACTCTAATCAAAATCCTTTCCTGTGGCACCAATGGGCGGAGCTTAGGTTAACTCCCGAACACGCCGATAGATTTGACTTGCCTAATTATTATGTATTATGCCTAAATTATTAAAGTTTTAAAGAAAATGTAGTTTTCATACAAATTTTTTTATCGAAACCCGATGTAATTTGACAGAGATAATGATGCTATATCAAGGGAAGGTTTAGCGATGATGGTATACATTGACCAACACAATCTACTGCCATATTGAAGTTAAATATCGCCTTTTCAAAGTAGCAATAACGTTATTTCTGTGTGGCCTCCGTCTACTTAGCTTGATGGCTAAGCAGTACCCTTGAATCCAGCACTTAGTTTACTTAGTTTGCACGGGACTGATGTCGCGAGGGAAACGATATGCAGTCCAAATAATGATCGTCGGAGCGAGATTAAACTATAATCTCTGGAATCCAGGTTATCCCTGGCAACGTACATGACTAAAAGTCGACTCTTTCTTTTAGATACTTTCCTTCTTCAGTCGATGGATGCCCCATGAATAACAGCTTTACGTTAATTAATTTTGCAAATATCGTGAATTGAATTGCTATTGCCGATAAAAACATTTGAATATGTCAACAGATAGAAAAGAAGATGGAAGAAATAGAAAAACAACAAGAAGAAGAAATACGTCCAATAAGAGAATCTAGCTTTAATAATCTAGCTTTTCTTTTCTGCAATTTAGTTTTTCAAAAGAAATCCATCAATAAATTGATCCGGATATTTAATATATTAGAAAAGACGTCAAGTTTCGTTTCTGATAATGTCAACATAGTGCTATAATAATAATAACACTTTATTGGGTAGAAAACTAGAATTACCAAAGTAATTTAAATCTAGGCCCGTTTAAGTGTTATGGTTTTCTACTGAACATTACAAGAACTTGTCAAATATCTCCTGCAAATGAATCTCAGTGTCAATAACTTTAATGAGGAAATATTTCGATAATTTCATTTTCTGGTTTCGAAGTCTTTAAGCAAAAATGAAAAATATTGTATTTTCATTTTGAGAATTAAAAACAAAAACCATCAGGTAAACATTGATGTCGTGAGACAATAAAGCAGCTGACAATATTGTCTTCTCTGTTGTGTACAAAATTAATTTAGCTTAAACAACGGTGATCAGCAATGACGTCAACTATTCAGATTATTAATAGCAGTTCTCTAGCTGCCTAAACGCAATTTGAAAATTTGGTCTAAAGCTTTACCTTCAAAGCAAAGACTGGAATAAGTTTTTGAAATAGAATCGACACCAATTAACTTTGTTTTGATCAAAACCTTGACTTTGAGGAAGTCAGCACTGCGTTGCACTGATAGCCTAATGTTACTAAACAACATTAGAAATAATTACATCATATTTTTCTATTCTACAAATGTGTACAAAAAAGTAAGTTGAGTTGAACGAGCTAAAAACTGCAACCAGCCCGCTACTAATTCATGTTGGAGATAATGGAAGTGTTCCTTTCTATGGAAACAGAAACATGACTTTTACGACATCTGTGACGTACAAAGTCGTTTCTCTTCTCAAGATCGTTCATGGTAATCGAAAGAAAGAAATGATTTGAAAACAATCCACTGTATTTGTTCGTGGTTAAATTGGCTAAATTACACGGTGCGCTTGATATTTTTCGGCAATAATCAAAAGTGAGAAAATTCCACTATTATCCAAATTAAAACCGTTCCATGCAAATTAAACTCATTTAATATTTATCTTAAGCGAGACAAGACAAGATGCGATAGTTTACAACTTGGGCCATTTCGAAATGTCATTTCTCGCATAGCTCTCTCTGATCTCCAAAACCTTCTCTAGTCTCTGTATATAAAGCCCAGTTTCTTGGGATTAGCAATGATGTTACGTACTTCTCCAAAGGAAGGCAAATCAATAACGACAAACTGAAAACCTACGTAAAAGTAAATTCACATTTACTTTCTAAACGCTCTTTAAATGGTAAGCGATTTTAGTTCTAGAGTATCAATCCGTTGTTTATAGAGCCTGGCCGTTTTTGTCTTTCTAGATATCAGTTTGCTTAAAAAAAATAGACAATCCAGAAAAGATGTCAGAGACGAGTAAGTTATGTTTTCTTGGTTTGTTTTCAGTATTAACACTGGTGTGAACGCAAATTGATGTGATAATAACTATTTGGGCAAACGGTAAGAAGCGAAATAGTAAATTCTAGTTTTTAAATCGTTTTTTAATAATGATGTAAAAAATTCATCAAACACGAATGACAAGTGGTTATTTAGTGGCAAACCCTCTTCTAATAGTTTCGTTATCCATTTTGAATTTGAAAGAAAAATATTCATATACGTTTTTCTAATGTACGCGGTTAGCCAAGGTTACCAGTTGCAACCTTTGACAACGGATTACTGGTGATAAAGGCTTCAAAACGATTGAGTCGTTCATGAAAACGATGACAAACAACGTTATGCGGTGGTCTTCCTGCTAAAAAGTCTTATCTCATGTGCCAAATTTATTAATGAAGAGCTGTGGATCCCTCGCGTAACATCGGGAGTAGGAATTAATGACTGAAGTGGTTTTCAAAAGAAAAGGGTTCACCTCGACTCATTAGAGAAATAATATATGTCTCCCAAACTAGTACCAGGGATCAACTGTCTATCGATAAACCACAGCGAAAATGATATCAAACTAAATGATTTAGGGACTGATAAAGCGTCAATTCACATGCCGGCCATATAGTGGTATATTTATATTTCATATATATTTTTACATGTATATAATTAAATTTTCCATGTATCATTGAATCGCGTCACCCTGCTATTCACGCTTTAATATAAACACCACCATCTATAGTCTTTCGTTTAAACTTATCTTGGCTGAAGCATTTTAGAATTAAAGAAAACCCTGGCCTCTGCTCAACAAAATTCATTTAAGTTGATTTTCCCGTTGTCATGCTATTATGCTAAATGTAAATGAAAGTGCTGCTTTCGACGGTATGTTCCAAACACAAGGTTTGCAGGTGTATGTCATTAACATGATATCAATCCAAATATTGTTCATGTAATAAAAACTTTTTTTCAAAATGTTTGGTATCGAAAATAGTTTCACAATTATTCAATTCGAAATCCATCTCTCTTCATGATTGTTTGGAAAACAATAGGCGATTTGGTTTGTGGTTTTTATTCCCGTTAATGTCTTCCGTTCAGAGTGAAATAACTTTAAGCGTTTATTGCTTTGAATAGATACGAACATGTAATACCATTTTCCTTGTTACTTTCTTTTCTCTACATCAGCTGCATTCCCATACCAACAGCGACAGATACAAAGGGGTTTACATGACTTACGTATTTACATTTAATTAACAGGTAGCGGGAAAGGCTATACTTTGTGAAAACCAGACCGCAAGTAACCAAAAGGTAGCGTTGATCTGATTTCCATTGCGTTCACTCTGTCTTATTCTCTTTGAGTTTCTTTCTCCTTCTCTTTCTCTCTTGCTAGCTTTCTTTTCTTTTCTTTTCTTTTCTTTCTTTCTTTCTTTCTTTCTTTCTTTCTTTCTTTCTGTCTTTCTTTCTTTCTTTCTTTCTTTCTTTCTTTCTTTCTTTCTTTCTTTCTTTCTTTCTTTCTTTCTTTCTTTCTTTCTTTCTTTCTTTCTTTCTGCCTTTCTTTCTTTCTTTCTGCCTTTCTTTCTTTCTTTCTGCCTTTCTCTGTCTGTCTTTTTTCATGATTTATTAAGTTACTGCCCACCAAGTATAATAATCACGCAACAATTAAATTGTCAAATGTATAAAACTGTTTCTGTAACATTGATGCACTGGAATGGATTGCATGCATGGATTTCTTATTAATTCCAACATAACAAAAAAGTACACCGAAATGTATTATTCCTCCTCTCATTTGATTGACAGAGGTCATAATGTTACTTTTTCAGAGACAAAATAGATTATTACAATTGATTGCTTTGCAATAAATAAATTAAAACACAATTATATAATATTTTTCAACTACAGTGCGCGCTCTAGTTGGCTAGCTGTCTGCCTGTACTAAGGCTAAGTACACAACTTATACTTTCGCCAGTTTCTGCACCTACGACTGTGCATGTAATCCTGTGTGGATATTGGAGAAAATGCTCTAGCAGCTCAGCTAGCTTTCTCCTTTTATTTTTGTCAAATTAATGACCGTGTATTACGTAACCACAATTAAAAGACACCATGCGCTGTGTTCTGGTCGATATTGTTCAACAAAGTGGAGGTGACTAGTGGTGGATACCGAGACGAGTAGCGGCGATACAGAGGAAATACCGATTTTGAACTTTAACAAAGCTACCAAAGAACTTGAAAATGTGCATTGACTGATGAAGTGATTCAGAAGGAGGAACCAGTGTTTTGCAGCTTTTCGCTTCAACGCAGTCTCGCTAAAATGCTCACATCAATTCTTCAACAATGGTGTTGGATGTTCTGGAATTAGGGTAAAAGTTCTTTATCCAATGTTTGTGTATCTAAGGATCATACGCCGAGAGTTCTCATCGGTCCTAAACATCTATATATCAAAGAAAGAGAAAGCTAGACAAAATTAAACTGCAAATGCATTCTGCCTTGCATGCATGCAAGTTTTCTTTTGGGAGCGATAATATTATTGTGGTATGTACTGTTCTGTGAAAATACGGTGGCTTATAAGGGTCATCTACATACCAACATTTTCACGGCAATTATCGCGCGATACGTTTCGCTATCGTTTTGCTATCGCGCAATAGTCATTGTCGCAACTTTGCCCTTTTTTTGAAACCAATGCACGTCAAAAATATTTAACAGGAAGGTTATTATAATATATGCTCGAAGTAAAATATAACGAAGTGGACTATGAGAAGACTTTCAGTTCTCGCATAAGCCTAATGAAGTGAATTGTTTATCAAATAGCCAAGAAAGTATATAGAATTTTATGAAATGAAAACTAAGAAAAGTTATAACTGCAGTTTTAAAATGTCAGCAAATTTCACCAGGGTGTTTTTATAGACTAAACGCAATTATCGTTGAACAAAATCAAGGCCAAAAGCAAGAAAGAAGAGAACCAAATCATTCAAACAGAAAGTCAAGCATTGTCGTACTTCAAGACAAAGTAATAGAAGGTTGTCAGAGGTAGCAATCAGCAAAAAAACAAAAAAAAACACCGAGATGTTTTCTTCAAAGTGATTTTAAAAGGTCAAACGTTTGACATCGGCGAGGATGCGGATCTGATCAAGAAAGTATGCGCTAAGCACAAGCAACTAAATATGTATAGCAAATTGAAAAGCTATGGGAGAGTGGAACCATTGGTACTACAAACCATCGCCAGCTCTGGTATTGTGGAACAACATTCCCATTCTTAGCATGCGAGTAATTATAAGAGAACAGCAACTCAACTGAAGATTTCAAAGACCATGGAAGCTATTTTGAATATTACCACTGATTTCATTGATACGCGCCCGACAGAAAAGTTCAGTCCTGGTGCGAGATTGTCGATTCTCTTCCGTCAATCAAACACATTTGGCGAGACTACCAATTACAACCAAGGAGCTTCACTCAATAAACATTCGTACGATTGAGAGATAAAAGTGACTTTGCAATTATTAAAACTCCAAAAGACAAAGGGGAAATAATTTTGTAAGTATTTCCATTTCATTTTGAGGAATATTTGCACTGTAAGTAACTACTGCTAAATTTGATTGAAATTGACAACCGTTAGTCCTAATTAGTCTCGCAGGTTCGACACCAAATGAGCGAGTATTTTATTCTAAATATTATAGATGTCCTATAGTTATCAGATCGACGAAAGTAAATAAGAACGAAACATTTATATTTCTACCAGTTTAATCTCTCAAACAGTGATTGACGGAAGAGAATCGACAAACTCACACCAGGAACTTTTCTCTGTCGGGCGCGTATCAATGAAATCAGTGGTAAATACTGACCGTTCAACCAAGACAAACAACAGGCGAACTTGACATCCCCAAGGCAAAGCGAAATTACAATAACAAGATATTTCATTTCGTGGAAATGGCGGCGAGCAAGATCCTTGCGTTGCACTGAATTTGTATTTGAATCATAGACCGATCGGTATTGGAGCAGTTTTATCTTCAGCCCATAGATAGCCCGAAGACTGTTGATTTAGAGTCGAAACGTCTGAACAAAAAACTAAAGTCAGAGACAAAATAATATTTTCAATTTAAACAAGAAATCTGACTGCAAGTTCAACATATTAAAAGTGAATACAGGGTATCACCCCAATTGTTGAAGCAATTGTTGATGTGATAGGTCTTGTTCTTTGAAGATTAAATTCGCCGCGCTAATCTGCAGACGTTCTACGCCAGACGTTCTACGTGCTTCTCCTGACACGTCTCTCGTCTTCTTCCAATTCCTGTGTGCTTTTATTTAACAACGGCGAGTGTTTCTCCCTTCACTTCTTTCGTGCTCTCGTCACTTCCTGCGTGCTTTATTACTGAACGGAGCACGGTTGAAGCTGTTCTATTTGCTTTATTATATAGAAACTATGGATTTTTGATTTAAAAAAATGGCAAGAATGGTGAAAAAATGGCAAGAAATTTGAGGATTGTGTTGAATTGTGATTTTGAATAAATTTTTAGCGAGTGAAGTGCGCGCGTTACTGGCACTACTGGCGCCACTTACGCCATCCCGCGTGCTGGGTTTGTTTTCATAAGAATTTTCGTCTTTTTCAAATACAAACCAAACACTGCCGAAAAATAGCGTCATCAAACCGTACACAGTTTACAGCCAATCAGAGCGCGCGGATTGACTTGACTATATAATAAAACTCGATAGAGCAGGCTGCATGCCTCGTTTTCTATTTCTTCATCACTAGAGTCGTTTGTAATCCCATGCAACCCTATTGAGTTAGAAACACCTCATTGGTAATACTTGTTGTTTGTTTGTTTGTTTGTTTGGTTGGTCGGGTAGAGCAAAAGAGGCATCATGTCAGTGGCCGCACGAAGAATGATATTCTTCATGTTGGTTCTCGCTCTACTTTTTAATAAAAATGAGGGTTATGATGACATCACCGTTCCAACTCTTCCAACTACTGTTACTGACGCTACCGAAGTAAGGAACAACAATCATGGCGGTAAGGAGAACATTGTTATGAAATATATTATGGTAGAATCAATTCAGGAGTTGGCTTTGGCTGTAGCTGTGCCTTTATTATTCGGCGTTAATTTGTTCATTGTTCATTGATATAATTGATCATTTAATTGTTCATTCTCATATTTAGAGGTTAACGCACTCGAGCGAGTGGGTTATCGGGATTTATCTGCACGATTTCACTAACAATGAACGAGAAATTTAAATACTGCACGATGCGTAGCCGAGTGCATTATGAGAAAATTTCGAGTTCGTTGTCAGTGAACGAGTGCAGGTAAATCCCGATAACTCACGAGCAAAGAGGGCGTTAACATTTTTATTATTCAATTTGAATACATTGCGGAGGCAAGCTAATGCTAAGTAATACTAATACCATGGAGTAAATACACCACGACTTTTACACCACGATGATGACGTCGCCACGGTTGTCACGTCATAACCATGTTGTCACGTGATACAAATCAACCAACCAGAAGATCGGAATTTGTACAATGTATGAAAATTGAATAATAAAATTGTTTATTGTCATATAATTGTTCATTGTCATATAATTGTTCATTGTCATATAATTGTTCATTGTCATTTAATTGTTCATTGTCAGATAATTGTTCATTTTCATATAATTAGACAAAGACATAGACATAGACTTTATTTTAGTACCAGTAGTTTACATACAATTTAGTTTATAAGTTAAGTTAATAAATGAAGAAAAGTTATGTTTTGCGGGTTAAGTAATATAACTGGATTATTAGGTACAAGCTATCTATAATAACGCTAGGTTAACCGAGATAGATAGCTGAGAATATAATTTATTTTGAAAAATATAATTTGGTCAGTCAATGAAGAACAAGAAAAATACAAATACACACATTGTCATTGTCATATAATTATTCATTGCTATGGGCGCCATTATTATTATTATTATTATTATTATTATTATTATTATTATTATTATTATTATTATTATTATTATTATTATATTGCTATAGAATTGTCCATCGTTATAAATTGTTCATTGTCATATAATTATTCATTGCTATGGGCGCCATTATTATTATTATATTATTATTATTATTATTATTATTATTATTATTATTATTATTATTATTATTATTATTATTATTATTATTATTATTATTATTATTATTATTATTATTATATTGTTATAGAATTGTCCATCGCTATAAATTGTTCATTGTCATATTTTTGCTCATTGTTATTATGATGTAACTAGATATTGTTTTTCTAGTCACTGTTTTTCTTTTTGAATACTTTTGTTTTCTTAAATTTGCTGTTCGTTTTTGTTGCCGTCGTCGTTAGTGGCGGTATGTGTGCTGTTGGAGATGTGACTCTTTGTTTAAAACGTCATTATGTTTTTTTATTGTTTTTGTTGTTAGTGTTGATGTAGCTGATTACTTTTGGAGGCGGTGGCGGTGGTAGTGGTGCATTTCTAGACAGGCTTGATTAGAAATATTGATATGAATAAAATGTTGTCAATTATAGATGGATAGAATCACAGTGAATAGTTTTGACAAAGTGTTTATTCAAATTAAATCAAGTTTTACAATATTCAACAGAATCGTGCAATGAGCCACTTGGAATGCAGAGCGGTAAAATACGAGCAGACCAGGTCAGATCAGGCTCAATCTTCAATTACCAGCACAGTGCCAGCAATGGAAGGTTGAACAAAACATCATTTCCTCCTGGACTTCTAAGTGCGCCAAATACTTGCGTCCAAAGTTCAACCGATGGAAATTTTTTTGTGATGTTTGACACAAAAACAGTTGTAACTGGGATTGCAACTCAGGGGTATGGTGACGAGTCTATGACTGAATGGGTCAGTAGCTATTCATTATACTGGACGGCAAGCAAAGATGGCAGAGACAACTACTATCCCTACCATCCCGTGAAAGTAAGCTATACTACTGATATATTGGATTGTAGTATAGACAATAGGGACCTTACGCACGAGAAAATTATAGGACGGGAACGTGAGGACGACAGCGGACGCGGACGTCAACGTTCGTTTTGAACCGCTATTCGTCAGTGTGCGCGCTGTCGTCCTCACGTTGCCGTCCTATAATTTTCTCGTGCGTAAAGTCCCTAATGTCCAAGGACGGAGTTGAGATAGGCCGACAAGAGCAAATTTAAGCTGACAAATATATTATATAACTGTAATATGGCTTAGATAAGTTAAAGTATAGAACAAACAGGCAATGATAGCTAATATTTATTGCTCTTTTACTCCTACAAGGGAATAACGTCCGAAACGTCAGTATCTTAAGTGCTTTTTACGGTGTCAAAGTTTCATTATTGTGTGTTTGCTTTAAAAATCGGTTCAATATAAACTGAATAGAGGGAGGGTTCAGTATTTTGTGATTTGAACCCGGTGTTTATGAGTGGTGAATGTATTCTGCAAGTTTTAAAATGTCACTAATCAGCACATGAGCGTTTTTCTATAACAAATGAAGGCTGGGTTGACGTCATCTGATTTGCATATTGAGATTTCAAACTTCTATGATTCATTAGCCATTTCGGAGTTGCGCGGAAAACTGGTAACTAGTGAGTCGCGCGTTGTGTTGTGGGACTGTTTTGAGGGACGTTTTTCAAGATGGCGTCCTTGGAAACATCCGATGCTGTCTGTGATGCTACATCTAAGTCCAAAAAAGATGATTTTAAATTAGAAGAGCGAGATGTTCCTGGAGCAATGTTACCTCGACCACCTGAACAGTGTTCAGTGGCGATCTTAAGACGCTGGCTTTGCTGCAGAGGCGGAAAAATGTCTGGGAATCGCAAAGAGTTACTCACGAGGTCAGTCTGCCTTCTTCAGTTCTTGTACTCGTTATTGTTGCTTGAGTTTCGAGTATTCTCTTGATTTTGCAAACTTAGACAATGCCTAAACGTTTGTTTTTAATTCTAGGGTAAATAACTACATAGAAAACGATCTGGCTCAAGATATTATTGATCCAGACAGAGGATCAAACACTGAAAGAAAGAAGGCAGAGCTTGGCTTACATAACAAAGTTAGCGATTTTGGAAGTTTTCCCGATAAAGGATTTGAAGTCGGAGTTTCTAAAATCCCAACCATCACGTATTCTCACATATGGAAATACCTGATTGAAGATGTGGAAGTCAGAAAACAACTGTCGGTTGAAAAACCAATTGTAAAAGGGTACAATTTCTTCAAGTCTGGAAAGGTTGTAGGAATATATGCAAAAGTACAAAGTGAAGCTTTTTACATAAAAAGCAAAGTCATGCCCTCCTATGCAAAGACTGGTGCTGCTTATACTGTAAAAAATATAATGGAAAACAATTCAAATAACATCCTCAATGCCATTTGTCCATGTCCAGCTGGCGTTGATGGGCGCTGCAATCACTTAGCAGCAACTCTGTTTGCCATTGAGAACATACAATCAAAGGCCAATACACAGAACATACAATCAAAGGCCAATACACAAGTACATGTTCCTTGCACTTCCCAGCCATGCAAGTGGAGTGTTCCCCCCAAGCGACGTGCTGAGCCCACAACAATCCAAGAGGTTAACTTCCAAAAGCATGTCTGGGGAAAAAGAGAAAAATCTCCATCGAATGCCAAACCCTTTTATATTGATGTGAGGGTTCCTGGAACAAGTCACAGTCATGATTTCAATGAAATGCACCAAAAATTGAAAAAACTAGAAGAAAAGAATGGAAAAAAAATTGGACTAACATTCATAATTCCCCATGATATGGATATCACAGATAAAACAGATGCAGAATACATAGAGTCTACAGAAGTCCACCCACATCAGCCTAAATGGGTTCTTCTGTCTCCAATGAAAGACCAGCCTTTATCATTGAACCAAATTTCAGAAAGGGCTTCAAGAGTGAAACAGCGTCTCTTTGATTCAAGCAAGGACAGAGGGTCTATTGCAGCAGAAACTTCAGACCAACAAACTTGTCGTGATTGGCAACTTGTCGTAAGGCAACCAAGGATAACTGCATCACAATGCAAGAGATGCATTTTAAGAACAACAACTAGTCCAACCAAGGCAGTGGAAGATATATTGTCATATGGTATGAAGGTACAAACAAAAGCAATGAAAGATGGTATAGAATGGGAGCCCAAAATACTAGAGAGGTTTATGAAAGACACTGGACATCATGTAAGACACTCTGGATTTGTTATATCTGACAGTCATTGTTAGGTATTGAGCAATTATGTATGCAGCCTCGTTGTGATGTATGCAGCCTCGTTTAGGAGTTCAGGGTTCAATAAAAGATGTCGGCCATGTGCTCGGTTGAGTGTCTTCTATGTTAAGTTATAACATATTGGCGACGAGGATTTCGGAACGAAAACCCCACACAAAACAGTCATGGCTGCAGTCTATGGTAAAGTCGATAAATTCGACGCGAAAAGTCAGTCATGGGAAGACTACATCGAAGTCATGGGCCATTATTTCGTGGCGAACGGAATCGAGGATCAGCCACAGAGGAAGGCCATCCTTTTGGCTTCGGTGGGAGAAAAAACATACGCTTTAATCAAGAGTATCTGTCAGCCGTCCCCTCCGGCGGAAAAGTCATTCAATGAGTTGGTCAAGTTAGTTCAGGACCATCATACACCTAAACCATCTGAGATTGTACAACGCTACAAATTTCACACTCGAAGCAGAAAAGATGGCGAGACGATTCACGAGTTCGTGGCGGAGCTCCGGAGCCTAAGTAAGTACTGTAACTTCGGTGACACACTAAATAATATGCTTCGGGATCGCCTAGTAGTGGGTGTCAATGATGGACATATTCAAAGAAAACTTTTGAATGAAACGACCTTGTCTTTTGATAAGGCAATGGAGATAGCCGTTGTCATGGAAACCACGCGTACAAATCTGCAGGAATTGCAAAAAGGTAGTCCAGAACCAGATAGTGTTGGTTTAAGTACCCCAGTAAATAAGATTCAGCATGGGTCTAACAGTAGAAGTCAACAGTATAGGGGGGGTCACACACAAAGCCCTACAAGAAACTACCCAACTACTAATAAAGCCCAAGCTGAGAGCAAAAATGAGTGCTATCGTTGTGGGGGACTCCATAATTCCAACAATTGTAAATTCAAGGATGAACGTTGCTTTGCTTGCAATAAACTAGGGCACATCAAAGCAATGTGCAAAGGGAGGAAAAAGCCTGCAGCATGCAATTCTGTAGAAGAGGAGGAGCCGGGAGAGGGGGATCCAGTGATGACAGTCTATCATGTGGGAAGCAAGGGTAAAGAACCCCCTATTATAATACCCTTGGAAATGGGAAACAAATCTATGCAGTTTGAGCTAGACACCGGTTGCCCAGTAACTCTGGTTAGTGAAGAATCTCTAAGGGATTGGTTGGGAGGAAAATCACTCCAGTTACAGCCCAACAAAACCAGGCTGAAGACCTACACAGGAGAGCCCTTGAGGGTTCTAGGAACACTAGAGACAGAGATTAGTTACAAAGGTCAAGAAAAAAAGGCACAGATTGTAGTGGTAGAGGGTTCAGGCCCTAACCTCCTGGGGCGGGACCTGTTAAAGCAACTACCCATAATGTCAGTAAACCAAGTGACAGCAGCGTCAGATAAAGGGCTTGGGGAGGTACTCCAAAGACACCTCGAAGTTTTCAAGGATGAGTTAGGCACTCTCAAAGGAACTAAGGCAAAAATATATGTAAAGCCAGAGGCAACCCCAAGGTTTTTTAAGCCCAGACCTTTGCTATATGCAATGAAGAGTAAAGTAGATGCTGAGTTAGATAGGCTAGTCAAGGCGGACATCCTAAAGCCAGTTAAATTTGCAGAATGGGCAGCGCCAATCGTGCCAGTCCTAAAACCAGATGGGTCCTTAAGGATTTGTGGGGATTACAAGGTGACAGTCAATCAAGTATCCCAACTAGAGCAGTACCCCTTGCCCACCTTTGAGGATATATCTGCCAAGCTCGCAGGAGGTCAAAAGTTCTCAAAATTGGACCTCAGTCATGCGTACCAACAATTAGTCTTAGATGAAGAATCTTCCAAGTATGTCACTATTAACACTCACAAGGGCTTGTTCACCTATACCAGACTCCCTTTTGGTATTAGTAGTGCCCCCGCTATATTTCAGAGAACAATAGAGAACGTTCTACAAGGTATCCTCAAGGTAGCAGTCTATATAGATGACATACTCATAACTGGCAACAGTGATGAGGAACATGTACAAACACTAGATAAGGTATTATCTAGACTAGAGGAGGCAGGTCTAAGATTGAAGAAAGGAAAATGTGTGTTTATGGCTGAAAGTGTTACGTATTTAGGTCATGTTATAGATTCAACAGGAGTCCACCCAGTGCAGGAGAAGGTCCAAGCTTTGCAGGAGGCCAGAGCCCCAACCAATGTGTCAGAGTTGAAGTCGTACCTTGGATTGCTAAACTACTACAACCGGTTCCTTCCCAACCTGTCAACAGCCCTCGCACCCTTACACAGGTTACTACGAAAGGGCGAACCTTGGCAATGGAAAGACCAGGAACAGGCAAGCTTCGACAAATCTAAGCAGCTCATACTGTCTGCAGATGTTCTAGTACATTACTGCACAGAAAGGGAGCTCATATTGCAGTGTGATGCCTCACCCTATGGCGTTGGGGCGGTACTATCCCATCGCATGCCTGATGGTACAGACAAACCAATCAGTTTCGCGTCCAGGACACTGAACCCAGCAGAACGTAACTACGCGCAACTGGATAAAGAGGGTTTAAGTGTGATGTTTGGCATCAAGAAATTTCACAAGTATCTGTATGGTCGTCCCTTTACCATACACACAGATCACAAGCCATTGGTGTCCCTCTTCAATGAGAAGAAACAAGTACCCACCACTGCGTCCCCAAGAGTCCAACGGTGGTCTGTGACCTTACGAGGCTACGAGTACAGTATCAAGTTTAGAGCTGGTTCCGAGAATGGGAATGCCGATGCATTCAGCCGGTTGCCCTTACCCGTAACGGAAGAGATGCAACCCACAGACCGAGTGTTGATGGTACAGGAGCTAGATAGCTTTCCCTTAACAGCAGAACAGTTACGTGCATGGACAGCAAAAGATCCGGTATTGGCTAACGTCAAGGAATACTTATTGCGAGGCTGGCCGGATGACACAGTAACGGTAGACCCCAAGCTGGCCACATACAAAGCGAAGAAGCTTGAGCTTAGTGTGCAAGATGGTTGTGTGCTATGGGGGGGGCGCGCGTAGTTATTCCCCCGCAAGGAAGAAAGCTTGTTCTGGAAGAGTTACATCGAGCACACCCAGGAAACAACAGGATGAAGAGGTTAGCACGTTCGTACGTTTGGTGGCCATTAATGGACAGGGACATAGAAGCAGTCGTGAAGCAGTGTGTTAATTGTCAAGTGCATGGGAAGTCCCCAGCAGTGGCCCCATTACACCCCTGGGAGTGGCCGGGGGAACCTTCGAAGAGACTTCACATGGACTATGCAGGCCCATTCATGGGTAAGATGTTGTTCATAGTAGTAGATGCCCACTCAAAGTGGGTAGAAGCGGAGATCATGAATTCCACAACTTCATCAGCTACAATAAGCAAGCTGCGCTCTATGTTTGCAACCCATGGCTTGCCGGAGGTGTTGGTCTCGGACAACGCATCCAACTTTGTCAGTAGTGAGATGGAGGAATTTCTAAGTCAAAATGGTGTAGTCCACATCACCTCAGCGCCTTACCATCCATCCACAAATGGTCTTGCAGAACGGACGGTGCAAACAATAAAGGAAGGATTAAAGAAGATGTCAGGAGAAACCATGGAAACCAAGCTGCAACGTGTCTTGTTCAATTACAGGATAACTCCGCACTCAACAACAGAGAAGTCACCAGCAGAGATGTTGATGGGACGGAAATTACGATGTAGGCTTGATCTGTTACATCCTAATCTGCAAGGCAAGATCCACGTCAAACAGATGAAGATGAAACAACTCCATGATCAACACGCAAAGCTTCGAGAGTTCTCTACCGGTGATCCAGTTTACATGAAGAATTTTGGTCCAGGTCCGCACTGGATTCCGGCAGTAGTGCAAGAAGTCACGGGTCCGCTGTCGTATACAGTGCTTCTTGGGGATGGTCGTATTCAGAGAAGGCATGTTGATCATCTGCGTGCTAAATGGGAAACTCAAGCTGACTTGCCAGTACTTCCACAACCAGAGGAATCCAGGGCTGTGGTTGTTGCCCCTTACCCCAATGATGATGTTCCTGTTTTTAAAGAGCAAGGGGTCTCGATGGAAGAGCAAGCTCCAATGCAAGATGACGCCCCTCCTAAGGAATGGATTGGAGAGAGCCCAGAGAAGATAGAGGTGCCACACACCCCACAGCAGTTAGAGCGATGCTCCAAGAGAGAAAGGAAGCCACCTGCTTACCTGAAAGACTTTGTTACTTAGAACAGTAATCATACACCATGTTACGAACCACATTGAGTTCCTTAGTTTTCTGTCTGTTATGTATGGACAAACTTAAGGGGAAGGGAGTGTTAGGTATTGAGCAATTATGTATGCAGCCTCGTTGTGATGTATGCAGCCTCGTTTAGGAGTTCAGGGTTCAATAAAAGATGTCGGCCATGTGCTCGGTTGAGTGTCTTCTATGTTAAGTTATAACAGTCATCCCTTTCTGGGTGCATCCCCTGATGGTATTACAGAGGAAGAGAAGCTGGTGGAGATAAAGAAAGTCAATTCAAAGGAAGGAGAGGGTCTGGCCAAAACAATGTGCAGACTCACAATCTATAAAGATAATGGCAGTGAACTTATGATTAACAGAAAGCATAAGTATTTTTATCAAATGCAACAGCAATTATTTTGTACTCAAATAGATGAATGTCATTTTATTATATGTAATGGTGATGACATTCATTATGACATGGTTTCATTTGACTCAACATTTTGGGATGAATTACTTCAAAAACTAGAATTATTCTACTTTGAACATGTCTTTCCTGAGCTTGTATATCCAAGATTGAAGTATGGACAAGGAAGATGGAACTCAAAAGAACTACAATTCCCCAGATTAGACTAGCTAAGTACCATGCTTAGAGTACAGCTATTTCAAAAAATGTTGTCTTAATTGTGAATACTGCATTGTGATTGAAAATTTAAAATGAAAACTTAATGTTGGGTTAGTCTGGCCTCTGAAAATATTTATCGCAACGACTTGAGCTGCAATTCAGTATGCAGTAATAATTCAGTATTCACAAGACAATATTGTTTTTGAAATAGCTGTATACATACTTGTATATAGAGAAAATCACTTTTTACTAAATTTAAATGATATTTTTATCACAAATTATATTTAAAATATCTTATAATGAATACCAGTGATAACACTTTGAACAGTACTTATTTTTCAAAATAATTCCAATATTTAAGCATACTTGTACAAACCTATTTACTGTTACATTATACCAACAGTACTAGTCTTTGTGTTACTATTTGAAATAATATATAAGGTATTGTTTACAATACAATGCCAGTATAGGTTTAGTATTATTGTGTTCTACTGTTGGCAATAAAATATATCAAATTTATTGTTTATAAATAATGTATGTCAGTCTATCATGGGTGGGTGAAAGTTAGATAGACAAACGACCAACACCCAGATGTCTGAAGCAATATCAGAGAGTGAAATAGGAATTGGGTGGTCAAAAAAATGCAAGTTTTTCAGTCTTTCCATATATCTTTCCACATGAATTCGTAGACAAGCAATTTTTCTGTTGTGCTCCGCCTCCTCTTTCGTAAACTGTCGTTTATCCTTCAAAAAGTGTGGCAAAACGAGAAATCCTCCTACAGATGCCAGTTCATCTCTGATAGTAAAACCCTTGTCAGCCATTACAGTGTCCCTTATCTGTATGTGTTTCAAGTAACCAGACTTTTTAACTATGTCTGGATCACTGATGGACCCACAATATAAGTCACTACAAAAGGAAACCACTCCATTTGGAGTAATTCCTATTAATGCTTTCATTGTGGTCCTTGATTTGTAGCTGGAGTAGCAAAGGGATCTTTTATCCAAGCTAGAAGGTGATTCCATCTGAATCTCTGTACAGTCGATGATTGACACTAAGCTAGGGTAAAGTTTCTTGAATATAGGAGGCATGTAATGCATAATTTGCTGTTTAGAGGGCCATTGAATACATACTGGTTCCAATTCTATTCTCATGAATCTGATCCATGTTCTACAAATGCTTGAAACCGTAGATACTGCCACACGAAATCTCTCTGCTAAGTCTTTCTCAAGTAATCCCAGTCTCAGTCTCATTGACACCAAAGTAAACTCTTGCCACAATGTTAGCTTTCGCCTTGATCCTGGTTTACGCTTGTTTGGATCAAAGTTAGCTCTTGGTATGTTGCCATAGTTCATATTGGCTGCCTTATCTTTCAATAAATCAAAACAAAATACCATCATGTCATAATTAGGGAATCCAGTAAAGAATGCAATATTTTCATCGCTGGCTTTGTGGTCGTCAATATTGAACTTTGGTTTTGTTTTCAACTCGTTCAATTCTCTCTTTAAGCTTTCGACTTGCTTTCTCAAATACTCCATTTCTTGGGAGAGCTTTCCTTCAGCATGATTTTGTTCTATGTTTGGGTTGTCGGTTACAGGATTCTCAAGTTCTTTTGCAACGGAATCTAGCAGATCATCGACTACTTTGTAAATCTCTGGCATATGTACTTCGTGCTCACTAGATAATTCGTTAACGGCCTTCGTTTCTGTGGGATGCATGACAACTTTCTTCTTCTTTTCTATAAGTTCATTCTTCACGATGATTCTGCGTTTGATTGGAGTTGTTGACCAAGGAAAAATAGTAGGTAGTTGAGTTCTGGACATCCTTTCTCCTTGTGCAAAATGGGCTCCACAAATCCTCGTTCGATCGGAATTAACCTTTAAATTAACGTTCCTTATCAGTCTGATGTACTCTTTTCGAATTTGCCTATTCGTCGGTATGGTGTGAAACTTTAAGCCAGGAGAATTCCTCCAACTATTAGAACAGCTAGGAACACAGCAATTATATTTTACCATGTTGCTCGATCAATGCTATGATGGCGTCGATATAACATCGTCCCTCAAAACAGTCCCAGAACACAACGCGCGACTCACTAGTTACCAGTTTTCCGCGCAACTCCGAAATGGCTAATAAAAAAGGTTCAATTTACAAAATACTGAATCCTCTCTCTGTTCAGTTTATATTGCCTCGATTTTTACTGCGGTTCTCTGTAGTGTGCGAACTCAGACATTCAAATTAACAGTCGGCTGGTACTTGGTTTTTCGCTTCTGTGAAGCAAATTCAAAACTCAAGCAAATTCAAATACTAATTAAATACATTATTCGAGCATAATTTAGCTCAAAATCTTATTTGGTTGCCATTTGGTGGGTCTTCTGACTTATATTTTATATTTTATTTTATATTTTATAACTTTTCTGATTTTTTATGTTGATTGACAGAAGCGAAAAAGCAAATTACAAGCCAACTGCTCAAATGTCTGAGTTCGCATAATACTGATAATCACAGTAAGACAAACACGCAAGGGTGATTGGCACTTTAATCGCTAGTCGCTGTCATAGTTCATGAAATGTGGTTGGCAGAAACATATAATGCAAGTATATTGTGTGATATTTATTGCAATATTATTTGTTAGTACTTAAGATATTGAAATTGTAAATTATGGTTAGCTTTTTTTTAAATATTGCTTAGAATTTGTAAGAGCACTGAGACTTTGTACAGTGCACCAAAAACGTTATTTATTATTATTATTTATTAAGTATATTTTCTAATCTGGCGACAGTAAAGTTCATTGCTAACTAGACTGTATTTATATTTATAGTTTACGGGAAACAGTGATGCCAACACAATTAAATACAACAGGATTAAAGAACCAAAAGAAGTGAAAGCCATATTTCTTATACCTCAAGAATGTAAAACTGATAAAGCTGGTATACGGTTAGAGTTTTACGGATGTGTCATACGTAAGTACAGAAACATCCTTTGCGAAACTGCTGTTCCTTATTACTGCATAAATTGAAAACTTGAATAGCTCTGAAATACTGCAGCAGCTTTTTATTATACGGGTAACACTGATCAGTTCTTCAGACATGTTTGACCGTCAATCATCACTAAGCATACACGTTAATTATTTAATAAGTCAATGTTGTAGCTTCGTTGAGTTAAGCATCGGAATGACACTGCTTGAACAGCTCACGTGCTGTATCGGCCACAGGGGGGTCCCTCAATTGCATTTCCCCCTACACCCATCTCATGTGTACCAATATTGTTACATAACAACTGATGTTATTATTACATCACATATTACCTATTTCTGTAACAACAGAATTCTAAAGATACAAAAAAGCCACGAGAAAACAAAAAAATCCTATTTGCAAGCAAATATTTATTTTTTTAATTAAAACACACCCAAGGCAAGCATGAATGAAATGTAACTTTCATGAACAAATCAACCAAATACTTTCCAAAAGCTTTCACGAAAAGCCTTCGAGCAATCGTTCTGCCCAACCTCACAACCCTTCCCTCCATCCACTTTCAAGCAGCCGTTCTGTCCAACCCTCCCAACCCCTCTCTCCGCCCACTTTCAAGCAGCCGTTCTGTCCAACCACCCAACCCTTCTCTCCACCAACTTTCAAGCAGCCGTTCTGTCCAATCTCCCAACCCTGCACTTCTCCCACTTTCAATTAAGCAGCCGTTCAGTCCAACCTCCCAACCCTTCTCTCAAAAGCAGCCGTTTTGTCCAACCTCCCAACCCTTCTCTCCACCCACTTTCGAGCAGCCGTTCTGTCCAACCTCCCAACCCTTCTCTCCACCAACTTTCAAGCAGCCGTTCTGTCCAACCTCCCAACCCTTCTCTCCACCAACTTTCAAGCAGCCGTTCTGCCCAACCTCCCAACCCTTCTCTCTGGCCACTTTCAAGCAGCCGTTCTGTCCAACCTCCCAACCCCTCTCTCCACCCACTTTCAAGTAGCCGTTCTGTCCAGCCTCTCAATCCTTCTCTCCACCCACTTTCAAGCAGCCATTCTGCCCAACCTCCCAACCCCTCTCTCCACCGACTTTCAAGCAGCCGTTCTGTCCAACCACCCAACCCTTCTCTCCACCAACTTTCAAGCAGCCGTTCTGCCCAACCTCACAATCCTTCTCTTCAACCACTTCCAAGCAGCCGTTCTGTCCAACCTCACAACCCTTCTCTCAAAAGCAGCCGTTCTGTCCAACCTCCCAACCCTTCTCTCCACCCACTTTCAAGCAGCCGTTCTGTCCAACCTCCCAACCCTTCTCTCCACCAACTTTCAAGCAGCCGTTCTGTCCAACCTCCCAACCCTTCTCTCCAACCCATTTTCAAGTAGCCGTTGTCTCCAACCTCCCAACCCTTCTCTCCACCCACTTTCAAGCAGCCGTTCTGTCCAATCTCCCAACCCTTCTCTCCACCCAGCTGCTTCTGTCCAACCTCACAACCCTTCTCTCAAAAGCAGCCGTTCTGTCCAACCTCACAACCCTTCTCTCCACCAACTTTCAAGCAGCCGTTCTGCCCAACGTCACAACGCTTCTCTCCACCCACTTTCGAGCAACTGTTCTGTCCAACCTCCCAACCCTCCTCTCTATCGATCCACTAATATGATTCTGAAGAAGAGTTTGGATCAGTGACCTTGTAATGACATCCCTTTACATTGGTGTTTATTCTCTCTGCCCGGCTTTAGAAAAGACCTATGTTTTATGGATTCGTCTATTAAAAGAAAGATTCCGCAAGGAGTTGTTTAAAACGAAATCAGCCCAGTTCCGAGCATTGAGAGAAGACATCAAGTCTAAGGTAAAGCAAATAATGTACATATGATGGTGAAGGGAAGCTAAGAGCCGTCCTCGCGGTGTCTCAAGTGGTTTTACTGTGAGTGAGTTACCAGTTGATAGAGTGTTTTTATTCCCCTTCGACTAGACCATACACAGTAATCCTGTTTGCCTTACTCATTGGAAATAGATGCCGTAAGGTGCTCTCCTTTATAGCTTAATATTTAGCCTCCGGTTACACGAAAGGTGAATAGCGATATCCACCGGATAAGTACTATCCAACGGATAAAATGTATTGTATAACTGCATCAATTTTGTCCGTTGGATAGTACTAGCTTATCCGGTAGATAGCGCTATTCACCTTTCGTGCAACCGGGGCCTGTGACACATGAGCTATACACATGGTCTATATTTCACGGCGGGGCCAACCAACCCCCCAAATATTTCGCCATAGCTTACCATCCCATGTGTTTATTTTGACCAAAGTTCGTATATAGGGTCACCTCATGATGGTAAATATTTTTGATGTTTTGTGACGTCAATATGGATGTTTTATGACGTCACTATGGATGTTGCAATAGTGTAACCATTTTTAGGAATATAGAATCCACTTCATTTATGTAGCAGTGATGAAAGACGCTGTTAGAGGAGTTGAATGCCGAAAACCGTTTGTTATTAGCGTTATTACTAGCTGAGTAATCAATATATTTGAACTTTGCTAAAGGCTTGGTTATGCACGGGCAGTTTTAGACTATTGGGAAATTTCGCAAATTAATTAATTTAGTGTATAGTTTTATGCTTGAGTGTATAGATAGCATTGGAAATAAGTTGTACTGTCACTGAGAAAGGATATAGAGTCGTTTTCGTATGAGTGGGAAACCTACGGTACGGAGTTACGGTCACGGTACGGAATCGAAGACATTGTATTCAACCAATCACAGCGCGCAAAATCGCTCAACCAATCAGAATGCTTGGATACGGCATGATGATGGCGCGATACGGTCACCGCACGGTACGAACCGTACCGTAACTACTTCCCACTCATACGAAAACGACTCTATGAAACATTTCCATGTTCGAGTATCTCTTTATCGTCCGTTAATTCCATAAATCGTACTTTAGTGACGTCGTGTATTATGACGTCACAATTTAAACAATCGCTAATATTTCTATTCTCAGGACGAAAATCAAAATTTCCCAAAATGATACGATTTTAGAAGCCCTTTAGCCTTGCATATTACAACAAAAATGGATCCATTTTATAAAGAAGAAAAAAATCGTCAAGGAGTTTATTTGCCATATGTTTTTAACCATCATAATATTCAGGGGAGGGGTGGGGAACATATATTGAATTTGTTCAGGAGCCCATTAGTAGGAGCGTCCATCTAATATAGGTACGGTGTCACAGCGTATTAGATGATAAATTTATTCTTAGATCAGTAGTTCGCGCGAAATAAAACACCTCAACCAATCAGAGCAGGGATAATTTAGCCAATCACAACTCACTAAATCAATCGCACAAGACAGGCAGACAAGACAGAGAAGCGAGCTTTTCATTCAAACCTTTCGAGTTCAAATTTGAGCGAAGAGAGCGATTATACAAGTAAAGAACACAGTAGTCCACCTCAAAGTAAGCCTGATGAATCGGTAAAGCGAGTAGCTTCTGCATGGTTCAAGGAAAGGGAATACACAACTTTACAAGCGACTCCAGCGCCGAAGACGGCAAATCTCTCAGCTCGGCTTTTCGACAGAATCTGAGGCGTAAAAAAGTTCACGAAAACATACAGAATTTTGACCTACAGAGCTCTGTTTCAGTCGGAAATCACTAGCTCAGCTGAAATCTCCTTTGAAGTCTCTTCTCTCATCGATCTTATTTGATGGTGCAAGTGAATTATGTCAGGTAAACGAGTTCGTGTATCGCAGTAACACACTCTAATAACTTCGTATACGATTTCCTGGTTGAAATACTTTTCCCTCGATAATCTCTCGGTTAACATACATACAATTACATACAAACTTTATTTTACGTGGGTTTACAAATTCAGTAAATTAAATATAACCCGAAACTGGTTTCAAATTTGGCCCACAAGGACCACAAGAAATGCATGAACTCACATCAGTCATGAAGAAGCCTTTCCGAAAACTTGCAAATGTTTTTTTTCTCATACTCATAGCAAACATCTTTTTGCAAAACCTAGTAGAGTATTACGAGCTTGAAATTATACCTGAGTTCTTACCTGCCAGCCTGTGATATCTAACATATATTTTGCAAGCATTTCTCTGTTTTGAATCTTGATCAGCTTGCATCCAAAACGACAAAACTCAAAAGAGACGTAAGCTTACGAGTCTCGATTTCCTTCGTCATTTGTACATTTGTCTGGCTAACTTATTTTCGCCGTTGTACTCCTTTCAAATAAGATCGATGAAAGAAGAGGCTTCAACTGCTCTGTGTAGGTCAAATTCTGTATGTTTTCGTGAAAAGCCGAGCTGAGAGATTTGCCGTCTTCGGCGCTGGAGTCGCTTGTGACAGTTGTGTATTCCCTTTCCTTGAACCATGCAGAAGCTGCTCGCTTTACCCATGGCCAGAAATTCCGGACATCCTGATCGGCAGCCAGTCAGCGGTTTCACCCAAGTGAGCATCAAATTAACGAATAATTTTTACAAAGAAATGTATATGTTTGTTCAAACCATAGCAAATATAATCGTACCCGTTCAATATTTCTAATTTTCCCAGGTGGATATAGTTTCTTCGATATCATTTTAACGTATATGAAGAGAAAATAACATTTAAAATCAAGTTTCTTACCTTTCCTTTATTCAGTTTTCTATAATACTACAATTCTCACGCAAAGCGACATACATGATCACCAAATCATTGACAAATTGGTCATCAATCGGTTCAACCGATGTGAGTCTTGGCCGGATTGTAAGATAATCCATTGCTTCATCAAATTTTCCCAGGTGGATTCGTATAATAGACATATTAGTTCTTCTAGATCCATTAAATTAAACTGGTTTACTGCTCTATAAACCTTTCCTTTTTGACTTCAAACTTTACACTTTTTGGGAGTTGTAATAGAGTCATCTTGTGAAGTAATGAACCTTGAAACTTGGACATTTTAACCGAACTGCTGCATGTTTGGCATCAAACTAAAGCTCAGACATCCATCTTTCATTTGCCGTAAAGATCCATGGGATAGCTGTTAAAGCACAGGCATACCGTCGAAATTGGTTTGATTTCTCCGAGTCCGGGCCTGAGGGCGCTTGGGCTCCCTGTGCTATTCATTGATTTCGTCGACATGAGCCAGTATTTCGCTTCTAAAATATTTATTCGATAATATTGAGCTCTAAATATACCTTACACATACAGTTTGCTAGTTGTTTTCAATTCGAATGGTGTTTAATTCACTAAAGCAGCCTTCTTGAACGTGTTTAGGAGCGAATTTGACTGACACTCGAAGTCATACTTCCAAATGAAAACCGTTGCGTCACTTCCGGCTCAGAATGACCGGAATTTCTGGCGATGGATTCATCAGGCTTACTTTGAGGTGGACTACTGTGTTCTTTACTTGTATAATCGCTCTCTTCGCTCAAATTTGAACTCGAAAGGTTTGAATGAAAAGCTCGCTTCTCTGTCTTGTCTGCCTGTCTTGTGCGATTGATTTAGTGAGAGTTGTGATTGGCTAAATTATCCCTGCTCTGATTGGTCGAGGTGTTTTTTCGCGCGAACTACTGATCTAAGAATAAATTTATCATCTAATACGCTGTGACACATACCTATATTAGATGGACGCTCCTAATAATCGGCTCCTGATTTGTTATAACTCAACATATTTTTATGCTATCGATAAACGGTTTTCGGCTTTCAACTCCTCTTGACAAGGTGTATCACTACCGCTACATAAATGAAGTAGATTCTATATTCCTAAACATGGTTACACTATTGCAACATCCATTATGACGTCATAAAACATCCATAATGACGTCACAAAACATCAAAAATATTTACCATCATGATCATAAGGTGACCCTATATACGAAGTTTGATCAAAATAAACACATGGGATGGAAAGTTATCGCGAAAAGCACCTTTAATGCTCCATTTTTTGGGGTGGTTGGCCCCGCCGAGTTTCCTTTCCTTTTCTGTACATTCTACCTGTCTGTTCTGATGCCCCATTCACACCGAGGCTTAAACATGTTTTCAAGTGTTTTAATATTATAACTATAATATTAACTATACAATTATGCGATAAAACGATGTTTTAACATTTTAAAACGGCAGGTTTGGACGTTACCTAAATAACGTCATTATCAAGTCAAAACGAATAATCAAAATGAACTGCATATACATTTACAGTACAGTGGCCCTGAAAAACTAAATTTAGGAAAAACAAAACAGAGAGTTTATAGCACCTACTGAGTCTGATTGTGTACTCAAGCTCAGTATAGGTCTTAATTGTTTGATAAATAATGTATCATTAATAAGACAGTCAAGCTTTCGTTTGCATTTTTTCAGTACGCGGAATTGACTACAATGTGAAAGTGGTTTGAAACAAACAAACAAACGCTGCATAACCTTTTGCTGAAAAAAATACCTTGATATAAACTGTCCTTTATCTTAGAGTGCTAATATAAATTCCCGGATCTAGTTTTTCACTGTTGTAAAATTAGATGCAGTTTGGTGATCACTTTCTAAACGTGTTTAAGTGTGAATGTAAGAGATAAATACCGAGAACGGAGGCAATAAATAAGCCATATAAATTCCAAGGGACGTAGGCCCGTGGGATTTATAGGCTTATTGCCGACGTTCGAGGTATTTATCTGACTTAGTTTAAATTTGACAAGGTTTTCGCACAAAGCAATCTGAGGCATTTTCTGGTATTTTTTGGAGTGTTATTTAGCATGAATACTATATGAATAGCATGAAGAATAGCATTTCAGTGCTCATTATGAATTCACCGGGATGTATTCATATACAACCCAGGGCTGTATATGGATACATCCCGGTGAATTCATAATGAGCAATTCAATTGAATTCTATTGTTCAACCGGTCAATACCGGAGATAAAGCCCTATGAATAACAAGGAAAACCGTGTCAAACTAAACTAAGTGGTATTAGTTTCATTCGCAGCCGTTTCCTTTGTCGCCACGCAACGATATACCTCCAAAACAAGGGAGTAGTGACAACAAAAGGAAACGGCTGCCAAGGAGATCAGTTCGATCTCAGTTCTCCGAGAAAGCTTTTTAATCACTACCGGCCATATCGCATTATACATTGACGTACCATTTCATCAACAAATTACTTTTTGTCCTTCTCTGTGCTTTATTTTTAATCGTGACTGTTTTTCCTCTCTGGTTTGCTCCAATTATTTACCTTAATTTTCCTGAAATACTGCGGTTGCAGTAGGAGAATCAGTTCAGTCAAGAAATGGTGGAGAACCTTTATCGTGATGATTAATCGTGCATGTAATGTGACCTGCGCAACTCATCTCATCTGTGCTAGCAAACAATATCATAATCTGAATGTTGTCAATCCAAAATATCAGTATAAATCACACTACATGCATAACTCTTCTTTATAATAAAATGGTAAGATGGAAAAATAATGCCTGTTAATCCACAGACAGTAAATATATTTCTAAGCTAAATTACCAGTATTATTACCTACCCAGTAAATGAACGGCTTCGTAAAATAACAAATTTCTTCAAAAGCTAAATCAATGGCATTACGAATTCATGTATGCTTACCGTTTTATTGGCATGTAATCGTACTGATAACCATGTCATAATCACTGTATATAATAACTGCATAATTATTAAGATTCCAACTGCATGAATTCCAGACAACATCTGACAGTTTTGCAACAAGCTTTTTATTGAACACAATAACTATTTCAAAGTTTATTTTCAAGGAACGTTAACCAAGTACTGCATGGGGCTTCTAACCGTTAACCATAACCTCCCGTGCACTAACTCTTGTATTCCAGGTCGAACGATTGATCTCAAGTCATAAAGGCTTCTTATTTGTCAATGTATTGCGCATAAGGTACGAGCAATTCGCGTCATTCTAACGTTAAACGTCAATTCTTGCAGCTACCCAACGAAATGTATAACTTTTTGTTTGTCAATGTCCATGGATGCAGGTAAATTAATACGTTTGTATTGGGAGTTTGGGACATATACAAGTGAATAAGTATGTTTGTGGTGATACATCCAAACATTTTCTAAATCTCGCCTTTTCCATTCTGTAATATTTCTGTTTACTTTTTAAAGTAAAAACAATTAGAAAATACACAAATATGTCGCAAGAGAAAAACTGATACAGTTGGTTTTTTTATTATTTCATTGTGTAAATTACGTAATTCAGCTTATGCTGCAATGTAATAGTCCATTTCCGAGTTCTTTTTATCTCTGTTTCAAAACGAGTCTACGTGCCAAACCTTTCATATGAAAATGAGTTTTATTTACATGAAAAAGGAAAATTCATTTGCATATGAAAGGTTTCGCACGTAGACTCGTTTTGAAACAGAGAAAAAAGGAACTCGGAAATGGACTATTGTTTTAATAAAGATATATCTATCTTTGAATACAATTTTTCATTGAACAATTAAAATATATATATATACCACATAACTTACAAACAACTGAGATCTGACAAGATTCCTTCCGCTTAGCTGATCGTACAATGTACGTCCTAAGTGACCTGGGTATTAATACGAACCAAGACCTGCTTAATCACATGAGTTCCCAGTGGCTCAGTGGTTAGAGCGCCTGACTTAGTATCCAGGAGGTCACGGGTTCAAATCCCGTCTGGGCTCAGTATTTTTCTGAGTCTTTTTCGAACTACATTACTAACTATTACCAAGCGACATGTAACTTACAATTAAACAAAATTTGAAGATAGCAAAAGTCATTGCTGAAACATGTGTTATTTATTAAAATATGTATATTAAAAAATATAAGAATTATATATCAAAAATATACATTATCTACACTCTGAATACATCTACCATAACAAAGTTTGTAATTTTTGTTGTTGATTAAATATTAACGTCCAAGGTCTTGCTAGAAAGTAAGAAACAATCGGGGATCGCGAGTTGTGATTTTCCTAAATGCACGACTATATGACAACGATAATGATGAATATAATGTGTTCACGTTTACCTTATTATTGTGTACTATTCTTACTCACTAAGCTAATTCTCTTAAACCAAAGCCATTATTTTTATATTTAAAAAGTCCTGGCAGCGTTATAGTACAACTTGAAGTTGGCGCAGTTGAAGCAGAAGCCGAAAGTTTGATTAAAACCGCAAAAAGGGTTCTTCACAATGCGACAAAGTTGGGTTTGGACCCCGATTTCTTCTTTGTTCAAGACTTGAAAGGTATGAGAATGTAAAATAATGCATGCTATCAATGCGCGATGCTATAGCCAATCAATGGAGGATACATTATAGGATCATTACATAGGATCATTAACTACCTTGTACTTAATTTCGTTAAAAGGAACCAAAGATTGCAAGCCTCCTAGTATAAATCTGAGCTTGTCACATGACATAGAAGATCCAACAGTTATAGTGAAATCACAGGACTTCACAGTGACATCAAGAATAGATATAAGTAAGGGATGTAAGCTGAACAATACCTTGGAGTGGGAATGGTATCTATCGAGACTCCCAGAAGGTGGCATTTACTTTGAACCCAGACGTGCAGTGACTGGAGGTACCACGAAATACACATTGACAATAAGAAAACAAACTCTCGATTATGGTATTTATTACATTGAACAACGTGTTGGGTTGTCCAACACAAGATTCTTCCACCATAATTACGGCTTCTTGGATATTCAAAGGACTCCACTTCAAGGATTCATTACTGGGCCATCGATAGTTGCAAGGGGATATACTGACATATTAGCGATCGACGTTTCAACATCGTATGATCCTGATGTGGTACCTTACAACACCGATGGAATGACTTTTGACTGGTCATGTAAACGAGTGAGTGATGACGTCAACCAACCAAACCAGTCAGTGATTGGATGCTTTGGCACGAGTCTTGTAGAGCTAACGCAACAGCAAGGACCTGTGTTGAAGCTGCCCGTCCTTAAATTGATGCCGAACCATAGATACAACATAACTGTGATTGTTAGAAAGGACACTAGAAACAAGGCTTTGAATCTTGTGGTGAAGGTCGATCAAGGAGCAACAATGGCTGTGAAAATCGCGTAAGTGAAAATAATTCAATGAGACACTTCATCTAGATTGTAAGAGCATGGAGATTCTATGGAATGCGCCTTTTTAAGAAATAAATTATTATTATTATCTTATCTATGTCAACGCGCACAAAAAGACATGGTTGTATAATGGCAAGTGTTAAACTCTATCTCAGTTAGTATTATCGAACGTTGTTTTCGTCATATCTGTTTGATTAATTTTATTCGCTCCAACGACCACATCTTGTCTTCTTATATTTCCTGCGTTACATCCATTATCGTCGAAATACGATGTTCTTGAAAATTACACCCCTAACGTCATCAAACAAACTCCAGTCTAGACACTCGTCAATCAAACGGGCTTTGTTAGAATTAGTTTAGGACTCAACACGGCGCCCGCACGTTTTCTCTTGAACTATAATTATACAATATTATTCTCTTGCCCATTGTTAGTCATGATAAGGTATGGGGATAGAGTCGTTTTCGCATGAGTGGGAAAGTTACCGCACCGTCACCGCACCGCGCCTTGCCGTATTGAAAGAGTTTGTTTGGATAAGATGCATCTGCACGCTTTTTGATTGGTTCAGAAAGGAAGCCATTTGAGTGTCACGGCACCGTAGGATTCCCACTCATACGAAAACTACTCTAACGCTCCGGTATAGCAACGTACGACGCAAAGTGTTGTTATGTGGATGACCGGTCACTGAACACAGTCAACGAGGGTGGAAGGGTGTTCCCGAACCTCCTTTGGCTACTTCTCTTGTGAAATGAATGAATGAATTCTGAGCAAGCTAGGAGTGACTTATATACTTTTCGCTTTGTTTAGCTGTTTATTTTTAAACATTGGTTTTGTGCTTTATTGTATATTATTGTATTATATTGTAGCATATTCTAAAGGAGCCAAATAAGAAATTATCATTGTCATTGTGTTTTGAACACGTCGTCTTGTTTGTGTTTTTGTTTTGGGTACTATTTGGTAATTGTATCAATACGTTAATGCGTGTTATCATCTGTTCGTGTATTGACAAGCGTTCTATCTTTATATTCAGATGCAAACAGAATTGTGGCAAATTTAAACCCAACGAGAACATTGTATTACAGGCCCAATGCAGTGGTTTGATATGTCAGGAAAAGCCGTCCTATTATTGGAGAGTCAAAGAAAAGAAAGTTTACAACGGCAATAAATCATGGGAGTATATCTCCGTTGCCTACACAACTACCACTCCAATGTATGACGCGTCAAGGATCGATATTCCGAAAGGAGTTTTAAAGGTGAATCGTTATTGTTTGACACAATTCACCATTACAATCAGTTGAACATTTGCCTTGAGACGATTCAATAAAGAGTGAGCTAGTGCCATGCCATGTATATTATCTTTCATTTGAGGTTAGTTGTGTAGATATTTTATTCTTGTTTTCCAGATTGGAGTCAAGTACTTGTTGGAAGTCAATGCTAAATCGAAGACAGAAAACGCCATGGCCAATTTCTCGTTAAATGCCAACGAGGCTCCAACAGGAGGAAGATGCTACGTGGATAACCCATTAGGAGAGGCCTTTACGACAGTCTTTAACTTTACTTGTAAAGGATGGACTGATGAAGAGCCTCCGCTGACCTACAAATTTCACTTCATTAATCCTTCTGGGATCGAAGTATTGTTGCAGTACAGCAAAAAGCCACAGGTGTCGACAAAGCTTCCTGTTGGCTTTGCAAACGACGATTACAACATCCCAATGAATGTCTTTATTACTGATTCCGCTGGTGTAGGAAGAAATGTAAAACTCATAGTCAAGGTATGTTATATCAAAGAAACTTGATCATTTGCCTGTGCTTTCTCAGGCAAGTTGCAAGGGAAAACACACTGGCCATACTGCAGATATGATATCTTTTACCAAACAAGGACAACAACTTCCCAAGGAATTCTGTGACATGAAAGACGTTAGATTCCATAAAGTCTGCTCCAGCAAAAGCATAAGAACATTTTGTAACATAACTAGTGAAATTATAGGTATTGATTGAATGCAGGCAAACTGATCATGAACAATGCAGGGTTAATAATTGCCATTAATTAAGAACCATGATCATGATTTCTTACATGGATCAATTCACATAATTTTATTATTTATGTGAAAAATGAATGAATGTTTAAATTTTGAACTACAGAATTGTATTAACTGTACGATTGCCATTAGAGTCTTCAGAAACACAAGACAAGATGCCTTAATGATCACATGATAGCATGTCGCTTTTTAAATTAAGCTATATTCTAATGGCTGAACACGTGTTGCTGATATTAACATTTTCCTTATTAACAGCTAAAAACCATAAATGTACAATCTAATTGCACATGCACATGCAACAATCGCATGTTGTAGCAGACAATATATATAATTCTTTATATCGTTACCAGAGTAAGCCTTGGTTGAAACCTGTCAGCTCATCGTCTTCTTCAGGTAACCAGGTATGTTATGTAAGCACTTGTACTAACCTCTGATAAACACTGTGAATCTCAATAACTGCAAGGTAAAAGGGTTACAAAATCAAACAGACAAACAGCCATAAATCACAGATCGGCTTTGGAATGAAACACGAAAGTTGCGTCTTTTCACGGATAGACCGGAAGTAGCTGAACGCAGTACATTCTGGTCCAGATTCGGTACAAACACAACAATCCAGACGCCATATATCCTCCTAAAGCAGACGCGTGTCCAGGCTTCCGTTTTACTATATGTTGCCGGCCACTAAGCGTCTGCTCAGCTAAACCAGACATTCCTTTCCAATTGTTTTACGCACCATTGAACTAGCCAATGAAATCACTCGTATTATCAGCTCAACTCAGTTCACACGGTCAAGTTATTTTTAGAGATATCGTGTTGCAAACCTCTAGCTCAGTTCAAAATTCATAATCCGATGAATGATGATGTTTTAAACCCGTTTAAATGACCACAGATAATGATCAATAGCACTCCAAAGAATAATAATAATAATAATAATAATAGTATTATTCGCTATCCATTATTTTGGTACAACCTTCTCCGGATATGAACTCAACTGACTCGATCTGCATAATGCACTCGGTAAGATATACATACACCTATTCCAAAAATCGTTGTCCGGGCCGAAAGCAACAAGCAACAAGCTGACGACCGCAAAGGACTTTGGGACTTTCTCCTTATTCATTTATTCATCCGTAGACATTTTGACAACATGCATTTTCAAATTGCCGAATAGTTCCAAATGATTGCTATTCAACGCTCGTAGGGATAACTTCTCAAATACCACGGATAAATAAATTAATTAGGAGATTCCCAAAGTCCTTTGCGGTCGTCAGCTTGTTGCTTGTTGCTTTCGGCCCGGACAACGATATTTGGAATAGATGTATATTGAAAACATGAAACAAAGAACACAAAAGATGACCAAATGAACCGCATTGATATTTTCAAAGTAGTAAAGTAGTAACGTGTTCACGTGTACATTGCCACTGTTATAAAAATCCAAAACAAAAACTTAACTGTCACGCCCCTATTGAAGATGATGTCATCGGAACGTTTGCAATCGCAAGGGATAGATTATTCAATGTACGTTATTGTGTTCTTTCTTGGCTTATGTCACTCAATTGTTCATTAAATAATATGTTTACGAAAATCTCGTTAAATCATGAAATGAAACACTTACATACCTCGAACGTCGGAAATAAGCCATATACATCCCATGTATATGGCTTATTGCCTCCGTTCTCGGTATTTAACTCTCACTTAAATCTCATCTAAAGTTCAAGATTCAGATCCTCCTTGACATTTGGCATAATGAACCATCTAATGGCGTTCTTCGAAAAATGACATTGGAAATGAATCTGAGCAGCTACAACATCTAATTGGGCCAACAATTAGAAAAGACGATTTTCTCCTATACATTTACTGTACTGAAATTTCTACGTCATATATTTTTGATAGAACCATTTCCAACTTCTAGTAATCTCTAGTAACATGTAGTAAGTACACCAAACGGTGTACCACTATAATTTTCATCTTATGCCATTCAAATTGCCATTATCTGACCAGCAAAGAAACGAAGAAAAAACAATAAAAGGAACATTTCGCGATATTTCGTGTCATTATTGTAGCCAAATCATTGCCATTTACAAAAGCTTCAATAACAATCATATTACGAACATTGCATAATTTATTTCCATGGGTTCATCGAGTTATTGAGATTCTCTTGTAGACTCTAACTCTCTTTGCTACTAACAACAACATTCAAGTCTTAATGAATAATTGCTAATGTTGAAACGAACACTGAATTATTTCATGAGACGACAGTGCGAAGGAATAAACAGACAGTAAACCAATTAATAAGAAATACTATTGAGAGGCACAGGAAAACCAGACAGAACAGACAGAACAGACAGAACAGACAGAACAGACAGAACAGACAGAACAGACAGAACAGACAGAACAGACAGGCACATACGCAAATAAAACAGGCAGGCAGGCAGACAGACAGATAGGCAGACAAACAATCAAACAAACGGAAAGAAACTGTCCGACCGTCTGCCCAAGTGCGGCTGACGTTGACGGCTTCCCAACACCTTTGAAATCAATTGTTGGTTTTAATTGCTGCTTTGACAGGATTGTTATACCCCGTATGTACATGCCGATACCAAATTAATGGTCTTATTTGTTTTCTACGAAATGTTTCTCCAAAGTATTTTGATAAGGATACATTGGAACGTCACGTAGAACAAATAACATTCGTAAAATAATAAACGTTATTACTGCATGTCATGTGGATCAGCTTCAAGAATACCTGCTTTGTTCCTGAACCAATTAGCGTCGGTGGAAATTAAGATATACTGGAGAGGGTTGAGGAGTTTAAACTGCTAGGAATCAACGTACGGAATGACTTAATTAAACACGTATAGACATATTTAATAGATTTGTTTGTATACATTATCATGTACATCCACATATAATATAACAATCAATATTGTATCTGTGAAGATCAAATTGTATTATATATTATATTAAATATATATAGGCGCCAATTCTGCTAAAATTATGTATATCAATATATCAATATATCGGGTACGTTGTGGGAAGTGTTTTTTTAGTGGTTTCCTCCGAAATATGCAGCAGAGACTAAAAGCGATGGAACAAATCACAACATTGAATGCCAAATTTTCAATCGAACGAGTCAGCGTGGGTCTGCGCGCAATGTTGCAGAAGTAGATCGCATTGTACTTAATAAAGTGGTAATAGAGAATTGCAATATTATATACTTCAATATAAGTTGGCTGACAACGATTGGAGGTAAATTGTCACTATTAGGCGTAATGTTGCACCGTGTATCTTATTTTATTATAGACATTACTGTTTTGCTGGGAAATACGCCACTCGTATTTTTCGTACGAACTACATCCGGGACTTCTGTGACATATTTTCCATATCCTCACACGTGAAGATATCGATGATATCACTTCCGATGTTTTCCCGCTCACTTGCGTAGTTTTTGTTTGTGGATGTGTCTATGTAATAAAAATAAAATTACACGTTGGCTGCGCTCACTCGTGAAATATTTTCACCACTCGAAGATAAACTTCATATCTTCGCGCCACCGGGTAATATCCTCTATACATAACGAAAAACATACAAACAATATGCTAAAACACATCTTTTAATATTGCTGATTGGGATTCAGGTTAACCCTACAGTGGTGAAGAACTCAACGCTGTATCATTACACAGTTGGCGAACAGAGCAGACTTAGTGTACTGCTAAAGAACAACAACATCAAACAAGCAACAAATCTAGCTAATGAAGTACTATCCATGTTGTCAAGAACTCAATGCTGTATCATTACACAGTTGGCGAACAGAGCAGACTTAGTGTACTGCTAAAGAACAACAACATCAAACAAGCAACAAATCTAGCTAATGAAGTACTATCGATGTTGTCAAGCAATGCTGTAAAAAATATGAGTAGTCTGGATAAAATCAAGGTATGAAACCACTATTCATTTGCAAATGGTTTATAAAAATCCGTATTTGTCGTCCCTTAATTGAAGCACCTCCGCTTAAACAAAGAAATCAATTTTTTTTTAAATCGATAACCTGCTCCCCCGCCCCAAAAAGCCAAAATAAAAGCAAATCAAACAACAAACAAACATTACGATTGTTCTTTACAATGTTTATTATGTCTTTGATTATTTTGATTATTTTTATACAAAATAGATATATAAAACACAACGTATTGATGAAGGCCGTTGATTAATGGCCGACGAAAGATCTATTATGTAAAAGAAACAAGTTAGAAACAAAATAAAATATACTTTGTAAATATAATATGACTGCAATTTTAGAATTTTTGATTACGATTGTTATTCTAATTGTAAAGCTTCGCTTTTTGAAAAGCTGTATTTCTAAACGGAAAAAGAAGCCTGAGTAAGTAAGTAAGTAAGTAAGTAAGTAAGTAAGTAAGTAAGTAAGTAAGTAAGTAAGTAAGTAAGTAAGTAAGTAAGTAAGTAAGTAAGTAAGTAACGTCTTTATTTAATGAGGGTAGCACGTGATAGCAAGACTAATAAACCTGTGGCGCTAAAACTAAAGTATATGAAGGAATTGCTGTGGATTAAAAATGTGATTCCTTAGAGAAAGCCTGAGGCTCAGTTTGGTGAGTAGCGTATAAAACATGCACGTGTTACCAAAAACAAAACTGAAGTTGCTACATCTCAGCAATGCCCCGTCATATTATAGAATGAGTGTTCATGCTAGTTCCAAATACCATGACAACCAAGATCATGACAACTAGACCATGACACCAAGACCATGACACCAAGACCATGACACCAAGATCATGACACCAAGACCATGACACCAAGACCATGACAACCATGACCATGGCAACTATGACCATGGCAACTATGACCATGGAATCTATGACCATGACAACCAAGACCATGACAACCAAGACCATGACAACCAGACCAAGACACCAAGACCATGACAACCAAGACCGTGACAACCAACACCATGACAACCATGACCATGGCAACCATGACCATGGCAACTATGACCATGGAATCTATGACCATGACAACCAAGACCATGACAACCAAGACCATGACAACCAGACCAAGACACCAAGACCATGACACCAAGACCGTGACAACCAACACCATGACAACCAACACCATGACAACCAACACCATGACAACCAACACCATGACAACCAACACCATGACAACCAAGAGCATGACAAACAAGACCATGACAAACAAGACCATGACACCAAGACCATGACAACCATGACCATGACACCAAGACCATGATAACCAAGATCATGAAAACAAATACCATGACAACCAAGACCATGACAAACAAGACCATGATAAACAAGACCATGACAAACAAGACCATGACACCAAGACCATGACACCAAGACCATGACAACCACGACCATGCATGGCAACTATGACCATGGAATATATGACCATGACAACCAAGACCATGACAACCAAGACCATGACAACCAAGACCATAACAACCAAGATCATGAAAACAAATACCATGACAACCAAGACCATGACAAACAAGACCATGACAAACAAGACCATGACAAACAAGACCATGACAAACAAGACCATGACACCAAGACCATCATAACCATGACCATGCATGGCAACTATGACCATGGAATATATGACCATGACAACCAAGACCATGACAACCAAGATCATGAAAACAAATACCATGACAACCAAGACCATGACAAACAAGACCATGACAAACAAGACCATGACAAACAAGACCATGACAAACAAGACCATGACAAACAAGACCATGACAAACAAGACCATGACACCAAGACCATGACACCAAGACCATGACAACCATGACCATGCATGGCAACTATGACCATGGAATCTATGACCATGACAACCAAGACCATGACAACCAAGATCATGACACCAAGACCGTGACAACCAACACCATGACAACCAACACCGTGACAACCAAGATCATGAAAACAAATACCATGACAATCAAGACCATGACAACCAGAGCATGACAAACAAGACCATGACACCAAGACCATGACACCAAGACCATGACAGCCATGACCATGGCAACTATGACCAAGACACCAAGACCATGACAACCAAGACCGTGACAACCAACACCATGACAACCAACACCATGACAACCAAGATCATGAAAACAAATACCATGACAACCAAGACCATGACAAAAGACCATGACAAACAATACCATGACAACCAAGACCAGGGGGAGGGGTGCGGCTATTTGATATTTCGGGATTTCGTATACTTGCCGAGCTTTACCGAAAGGAAAACAGGTAAAGCGCATGCTCAAATGTAGTTTCGCTGTACTTGGTCGGCGAAGGCTCTAATCACATGGTCTTCACTTGCATTAACTCGAAGTACTTTGTAGACGATTTCTCAACAATTAGTATATATTTTTAACCTATCAAAATAGTTTCGCTAAGAAGCCGATTTAACGCTAATAGAACGGTTTTTATTATTCTTAGATTAAAGACAACATGATAAAACAAATGGCATCAGTTAATGTGACAGACATAATGAAACTCATCCAAGTGTCATCCGTCGTGGCTGGTGCAACAGAAGAAAGAACAGAACTATCAGAATCATCAAAGGTATGATCATTATATACCATTTTATATAATAATTGGTATATTACGCGCGTAAGTCGAGAGCCATGTGTTATTAGAGGACAGACACACAGATGACGTCACTACAAAATTACTTTTTTGAGGTACTTTTTCAAACTACCGTAAGATTTAATGTTCATGTGACTGTTCACACAAATTATCCTTTAAATTGTGTGGGTTTTCAAGGTAATTGAGCTATGTTTAGGGCATGTTTTCAGTGAGCTTTTTGTTGTTGACTTTGTCACTCGATCGGCAGTTTTTCACAATATTACTGTCAAAAGAAGAAAAAATTGCTGCAAATCTGGAACATGGCTTTCTGAATTATAAGAAAGATTTATAAGGTAATTATATATAAAGAGATAAATAATAAAGTAAGTTTTATGAAATATTTAATTTGTTTTCGCTATTTTTGTACTTTTTAACGACAAGGTAGTATGCTCTTTTCTATCCGTTTTTACGAGTGAAGAATCTGTCATAAAGCAAATTAATAATACTAAGCCATCTAGATATTATATAAAACAAATAGATTCCATTTTCCCGTGCGTCTGTACTCTTATAGATGCACAGATGACGTCAAAATGTGGTGAGAACAACAGTCACGTCACTCGACTTCGTCTCGTGGCGTATTTTTTTGTTCTCACCACATTTTGACGTTATCTGTGCATTTATAAGAGTACAGACGCACGGGAAAATGGAATCTACTTGTTTTATACGATCGATCTTTGATTGTATAGCTCACATCATCCCCCATTCTAAATTGATGGCCTATTTTACTCCTTTTCCTGTTGATATATTCCGCCTATATGTCGTCTATATCACTTCGTTCTCATAAGTAAATATAAATCTAACAACAAGTGATACGATAACTATTGTATTAATGTTTCTTTTTTCCCGTTTCTAATCATTGGATAATTGTAGCTGTCGTTTAATTAGGGCGCGTCAGTCAAAATACTGGAGTCAATGGCAGAGGTTTTCTCTCACATACCAATTGACGTCAAAAAGGGTTCGTCACGTATGGTGAGCGAAGCAAGTACCAATCTCATACACGGCATGGGAAATGTGCTAGAAACGTTCTCCTTCTCTGCGGCTGAAAAAGTAGACCAAGAAGACACGACAAATAAAACCAATTCTCACAATGAAAAGGTACATTTCTTCGCTTAAAACTAAATTTCCTTTCTAGACAAGAGTTCTTGATTTCAAGAGACTTGATTATTGAAATAAATTGTTTCTATTTTTCAAGATGATTGGGTTGTGACTGAGATAATTGACTGTGGAATTGCGTGCATTATTTATCGATGTGTGTTCGTTTTGTCTAATTGATAGTTGATTTGATTTATAGGAACAAAGCAAACAAGCCATTCACAAGGTGTTAAGTTTAATTGAAAAAGTGAGTGATACTCTGCTTGAAACAAAGGCTCCTGGAGACAATGCGATTCGTGTCAAAACTAATAAAATAGAGATGTTAGTTCAAAGAGGAAATCCAGATGATATTGGAAAAGAGGGCATTGTTGCGGATGGTGGTGGCGTAAAATTTCCCGGTAGTGCTGCATTGTTTGGAAAGAGCGGTAATAACCAGACACATGTAGATATTCAGGTAAATATTACGAATGTCTGTCTTTCATCTTTGTCCAAAGAAATCCATATGAGTCCAATGAAGATCACCTCCAAAAATTCCAATGAAGTTACATATTTAAGGTTGATTTATAAATTCAGGATCTTGATGCAACAGAAATGTTATATATATATACTGCTATGTTGTTTCTTCAGCTGCTAATCCTCAAGAATAACCCTTACACGTGGGACAAATCCGCTAAAAACGTCAAGTCGTCAGTCCTGAGTATCAACCTCAAAGGAGATTCAGGCCAAACGATTGAAGTTGAAGGTCTTCGTGAAGAGGTTGAACTTGTCATTAAAAATTCACGTGACCAACCACCACCAGAACTAGTTACCAGCTTTAGTAAACCAAGCATTAATGGAAGTATGAGGTATCATACAACCAATGTAACAGGTAAAGACAGAGCATTGCATATCACAGTAAAACCTGAAGACAATAAGAAGCTGGAGGTTTACGTTGGATATGGAACACGGCCAACTACTCGAACGTACATCCACAAAGCATTAGTTCCAAATATGTCAAACTGCATAAACACCTCGTTTGCCTGCCCTTCCAGTTTCGTTGTTGCCGTTCCAGCAAATATCACAACACAAGGAATGTATTACATAGGAATAAAAAACACTAATGATAAAAGTCACGTGAAGTCAAGAAGACGAAGATCTTGTTCAGAATCAGGAAGACAGAAACGTTCAGTAGTATGCGTAGAATTTAAAGACCCACCAACTACACCACCACCAACACCACAAACAGCTATACCTTCATATGATCCAACTACTGATGTAAATTATACAGTATCTATTGCCATCAAATCGTGTTTGTATTGGTCAGAGACAATGCAAAAGTGGACAAACTATGGATGCCGGGTAAGTATTCTTATACTTATGGATGTATAAAGAACTTGAAATACGAAAGTAAACTTATCGCAAATTCATTATTAAGAAGACATATTTCACTGATTCAAATATTTGAACCTCTTCTCAGGTTTCTTCTAAGGTAATCAATGGTTCGTTGGTATGTCTTTGCAATCACTTATCGTCATTTGGCGGGGATTTTGTTGTTGCTCCAAATCCAATCGACTTTGATAAAGTATGGTTGGCATTTCAAAATATTGGACAAACTCAAAACTTTGTTGTGTTGGCAACTCTGTGCACAATGTTTGGTCTGTACTTTATTGCTGGACTATTGGCCAGAAAAGCAGACAAAAAGGATGAGCAAAAGGTAATTTATTGTTCTATACTTGCAGTATTTTGATTTAAGCGTTTACTTTATTTGTTGGATTGTAGGACTCAGTATACCAAAATGTGGCATTTCTCCTAAAAAACGATAATAATAATAATAATAACTTTATTAATATGTTGCTGTACTAAAATTAGGGTCGTGCCTTCCGTTAATCCAATTTGCTCCAAGCTACAACGTTAGTCGCTTTAACTCTACTTCTAACTCTACTTTAACTCTACTTTAACTCTACTTTAACTCTACTTCTAGATTAATTAACTTTTGCCTAGTGTGCGCCTTCGATCCTTTTATACTCAAGCATGTTAAGGCTTGGCCAGATTCATTATATTAGACCCCCCGCGTGGATTTCAGGTTTTCTATTATAAGTCAGGAAATATGTATCGCTTTTCGATAAAAACTTTTGAGTTAAACAAAATGTATGTCCTTAATAAATTAGTATGCATAATTACATGATCACGTGATCAATGATGCCACAATAAAGGAAAAAATGACCCCAAAAACGCGCTGCTCATAGTTAGCTAGAAGCTGAAACTAAATATGGGAAATTGGTTGCCATAGGATGCGAATAAAGCCCACGTTTCGATTGGATGGTTTCAATGAGTGGTTAGGGCTATATTAAGATGAGTTTGTAGTCACGTGACCTGTTTTAGGCAATATCGCCTTACCAATAAAAATATGTCAACCAAATGAGACGGATTATTGTTAGGGACAATGATACAAATACATTAAATGTGATAAATATTATACGCCATTGAAACAGCTCGTTAGCGCATTTTCAGAAAACCTTTTTTTGGCCATAATCTGATCACGTGGCATGACAATCCCAAAATACACAGTTGAATATTCTTCCTTTTACTGAACTCTACCGATGGAGCGAATTTTAAGAAATTCTACCAAGGTTTCAGTGAGAAAAGCTAAAAAATGAATTTGACTAATATTTGGCCAAATGCCAAGCCTTAACATGCTTGAGTATATTGCTTGACCAGACAGACTACAACACGAACAAGTGTTTTGGTTAACTTAATCTGGTTGGACGGTGCCTTTTCCAACGTGATTCGCGCAATGACTAGAAAAGTATAAATGCAATCTTAGCAAAATGTACAATGCAAAACGACAAGTTTTAAAATGATCTGATACCTTACCACTAACACGCCTAAATATATGGCGATTGATGGTTATTGAATTAGAATACGGGGAATTCACCTATTTTTAAAATAACTCGGCTAGAAATAAATAGATGAATATACAAGAAATATGCGTGGCGTAACACTGCCATCTACTAGAAACTGAGATAAGATATTTTCCGTGTTTACTGCAATGCCTAATATAAACACTACTAGTATAGAAAATATATAAATATTGCAGCTGCACCTGAGGAGATAGGACCGGATGGCCCTCTCGAAACAGAACTGTAGTGCCTATGCCATCATATTAATTTTTTCTTTACATTATTAAATATATATTTATATATAGTTTTATTATAGTTATATTTTTATATATCATAGATAACTTTTCAAGCCTGACTTTGACTCCACACACACTACTTACTAAATTCTCTATTCTGTACACACAACACCCATCTAATTAGTTCAGTTTTACCAAAGGAGGAAAATCCATGAAGCAAGGGAGAGAACGAACCGACAAACTCTACTCATGTAGCGCCCGGTCCAGAGATCGAACCAGGCACTACAGCGATATGAGGCGAGAGGCGATACGCTTCTGCTATGTATATGTTATATGACTAATAATTGTTCCTGTCTTTAGATAACACAAGCAATTCCCGTCTCTCAGATGGCAGATAGTAGTTATTGCTATGAGATCAGTGTATACACAGGAATCTGGCGACGATGTGGCACTACGTCTAATGTTGCCATGAAATTGTGCGGAGAAGATGGAGAAACGGCCACTGTTTCGTTATCCTACTCGGCCATGTGTGACAAGCAGCTCTTTGGAAGGGGCAGCGTCAACGTTTTCATTTTCTCTTCAGACAGTTCTCTCGGTGATTTAAACCACATACGAATATGGCATGATAACTCAGGTGATCACCCTGCGTGGTTTCTTAGACAAATTGTTGTTCGTGATGTTCAGAAAGATACCAAATGGTATTTTGTGTGCAACAAATGGCTGGCAATCGAGAAACAAGATGGAAAGATTGACAGAATATTGTACGTTTCAACTGAGAAGGAAATCAATGGATTCAGGAACAAATTTTGCAGCAGAGCAGCGTCAGCAATAGGTGATGATCATCTTTGGATCTCAGTTGTAACAAGACCACCATCAAGCCCCTTTACACGAGTCCAAAGAGCAACGTGTTGTCTTTGTGTTCTCTTGACAGCAATGGTCACAAACGCTATGTTCTATCAGTTTGGAGAAGAATCAAAGGATTCCTTTAAAGTAGGACATTGGTCGTCAGCGTCAAACAAATCATAATTGGTATTCAGAGCAGCATCATTGTTGTACCAGTGAACCTCCTCATTGTATTCCTTTTCAAAAAATCGAAATCGCAAGATGACAATGATGTACAAAAGACACCCAACAACTCCAATACAACCGAAGTTAAAACGAAAAACTCCGGTCTGCCACATTTCTTTGTGTATATTGCGTGGTTATTGGTTATTGCAGCCTCACTCACGTCAGCAGCATTTACTCTGTTTTACAGCATGATGTGGGGGAGAGAGGTCTCAAATCAGTGGCTTACATCCATCCTGGTGTCCTTCTCACAAGATGTTATCTTAATCCAACCAATTAAAGTCCTAATCGTTGCTACATTATTGGCCTTTATTGTCAAGAAGGCACCAGAAGACAAAATTACCAAGGATACATATAATGAAAATGACACAGCTTCTAAAGGATATTCTAAAGTTGCCGGTGAGATAAAAGAGCCCAAGTCTCCAAAGAACGAGGAACTCGAAAAATTCCGCCAGTACAGAGTACGAGTGTTAATGATGGCTCGCACCCTGATAGAACTGTTCTTTTACCTCATGTTTGTTTGGATGTTAATGGTTATTTGCTATGGAAGTCGTGATGTTGGACGATACTGGATGACACATGGAATTAAAGACATGTTGTTGAAATTTGACAAGGTAATGTTAACTTTTATGTTACCTTCGTGTATAATTTTGTACAGTCGCCTGTTCCTGCTCATACCAATGCAAATTATATTTTCTTTTTCTCGACACAGATAAAAAATTCAGATGGATTTTGGAATTGGACAAATACCTACATGATTCCAGCCCTGTACAGTTCTGATTGGTACAATGGTCAACCTTTTGAATATAAAGAAGGATTTGTTTCGAACAAAGCTGGGTATTTAGTTGGAATGCCTCGTCTTCGACAAGTGCGAGCCATTACAGGTTTGATTGACTCTTGTTCTTACTCTAGAGTTGAAACATGAACTCTACATTTAATAATACGATTTGCAAACATTGAACTTTCCTAAGTCAAGCGAACCAATCTACTTTTCCTCAAACATGAAAACATTAGAATGATCTAGCGGGAGTTGGGAATTTAAACTAAATAACTTTATTTATATTGAATTGCAGATGAATGTCCAATAAAATATCTGTTTCCAAACTTCTCAAGTACCTTACACCAGTGCATCCCTCCATATTCTTTTAAAGGGGAGAGCAAAACGTGGTATAATCAACCAGGCTGGTTCCCATTAACTGAAAACGAGACAGCATTTTATACTGCATTTGAGTTACACGCAATATGTCCACGTCCTTGGCGATATCGAACTGCAACACAGCTTCACAACCTTCCATTTCAAGGTGAAAATGATCTATATGGAGGAGGAGGTTATGTGGCCGATCTAGGTTACACAGCTCGTTCTGCTCAGAGAGTTCTCGAAAATCTGGAGTCGAACTCGTGGATTGACGAGAAAACAAGAGCAGTTTTCCTAGAAGTTTTGATCTTTGAACCATCAAGTAGTTTCTTTAGTGCTGTGACGTACCTGCTTGAAAAACCTGCGATGGGAGGCGGTGTTACTTTTATATCCATCAAAACAATGTCACTTTATGGAGCGCGATCCCACGGGTTGCAGTCATTGTATGCGATATGCGAGCTCACAATTATGCTTATTATACTTTACTTTGTCATCGCCGAATTGATCAAACTTTACAGACAACGGTGTGGTTATTTCAAGCATCCTTGGAACTGGATTGAAATGACACAAATCTTGGCTTCCATCGCAACAGTTATACTGTCAATCTTTCGCAGATACCATGCCACGAAACTTGTTGAAAAAGTGCACAAGAATCCGTTTATGACCTCAAGCTTCCACTACGTCGTCATGTGGTCAGAAATTGAAAATGCACTGATGGCCGTCCTAATCTTCATAATTACCGTAAAGCTGCTGCGTATTTTGAAGTTCAACCAACAAATTAACCTACTATCTAGAAGTATGGCCAAGTGTGGGAACAAGCTGGTGTCATATTCAGCGGTCTTTCTTGTGGCATTTTTAGCCTTTGCCCAAGTTGCAATCCTAGTTTTTGGACCGTCCGTTCCAGCTTACTCAAGCGTTGTTCGAGTCTTCCGTACACAGTTTTCAATGTTTATAGGCGGTGAGACGGATTACCGATTAATGAAGAATGCCAGTGGTGTTTTAGGTCCAATCTATTTCTTTTTGTTTATGACGGCGATGGCCACCATACTGATCAACATGTTCCTTGCAATTTTAAACGAAGCACATCGAGAGGTTCATTTATTTAGACACATTGTGCCAGAAGAGCACAAAATGTTGGTGGTATTCTTCGATTATGCAAGTCACCGTATCAAAAAAACATTTGCAAATATGAAAGACACTAAATTGTTCCCTCAGTCCAGTAAGTATGAGGTGAACGAGCATTTGTTGAGCAATGAGAAAGAGACAGACCAAAAGTACACACCGCTCGAAGAGCCACTGAGGTTTGAGAAACGCCATGACGATGATGCAGAAGATAAGATGTTAGCTTCTGTCAAAGGATGCTTCCAAGCGCTGCGGTATGATCTGCGGCATGTGATGTCATCTAGAAAAAGAACCTACGAGGTTCAAAAGGTCTCCAAGAGAAATAAGAAATCCGAATATGAAAGAAGTCATTGCCAGGCAGTGAAGTTTAATATCAAAGGGATGTCTTCAAGTTTTCATAACATTGCGGACGAGATATTTAAGAATGAGCCCAGAAAAGATGAGGAAAAACTATTAAAGGACAACGAAAGAAATAACTACGACGACAATGACGAAACGGAGTTGACCTACTCTGACTCAGAAGGAGAGCTATATCTAGAAAACTCGATGTTTTTTGCTCAAAAGAAAAATGGAAAAGCAAACAATAAAAACATAGAACGAGAAACAAATATCTAAACTCGGTAAGCCCGGCTTATATCCTCATAAAGCTGCTGCAACAGCAGATAGCTAGGAGCAGCAGATGCAACGGCAACGAGACAATGAAAAGCATTACTCAATGATAATCAATCAGCATATACCAGTATTCCAATGATAACTATTATATATCCAATGAATGCTGAGCGGTACTACCGATCAGATCGCATAATACCTATATATCGTTGCCACAAATAATTATAGCTAGACTTGTAGAGCTATTTCAATTATAACGGAAATGTGACACAGCTCTAAATAACGTCTATCATATAACGTCTAGCTATAGATCTGTAGAATATACCGACCGCCCAGGGCAGACGAGTGACACTATGTCATATATTATTATTATTATTATTATTATTATATATAATATATTTATACTATAGCGGCAAATAATCAGGAAAAACAGATAAGTGATTGAGATGCTGACTTGTGCTGAGGATTGCATGCAGAAACCTTCCTTTTTCCAACCCAAATATTTACAGTTGAACCATTGTGCAAGCAAAAATATTTCAGTTTTAGGTCCCATGGCAGAAATGCGGCTCGGTTTTACACAACAGCTCTCGACTTCTCCCAAACTTCCCTCGTGTTTACATCAAGCAATGTAAACACGGAAAAACGTTTTCTATTTGTTAAATGTTTTGGCGCCAATTAATGTTTTCCAGCATTGTATCAACTACAAGATAAAAGTTAATTAAAATTGTTCAAACGAATAAACTATACAAATAAACAATGTAGCATGAAAACCTTTAGCGGTATTCCATTATTGTGGTACGTGTTCATCGATCTGTTCCATGACTTTGATATTAAACACTTTTCAAAATTTATGGCCTCGAGGGAAATAGTTAGCTTTGTTTTCCCGAGAGAGACGGAGTCAAGGGAAACACCGAGACTCTCGGAAAAACAAAACTTAACTATTTCCCAGGGACCATACATTAAGTGTTTTGTTATACATATCAACTCAAATATAGAACTGTCGGCTTTGAATTTCTTGGTCTGTTCTAAATGCGAAACGTTTTGTCGCGGACATGACTGAAAATTCGTCACGCTTTAATCCAAGGTGCACGTACGAGCAGATCACGTGCGAGTTCAAAGTTCAAACTGTTGTTTCCCTATAGGGAGTTAGTGAGTTTTAATTGTTCCATGACACGTGACACGTTCTCAATCAATCGAAAGAGCCACTTGAGTTGAGAGGTATATAACAATGAGGTTTATTGGACAAATCTAGCCATAGTTATATGTGTGCATAAATTTATGAAATATTGTCCAGGGGTCAATTCAATAAAACTTTTACAACTGTAATTCACAAGTGTAGTATTGTTCTTGGCAGCTGAAACAATAGCTACACTTGTAAATTACAGTTGTAAAAGGTTTAATTAATTGACCCCAGGTGAGTCCGTCTTACTTTCGTCTTTCTTTCTTTCGAGTGCCACCAACGCCCAAATATTCTCTGTCAAAATTATTTCATTATCAGGTTTATATACACCGATGCATGCAGTATATATATTTCATAGTTGAAAATGTTAATTTGGGCAAATAGATTAAATAAAAATGAAATGACAAGAAGAAATTTGTTGTTCATGTTGGTCTATTTGAATATTTCGGCCATCATCCGATGGCCATCAACTGTCACTATTTCAGTTGATGGCCATCGGATGATGGCCGAAATATTCAAATAGACCAACATGAACAACAAATTTCTTCTTGTCATTTCATTTTTATATATTTCATACTTTTTAACATTTGACACTTTCTATTGTTTTAACGCATGAAAGTGTTTGTAAGGCTCACGCTGGCAGAGAAAACAATGCACCTAGTCAATCATGCGTTGCTTTACCGCTCAAGAAACAATATATAGTGAACCATTTTCACTGTTAACTTCCCCTCGCTCATTGTCTCGGCTTGATTAAGTTATGGGAGAACGAGATTTTACCTCCGCTTACTCGCTAGAATCGATAGTGTCGTTCTCCCAGTTCAAAAGGGACGTAAACGGATACATGGGAACGGGTGTAGAAAGAGATTTCCTCCCAAAATTCAGACGAGGGTTTATTAGAGAATCCATGATTTTAATCAAAACGTAATGGAGCAAACATGCACTCAAGGGAAGGCGAGAGAAAGATTTCCGAGGTCATTATTGGCGCAGAAAATTCTGCCAGCAGTAGCTGCTTCAGGTGTGTTGACTTGTGATGTGGCCGCGGTGCTGTCGGCTAAGGTCGTGGCCACACGACTGGCGTTCATAACCTTCCCGATCTGGGAGTAATATTATGGCATTTCAGAAGAGCGCCAGCCTATATGTCTCGCAACGTCGTTAGAGGAAACACCAAGGAGGGATAACGTGATGGCACATCCACTGCAAAAGCTGTGCATAGTCTCCCCGCTGTCGATATCCAGATCCCCGTGGAACCAGTGATTGCCGGATGTTGAAACCTCGCCTTTGCACTTAAGTGACCTGAATAGGTAACCATCTCTCAGGTTGACCGACATTAAATCGCAGAGCTTAAAATAGAGTTCTAGGTTGGCAACCGGGCAGATGGTACGGTCCTGGCATCTCTTAATCATAAAGGTGTTAGAGGGTCCCCCTCGCAAGGTTTTGCCAAATGTGTGGCGGAATAAGAGGCCTTCCTGATTGGGGAGTGAAGTGACTTCTTTGGTTAACACTCTGCCTAGGTCTGATGCTCTGTCATCGGAGTAGAACTCAAGGCAAAAGAAAGCAATATCTCGAGCGAAGATGTAACGTTGGCTGGGACTAGAGTGGGCGAATACAAGGGTTCTAAGATGGGTGCATAACTTAGTCAGCTTGTCAAAGAAAAATGGAACGTGGCTTGTTTAGAGATGATCCGAGCTTGGGTTTGTTCTTCTCGGATAAGACGGAGATATGATTTGACACTGTGGTGGGTAGCCGGGTTGCCCACACCCAGAAGGTTGTTCCACTCCCCATCTCGGTCAGCTTCACAGAAAACGGAGCGTAGTTTCCCTATTATGCTGTCAACAGTTCCTGCTGCAGGTCTGGTAGGACAAGGGCAAGACGTTTTCTTAGAGTAACGCAAATTGTCTGCACGCAGGGGTGCGCATGCATGGACTTTGGTCTTTCCACCTTTATCTTTCCAGACTAGAAACCTAGCAATGTCCCGGGGCGCGGCGGATCGAAAGCAGGGACTTAGATGTTGGGAGCGAGGATAAAAAATGTTGCAGATGTTTCTGAAGACTACTTTTCTGCTTCTGATAGGGTTTACTCTCCCAAACCTAACCCAGGGCTTCTAAACGCTGGTCTAATTGCGACATACGTTGGCGCTTATAACCACATTGTTGACAAAAGGAGAAATGTGCATCGTTAATTGGGATACGAGCAATCTGGGCAGCGCACCGCCGGATACCAAAGTCTGGAAGTCTAACGAAAGGCTGAGGAATATAAAAGGCGAGAGGGAACGTGAGTTGGACACACATTAAAGGAAGACACGAGAGAGTCGAAGAAGGATTTTGTATTAAAATAAGAAAAAATACTGCGACTATCAAACGAAATAGAAATAGAATTAATTATAGTAATTCACATGAATATCCTCTTAAATGTAAGTTTAAGTTTAATAATGCTTCATACCAAATGATAAAAATAATAATAAAAAATACAAATGGTAATGGATAGTAGTAAGGGAAACTGAATTCCCATGTAAAAACTACTCTCCGAAATTAAAACATATTAAATCTATATCAATCCATAAAAATATACAACAAAACAAATCATAAATGCATAGTTATGATATTGCGTGATCTAAATATTGTTACAAAGAACAAACAGTGTCAATTAGAGGGGATAATCCTGAACAGCCAGAAGTCCCACTGAAGAGGGCGGGGCTCCCAATACAAGGATCTGGGCCAGACTTGGATGGAAACAGGACGACTGAATTGTGACCCTTGGAATCAAGCTTGAAGGAGGCAACAGCTCTTCGTTGAAGCACGGGCCACCAGTACTTCCTTGGACAAAGCTCCGGTACGACGATGGAAAAGGCATAACTTGATGGGCATAACTAAATGTGGAGGGCAACAAGATCTAACTCTTCCCACGATACGAAGGGAACCATTGGATGCCCTCTCCATGATGGTATGGGAAATAAAGTCTGAGAAGGATACGCACGAATATGAATTGGGGAATATCATCTCGGGAGGAATGTCAAAGCAGTACCTCTTGCCTTTCATCGAAAGGGGCAAAAATCTCGGACACGTCGACACCGCGCGTCTGAAATAAAAGAAAGGATTTCGTCCTTCTTGGGGGTAGTGTTGCAGAACATGGCGCCAATGTGGCAGGCAAGAGCTCAGATATCCCACGACAAACGATTCTGGGTCTCGAAATCAAAGCCGCATGATGGACAGATCAGAGGCGTGGGTTTGGCCATTTGCCACCATGGACACGGGAGTGATCCGGCCCAGCTAGTTGCACCAATCTTCTCTCACTCTGTGATGTGATGTGATGCATCCTCACAAAAGTCTGAAAGTTCATTAGGATAGGACGCTATATAATGGAGGGCACAAAAAGGGGAACTCTCCACTAGCCAAGCCGGACCAGGAACCCGCCCGAAGGCAGATTATTGGGTTGTTATTTAGTTTACCCTTCTGGTCACGGCTAAGAAGTGGAAAATGAACGTGGAATTATGAATGAAAATAAGAGACAAAAGAAACGAGTTTCACACAAACAAGTTTATTGAATGTCGTACCTACTGCATGACATGATAATAAGTAGAACGCTATAAGCAAAAATATATGGACCAAAAACAATAGATACTTTATTGTGCACACTTAGTAACTCAGTATTAACCCGTGTGAAAATATATCGACCCGGGAATAAACCGCACGATTGCACCTTTTAAATTACAACTTCTTGGTCTGACTAATTACGATCCCCTCTATCCCTGCTGCAATTCCTAGCCATGTGGCCCCTATGGCCGAAATTGTAGCATGTGGGTCCGCCACGCTGCTGACCAATCCAGTAAGGGGCGGCCGGGCTCCTTGCATCTTGGAGAAGAGGAATCGAATCCAGGGAACTGCACAGGATGGCAGTGCTTAATTTTTGAATCTCCTTCGAGATTGCCACTTCTTCTTGCGCTCCAAGCAGCTTCAGCAGCACCGCTAGCGGCTGCAAGGAAGGACTGGCAAGGAGAGAGCTGGTTTGCCGTAATATGATGGCGTACCGGGAGGCATCATTACACGCTTTATCCCTTGCCACATCCACCAGGTGTTCTCTAGGGCCGTTACAGGGGCATGAGGATCAAATAAGGCATGTGGGCAGGACAAACGCTCTCTTAAGTCACGAAGGGAGCTGTCAACGGATCTCGGCAGAGTCTTCAAGTTGGCGCAATGAAGCCACTTTTCTTTTAAGATCATCAAGCTAAAAGGAACATAAAATATTATTTACCCAAGTTAGTTAGCAGCTTCAAAGATAGGCCGTTCGCTGCATTGACGCATCCCCGCACGGGATGTCAACTGACTGGCAGTAAATATTCAGGACACAGAGTAGTTGGCGTTATATAGCGCAGCTTCCTTCCGTTTGGGACACAAATCTAGTCAAACTTACGCGGACAACAACGCTGACACATAGCTCGGCCGGTTTTTTCCGACCTGCAGTTATTCCATTTGAACTCAGTGCACGCGCAACTAGTCCTTTTTTCTGACTCCGGTCAGGTAACACCGACACATGGCCACGCCAACCCCCCGGCACACGGTACTATACTCTTCCCTCAGATATGGCCTAGACAACTTTGCCGACATACGATTCGTCTGCGGACACGCGTCTCTGCCGACACACGGCTGTCGACACACGAAGGAAGCAAACTGAGAAACGATATTCCCCGGAGGGGAAAAATGATAAACTGTTCATACCAAAGCCCGTCAATGTCTTCAGTGCCTTTGAATCTTGGTTCTTTCTGGTTCAGCGGCTGAGGGTGCGAATTCTGGTCAATCCTTCATATATGGTACATTTTTATTATTTATGCCTCGTTCTCTCATATGGTACATTTTTATTATGCATACCTCGTTCTATCATATTTATATCGTATTTTGACATTTCATAGTAAGCAAAATATTAAGAATGTACCTAAAAATAAGGATTATTGTATATAGACAATGTACTATGGACCACCATAATGTACCATATATGAAGTCCTTACCCGAATTCTACCAAGTATTGTATACGATCGTTGTGCTGGTCCAGAACTCTCAGGATAAAACGTGCAACTACAGGTTTCGTTTTTACGTTCTGTTAATTTCTCTTTGGTTTCAGTTTTGCCTTGTGTTTGATTCGGTAGAAAGTTTTGTTATATTTGAGTTCTTAGTCTTAGTAAGCAGTTTGTTTGATTCAGGAATGGGGCGTCCATGTGCGTTTCTTTGTTCAAGTCATGACTTGATGACTTGATTAGTATACGTGGCTTTTTTGTTTCTTTGTTTGAGTTTTTCTTGGATGCTGGAGTGGAGTATTTATATTCCTGAAACGGCGTTCCCTTGCCTTATATATAGAATGGAACCTGGACGTGGTGATCCCAGAGCATACAAATTAGCGAGTCTAGCTCTGTGACGGATCGAGAATAGTAGCTGGACGCGTTTTTGTGTGTGTCATTCCAGGGATAGTAGCTGTTAGGATGGAAACAGCTGGAATTGATTGATGCATTATATTTACAATGGAGTGAACGCTGACCTTTCAGTCGCCTTTCAAGGGTGTTTATTATGACAGTTTGCTACTGAGGAAACGTTTCCGGAACCATATATACATTTCTTGTACCAGTTGCTTAGAATTTCAGTTGTAACCAAGTCTATGTCATCAAGTCGCCTATTAACTGGCGCTGCAAGAGTTTGCATTGGGACAAATTAAAGTATATATAGATGTCGTTGATTCCCTTTGGCTGGTCTTAGTTGAACTGACCATGCATCCAAGCCGCGTCTTGGGTTCTCAATTTGTGGATGAATGATACATATTTCATTTGGTCCAAGTTCCCACACATGTACCGAGGTCCTTCTTTGTCAAACCTAGATGACAATTTAGTTCAGGTTACGACTATATACGGTTGACGAAAGAGTCTCTGTCAGACCTATGTCGGTTTTGACGGTGGCAAATATGAACATCACCTGGTCATGCATTTGGTGGGAAAAACTGACTTGTTTTATTTTTTGTTTACCAGTCAGTGGGAATGGCGACCATGAGAGACCTCCGAAGTTTAGGTATGGTTTGCTCATTATGCAATAATGACAGGTTAATATATATTGGGGAACTCGACGAGGCCGGGGTCGATGAATTAAGGGTCCTATAGTCTTGTCCAAGTGCCGCTTGCCCTTCGTGGCAGTCAGTTCAGTGAAAGTGCAGCCAAGTTCGCCCCCTGTATTACTTGCCATGTTGGGTTTCATCCTTGGTTTGAAAATGTATCTTAGCTTGACTCCGGTGCTCGTTTTTGGTATCTTTAAATTTAATCATTATAATTACCAAATAGTAAATTAGCTATTTATACCCTGATTAATATTCATTATCCGTGCGATAACGTAGAGCTATTTTATCCCTCTTGTGTTATTACTCGGGCCCACGAGACTTATCAACACGCATCTCAACACGACGACCTCTTTCTTCGCAAACCCACAAGAAAGATTGCAAAGCACAAACCAATCAGGGGAAGCACCTGAGGTCAAGGGGCAAAAATCTAAACATATTCTCGTCTATATTTAGATTGAAACAAGACGCTCTAGTATAGCGTGAAGTCGGGCTATTAACGTTTTTACTGATATACTGTAAAGTTCCGAAAGTTAGCCTCCTCCGCAGGCTAGTCTATAGCTCGGAATACTGAATATTGGTCCACAGGCCGGCCATACCAAACGTTATGACAATGACAATGACAGTTGCGTGACGAGGGAGACTGTTTGTCGGTGAGTCATAGATAAACATCTCCAATCAGACATATTTGGTACGTCTTGAGGTTGCATCGGGTCAGATGGTTCTGATAACTTCCATCGTTTGTTTTTGTCTAAGATATTTAAGCTTACAAAGGCTTCAATAACACTATACACGTACTGAAGTAATTATATGCTCAAACGGATCAAATAGTTCGCTCTTGTTTATGTTGGTGCCCATGCGTCTCTCCGGCATTACGAACTTCATTTCAGAACGCAATTGCACCAGGGCACGAGTGAACGCTCAATGAGCGTTTTATTTTTTTATTTTTAGAGCATTATAGAATTATGCAAATGTATCAGTTCCCCAAGATCGAGTTGATGCAGATGTCGTCCCACCCACCCTCCCTCTCGTTGACAAATTTAGCACTTTTGTGCTCTTTGTCGTATATTGCTCGACAGGAGCTTCTTTCCCATGCTTTAACGCTAATGACTCAGCGGGAGGGATAATGTACTACTAAGCAAAGATGGGAGAACGCTAATGACAATACGGCCCCGAAAATACGTCTAGCGACGAATCGAAAGACGACGGGGATAAAAGCTAAAGGACGCAGACCCCTGAGCAAAAATGAAGAGAAATAGTGAACGTACGTATGCATGTGCTTGCTGTGTGACACGTGCGCTCAGTATTACTACTACCAAGAAGCGACGAGAAAGGGCAAGGAACGACTAACGAATGAACGCACAAGAAAGATAAGTACCTCATTCAGGTTATTGACGACATTATCTGGTTGTGGTTGAATATGGAATCGAGGTACAGCAACTGGAGCCGGTGCAGCGGCTCGAGGTACAGCAACTGGAGCCGGTGCAGCGGCTCGAGGTAGAGCAACTGGAGCCGGTGCAGCGGCTTGAGGTACAGCTTGAGGTGCAGGAACTGCAGGTAGGTTTTGTGCTTGCTGTAGACCTGCTAAATCTTGCGGATTGGGATTCTGAGGAGCAGCCATATCTTCGAAAAATAGGCTTCGGCGACGCCAGGAACAACCAAAGAAAGAAGTTTTAAGTGTTGCGATGGAGTACTCGTCAAAATTAATACCCCGAAATTAGGGATTGCAGTCCTTAAAAAGGCGGATAAAGGGACTATCCAAAACAGATAATTCCCAAGCGAAAGCATCCTCATTAATCGCGCACGCTTGTATTTCGCGGGGTTTTTAGCGGTGAAAATAGTTTTCTAATTTAATAATAATAATAAAGAATATTTAATACTTGTTTCGTCAAATTACATCTGAATAACATCTAACAATTAATTAGGTTCGGTAACTCGCTTACTTCAGTAAACCACCATATAATTTAATTTGCCTCGCAATTGACACATAACATTCTCTTTCGTATTGATGTGTAGGAGAAGAGTTTGAGTTCGCTATATTTCCATATAGCGTCTTTCCCATACTCTCCTCAGATAACCTGCAAACCCCCCCTTCCATCCAACACTTGTGCCTAAGTTCTACATCTACTCTGAACTTTCTGCGTACATGTCTTTTTAAAGATGAACTAGCACTCTATTCCATTCTGCTACGCGGAATGTCTTCTTATCCATAATTTGAACAGTTTGAGTTCGTGAAATCTTAAAATCAACTACCGTTCTCAACCTAGTGCACCAGACATTAGTCCCTATTAACCCACGGGTAGTGCCGTCGTGTACCGTTTAACAAAGAACGGCGTTCACAATGGAACAATGTTCAAAACAAACGACTCTACACTCTATTGTATTATAAAACAATAGATTCCGGAACACGACACAGAGCCAACTCACGCGCCGAACCACAGGAAGCTTGTCAAAAAGACGCACATGATATCCATTTTTTAGATACACCTATTTCAAAAAACGTTGTCGCGTTCAAAGCAACAAGCGTCAAGCCAAGACCGAAGTGAATGCTGGGCAAGGTCTTCGTGTGGCTGCACAAATTGTCCTGGCTATTGTTTTTTTTAATGTAAAAACAATACATAGAACGACAATAGAACAATAGCCACGGCTTTTGTGCAGCTACACGAAGAACTGACCGAATGCTGGTTTTGTGTTGGCAAATTATTCAAATCAGACCTATTTTCTATGGAACGAAGTGTGATATGCAAACAAGCACGTGAAAATGTTCACATTTTGTGATTAGTTCTTATAGAAACAATTGTGATTTAAATAATTGTCAGCACATAACTGACCAGCATTCATTGCTTTGAACGCGACGTTTTTTTTTAAATAGGCCGTGTATACTGATTTTGTCAAAGAATGCACGAAATATGTACTACAAGAACGTGCAAAATATGGGGCCATAATTGAATAGTTACTTCAAACTGGCTTTCCAATTTGTAGGATGGAAATTAAACAATTAAGCGTGCGAGAAATTCTATATTTTGGTGACTCACGCAGATATAGAATAAACAACTTTATAGTTGGCTAAGCATCTAGTACGGTTGTGTACTTTTACTCGTCATGTATTTTGGCTCGCCTAAACATACACATGTACCATCCCTATTAGGCCCCGCCCACACTAATCCGTTTTTGAAAACCTCCGTTTTCGTTTGACCGAAAACGGATAAAAAGCTCTGCGTCCGCACTAGCTTTTTCATATCGTTTTCGACCGTCCACACTAGGCGATGAAAACGATGGCCCAAAGATGCGTTTTCGTCACCAGGCTCTGCTCGGACGTTTTTTTCTATTCAATACGCATGCTCCAGGAGCGCCAGCGATACTGTCGGCTGAGTTGTGACGTACAGTTTCTGAAAAGCTCTGTTTTTGCTGTCCACACTAAAACGATAGATAGACCTGCGTTTTCAAGTCTCCGCTTTGGAAAGCGTTTTCGAAAACCTCCGTTTTCGTAGATAAACATCTCCGTTTTCGATTGTTTTAGTGTGAACGCTCGGTAAAAACGCATACAAAAGTATGCGTTTTCAAACGAAAACGGAGTAGTGTGGACGGGGCCTTAGCCGACTACTGAATATTTATTTCTAACAATATCCTTAGCAGAAGTGTTTGGGTTGCGTGTGCTTGCAATAGAACCCACGGTGAAATTCTTGTGAAAACCTGGAGAATTTAGTACAAATTCCCTTTGAGTCATCAGTAGGCTTCGATGTGCAACACGTATAATTTACGACTCTTTGTGATGGTGCTGCATCAAGTACTACTACCATAATCATTGTTCCAATGCTCATAAGCACGTAAAGTATCGGGAGCAACACTCGCTCGTATCATACGTAGAGAAGTTAAGAAATCTTGCAATGTTATATCCCGAACCTGTCAAAAACAAACAAACAAAAATTGTCAATGATGATTAAAATCAGCTGACATATTTACACATCTTTTACTATTTTATACAAACTATTGTTATGACTGGTTTATACTGGCGACGTTATTACACGGTGAAAACGAGTCTGACGAAGTAATATCCACACGATATTTCCAGTAAAATTTAGTTAGTTAGTTATAATATGCAAAGCGTTGTTGAACGTCAGGAGTTGACGCTATAGAAAATAAAGTTATTGTTATTATTATTCTTATTTCTTGTGCTTGCGCTAGTATCAGGCATGTTTCAGTGGACACAAGATGTATATGACTAGAACAGCTTCGAGACATTCAAACAACAGTTCAAACAACACATGGTAGAATGTCTAAAGAGGGGGACATTGGGGGGTCTCGAACACCGCAACACCGCGAAAAAATCCGAAATCACCGCATCACCGCACGAAAAGTCAACGAAACACCGACACCGCAATAGTTTAAGAGTCACGTGATTTACATAGCTTTGATTGAAAAAATACATGCCCGTTATTAATATTTATGACATTTATATACATGTTAAAAATAGCAAATGACAACATGAATTTTAATCAAATGGTCCAATACTTTGACATTTATCTTGAATCAGAAACCGCAACACCGCAATCAATCTGATCGTTTCACCGGACACCGCACGTTTAATAACGTAAACACCGTACATCGCAAGGTTTGACATCACCGCAATACCGCCATTTGGCAGTTGCAATCACCGTAATACCGCACGAAAAAACGGCCAACACCGCAACACCGCAAACCCCCATGTCCCCCTCTCTAAATATGTTTACGAGTTTTACAAGAATCTGCCAATAAATAGCCTGCGTTGCATCCGAACAAACCCTCGTTTAGTCCGTCTGCGTAACAGCGACCCATATCGTGTTCTGAGACCCCCAACGGTCTTTCTGGATTTATAAAGTAGATGCTAATTGGCTCGTGATGATGCTCGTTCTAACGCGAAATCTCATTGGCTCCTTAGCTCGATCCAGTCAGTCTCTTGTACCGGATGTTTTGAACCGGTCGACCGACCGTTGTGATTTGAATTGATCGATGGATTGTATGTATTTTTAATATATATTTCAGATTGCCAACAGTAGTTAAATAGGTTTTTAGTTTCAGGAAAAGGAAAATTTAACATTCGTTGGTTTCAGAAGGCTGCTTTGTGTGTAGATAAGAAAGTGTCTTGCTTCACTCAACTGACCCCGGGACTCAAACTCACACCTCGACACCTAAGACTAGTAAAATAAACTTACAACAGACCGTATTTTATTCTTTGTAGTCGAAGGAAAGGCAAAATGCAACGTCCGTCTAGAACTTCAAACTCTTTCCCTGCTTCCTTCTTCATTTAAACACTTCAGACGGCCGTTATATGTGTGTAGCCTGAGTATGTGTTTCCGATCTTGTAATTGAAGAAACATAGACGTCTCCCGTAACAGAGTAGAGGTCACAAGCACTGTCACGAGGCCTTCCATATTGAGAATGTCCTATCGGCAAACATCGGAATATAAGAGATTTTCCACAACCCATTGGCAAGTTTACATTTCCACTTTCGAAGAATAGTCTTTTATATAGATCTTGCACCTCAAATAACACGTGAACAGTGAAATTCGAGCAGGTCGAGCTAAGGAGCCAATGAGAATTCGCGTTAGAACGAGCATCATCACGAGCCAATCAGCATCTACTTTATAAATCCAGAAAGACCGTTGGGGGTCTCAGAACACGATATGGGTCGCTGTTACGCCGACGGACTAAACGAGGGTTTGTTCGGATGCAACGCAGGCTACCAATAAACTGCAAACCAATCTACTGAGTGGTTTACAGTTTGGTGAATGAAACCATAAAATGTTTGAGAAAGTTGAGTAGCTTTGCTTCGCTCACTTCATCAAAGCTGTCCGTATGGAGATGTCACACCATATAAGGACATGTTGACCATATAAAGTCAAAAGCATTGTTATGCGCTAATAACACTCGTCCGAGGAACCAATCAAAATGCTCAAAATGTGATAACCGAGGTTGAGTATTTAATAACGTCCGATATCCAGTGAAGTTCAGGAATGGTTGTATTTCCCGTGGATTCGTCCGTTCCTCTCTTTTTCTCCTTTTCTTTCTCTCTCTCTCCTTCTCCCTTTCTTTCCTTCCTTCTTTGTATCAATACTGTTATGCTAGTTTCGTCTAGACAACCAGGCATTTATCAAACCAAGACCCTATTGCAGAGTCGTATATTAATTTTACTGATTTCACAATATTACAAGACCGAAATATATCAATCATAAATAAATCAAGGCATTTTCATTTTCCCCGACTGATGGATTAATCGATCATTTCGGGTCCGGTATAATTAATTATTGAGGTTTTAGCCTGCGCGGCCGGCTCTAGGGGAAGGGAGAGGAGAGGGGGAGGAGAGAGGAGGGGAGGGGGATTGCGGTAAAAAAGGAGGGGGAAAGAAATGAATTGAATTGAAGTTCTCCAATAAATTACTCTCCTGACTACAAGCCTGATCCATTTAGAATACTACTGGATTGGCTTAGTCTGGGATGTGTTAGAATCTAACTGTCAATCACATGGCACTTTAAGCGGCCGTAAATTATCTAAAATACACGGCCTTGCGGGCAGGCTCCTTTCTTTTCTCCTCCCCAATCCCCCATGACTTACTTGATTTATAGACATTTTCTTTAGCTGTTCCATTTTTAAATCTGAAAGAATAGAAGTTCTTATGTGTTTATGTATATTCTCTGTATATTATGGTACATGTATATAATACTGTGAGAATTATACCTCTTATTGGACCAAGCGCAGCATCTTTTGCTAGAGCGGTGAGATCACTACCAGAATAACCATCGGTCAGTCTAAAGTAACAAATAAACATGGGTGATTGGAGTGATGGCAGAACGAACGAAAGATTCAAAGAAAAAGCAATGCAAGTGACTGCAAAACAGCCCCTACTTCTACGCGAAACTGCGTCGAGAAGAGTTGAAGTTCGATCGAGACGTTGAGGCCGCAAGAGAATGAGGCGAGAAGAAAAGAAGATAGGGGAATGATGCCAGAAGGGGAGAAGCCCCGAAGGAGAAGCTCCCCTTCTCGCCTCACTCCCCTCTCGGCTTTTCGTCTCGCCTCATTCTCTTGCGGCCACGGTGTATTGTTGACCTTGTTTAACACCTCATAATCCTCATAACATGTACTCTGCTTCCCTAGGACAAAGGAGGCATAAAGACTGTTGTGCGTCCATTGTTGAAGTGCGTCCTGATGTTATTGATTCCTGATTGTCGTGTAACTGTCAAAGTGCGTCGTTTGAGTTCTTCGTTGACAAATGGTACCTTGATGCTTCTCTGTAGGTGTGTTTTTCGTCTCATGACTGGTTTGACGAACCGTTACTGATGAACATTAAGTCAGTACTCACCGAGCTAGTTGATCTATTTCTTGAGAACTCAGTGGATTGCTATTCTTGCTAAGAAGCTTTAACATAAGAATTTTTCTTGTCTGTAAAACAGGGTAGAGTCAGCATAGTTAATAGCTCCCTATACATTTCGGACACTGATCAAAGCAAGGCCATGCTAAAACAATAGTATCATATCATAATAACACCTACATTGTAATTAATTATAGCGGATACGTTTAAAAATGAATATATGAAAAATAAGCGAAGAAACAAAATGTAGACAAACAAACAAACAAACAAACAAACAAACAAACAAACAAACAAACAAACAAACAAACAAACAAACAAACAAACAAACACACGTATACTTACTTCCTTATCTGGTAGTGGTATATACACTCGCTTAACTAAACGCCTGAAACACATATTAATCAAGACAATTAATAAACAGGCTGGTTTCCTTACAATCGTCCCGATCGTAAATACAAAATGTGTTTTCTCAAAATTCCTATGGGAAGTATTACATTTTTATGAATCTTTAGAAGTGTTAGTGAGGTCATCTACTCAACCCAAACAATCAACACGGCTTCGCTCCATACATTTCTTTGTGTTTAGTTTCTTGAATTATTTTATTTCTATGTAGATAAACGTTTGAGTGAAGGAGTTTTCTTACATTATTTGTGCTTAGGATTGATTGTCTGACCAGTTTTGTTCAATGCAGAGCTGTTATCTGAACAAAACATTGAGATATTTCGATCACAAAACTACAAAGAAATGTATGGAGCTGAATGTTGGGTTGAGTAGATGACGTCACTGACTCCTCTAAAGATTCATAAAAATATAGTACTTCCCTCTGGAATATCGAAAAAAGATTTTAACTAGTGATTATTAGACCCTTGAAGAATTATTCAAAGAAGTTTCAGCTAAATTAAATTTCGAAAGATTTTCATCAGAGTCCCCCTTTAAGGTGACTCCGTTATAATTCTCGGCGCACTCGTCTATGACAAACTTTGGGTCATAACTTCCTCTGCTTTTATGCAATTGCCATAAAACATTGGCAACAATTAGAGCTATCATTCACCTATGATACAATATAATTCGATTGCACTGCAGAACATTTTTTTAAATAATATTAGAACTTGAGTAAAGTCAATGTTTTGGATAAAATTGGATATTGCGAAAAATCTGTCCGTTTTTTTTGGATGAAAGTTTTGGAATCACTTTAGATTGACATAATTCATAACCTGAGCAAGTTTTAGCAAAATCGTTGGAGCTAAAGCACGGCCGCATGAAAACAACCAAAATTAAGCACGGAAATTAGCTCCAACGATTGCTTTCGCTCCAACGATTTTGCTAAAACTTGGTCAGGTTATGAATTATGTCAATATAAAGTGATTCCAAAACTTTCATCCAAAAAAAACGGACAGATTTTTCGCAATATCCTATTTTATCCAAAATATTGAGTTTACTAATATTATTTAAAAAAATGTTCTGCAGTGCAATCGAATTATATTGTATTATAGGTGAATGAAAGCTCTAATAGTTGCCAATGTTTTATGGCAATTGCATAAAAGCAGAGGAAGTTATGATCCAAAGTTTGTCATAGACGAGTGCGCCGAGAATGATAACGGAGTCACCTTAAGCGAACCATCCTCGGAAACCCAGGGTGTCTAAGGGGAAGTGGGAGGGGATATGGAAACACTGGGGTGATTCCAGGCTTATATTATCAACAATGTGCTAGCAGTACGATGAATATATGGACTAGCCAGTATCGGGCTATTGAGTGGGGAGGAGGGGGAAGGGAGACGGGAGACGGGGGGGGGGGGGGGGGGGGGGGGGGGGGGGGGGGGGGGGGGGGGGGGGGGAAGGGAAAGGGGAGCGCTCCTTGCAAGGGTTGGACCTCAGCGGCAGTATTTTCGCGCTCTCCTTTTCTCCTGTCTGCTCTCCCTTGGATTTCCTAGTACTATACGGCCTAGCATGTTGGTAACCGTTGTTATTATTATTCGGTCACTCACCACCACTCCCGTCAAGTGTTTGCTTCACCACTTAGAATACTTACCTCAGTGCTGCATCATCCAATTCTTGAGGACGATTTGTAGCACCCATTACTAAAATACGTTCATCAGGGTCAGCGATAACCTACAGTGTATACGATTAGTTATGTGATCATTGACAAATACGATACTCAGTATACAACAAACAAACAAACGAACAAAAAGACAACGTACCCCATCAAAAGAAACAAGGAATTCTGTTTTCAGTCGTCTACTGTGCTCCTGTTCACCCTCTCGTCTTTCTGTTAACAACGAGTCAATTTCGTCTATGGAAATAAATAGCACGTAATGGTACCCTAATTACATGTACCTCCCTGTGGATGAATGGAATGACTCACCAATAAATATAATACTTGGTTGTAGTTCTCTTGCAACAGCAAATAAGGCACGAACAAGCTTCTCTCCTTCACCGACCTACGACCAAACGCTGTTCAATACAGGTACATTACTAGTAACACTTTACCGGTACACTACTAGAAACACTCTACCGGTACATTACTAGAAACACTTTACCGGTACATTACTAGAAACACTTTACCGGTACACTACTAGAAACACTTTACCGGTACACTACTAGAAACACTTTACCAGTACACTACTAGAAACACTTTACCGGTACACTACTTACTAGAAACACTTTACCGGTACAGTACTAGAAACACTTTACCGGTACACTACTAGAAACACTTTACCGGTACACTACTAGAAACACTTTACCGGTACAGTACTAGAAACACTTTACCGGTACACTACTAGAAACACTTTACCGGTACACTACTAGAAACACTTTACCGGTACACTACTAGAAACACTTTACCGGTACACTACTAGAAACACTTTACCGGTACACTACTACTAGAAACACTTTACCGGTACACTACTAGAAACACTTTACCGGTACACTACTAGAAACACTTTACCGGTACACTACTAGAAACACTTTACCGGTACACTACTAGAAACACTTTACCGGTACACTACTAGAAACACTTTACCGGTACACTACTAGAAACACTTTACCGGTACACTACTAGAAACACTTTACCGGTACACTACTAGAAACACTTTACCGGTACACTACTAGAAACACTTTACCGGTACACTACTAGAAACACTTTACCGGTACACTACTAGAAACACTTTACCGGTACACTACTAGAAACACTTTACCGGTACACTACTAGAAACACTTTACCGGTACACTACTAGAAACACTTTACCGGTACACTACTAGAAACACTTTACCGGTACACTACTAGAAACACTTTACCGGTACACTACTAGAAACACTTTACCGGTACACTACTAGAAACACTTTACCGGTACACTACTAGAAACACTTTACCGGTACACTACTAGAAACACTTTACCGGTACACTACTAGAAACACTTTACCGGTACACTACTAGAAACACTTTACCGGTACACTACTAGAAACACCTTACCGGTACACTACTAGAAACACTCTACCGGTACACTACTAGAAACACTTTACCGGTACACTACTAGAAACACTTTACCGGTACACTACTAGAAACACTTTACCGGTATACTACTAGAAACACTTTACCGGTACACTACTAGAAACACTTTACCGGTACACTACTAGAAACACTTTACCGGTACACTACTAGAAACACTTTACCGGTACACTACTAGAAACACTTTACCGGTACACTACTAGAAACACTTTACCGGTACACTACTAGAAACACTTTACCGGTACACTACTAGAAACACTTTACCGGTACACTACTAGAAACACTTTACCGGTACACTACTAGAAACACTTTACCGGTACACTACTAGAAACACTTTACCGGTACACTACTAGAAACACTTTACCGGTACACTACTAGAAACACTTTACCGGTACACTACTAGAAACACTTTACCGGTACACTACTAGAAACACTTTACCGGTACACTACTAGAAACACTTTACCGGTACACTACTAGAAACACTTTACCGGTACACTACTAGAAACACTTTACCGGTACACTACTAGAAACACTTTACCGGTACACTACTAGAAACACTTTACCGGTACACTACTAGAAACACTTTACCGGTACACTACTAGAAACACTTTACCGGTACACTACTAGAAACACTTTACCGGTACACTACTAGAAACACTTTACCGGTACACTACTAGAAACACTTTACCGGTACACTACTAGAAAACTTTACCGGTACACTACTAGAAACACTTTACCGGTACACTACTAGAAACACTTTACCGGTACACTACTAGAAACACTTTACCGGTACACTACTAGAAACACTTTACCGGTACACTACTAGAAACACTTTACCGGTACACTACTAGAAACACTTTACCGGTACACTACTAGAAACACTTTACCGGTACACTACTAGAAACACTTTACCGGTACACTACTAGAAACACTTTACCGGTACACTACTAGAAACACTTTACCGGTACACTACTAGAAACACTTTACCGGTACACTACTAGAAACACTTTACCGGTACACTACTAGAAAGAAACTTTACCAGTACACTACTAGAAACACTTTACCGGTACACTACTAGAAACACTTTACCAGTACAGTACTAGAAACACTTTACCAGTACACTACTAGAAACACTTTACCGGTACACTACTAGAAACACTTTACCAGTACACTACTAGAAACACTTTACCGGTACACTACTAGAAACACTTTACCAGTACAGTACTATACAGTAAGCGAAACATACCCATTTGGATGTTAGAGTAGCAGCACTGATGTTGAAAAAGGTTGCCTTTGCTTCAGTAGCAACAGCTTTAGCCTAACAAAAACAAACAGTGAACAAATTATTAAGTAGAGTTCAAAATTTAGTCGTACCTTTCGGAGCCTTTTAGCCCATCACTTGCAAGGGATGAAATACATACAAACAATGTACAAAAAAAGTCCTCATGCACACAGGGGCTGAAATGAGCCTAACACAAGGTATCAAATGAGACTAACACAAGGGATCAAATGAGCCTAACACCAGGGATCAAATATGCCTAACACAAGGGATCAAATGAGCCTAACACCAGGGATCAAATGAGCCTAACACAAGGGATCAAATGAGCCTAACACAAGGGATCAAATGAGCCTAACACAAGGGATCAAATGAGCCTAACACTCAAATGAGCCTAACACAAGGGATCAAATGAGCCTAACACAAGGGCTGAAATGAGCCTAACACAAGGGCTGAAATGAGCCTAACACAAGGGATCAAATGAGCCTAACACAAGGGATCAAATGAGCCTAACACAAGGGATCAAATGAGCCTAACACAAGGGCTGAAATGAGCCTAACACAAGGGCTGAAATGAGCCTAACACAAAGGATCAAATGAACCTAACACAATGGATCAAATGAGCCTAACACAAGGGATCAAATGAGCCTAACACAAGGGCTGAAATGAGCCTAACAGAAGGGCTGAAATGAGCCTAACACAAAGGATCAAATGAGCCTAACACAAGGGATCAAATGAGCCTAACACAAGGGCTGAAATGAGCCTAACACAAGGGCTGAAACGAGCCTAACACAAAGGATCAAATGAGCCTAACACAATGGATCAAATGAGCCTAACACAAGGGATCAAATGAGCCTAACACAAGGGCTGAAATGAGCCTAACACAAGGGCTGAAATGAGCCTAACACAAGGGCTGAAATGAGCCTAACACAAAGGATCAAATGAGCCTAATACAAGGGATCAAATGAGCCTAACACAAGGGATCAAATGAGCCTAACACAAAAATGAGCCTAATACAAGGGATCAAATGAGCCTAACACAATGGATCAAATGAGCCTAACACAAGGGATCAAATGAGCCTAACACAAAAATGAGCCTAATACAAGGGATCAAATGAGCCTAACACAAGGGATCAAATGAGCCTAACACAAGGGATCAAATGAGCCTAACACAAGGGATCAAATGAGCCTAACACAAGGGATCAAATGAGCCTAACACAAGGAATCAAATGAGCCTAACACAAAGGATCAAATGAGCCTAACACAATGGATCAAATGAGCCTAACACAAGGGATCAAATGAGCCTAACACAAGGGCTGAAATGAGCCTAACACAAGGGCTGAAATGAGCCTAACACAAAGGATCAAATGAGCCTAACACAAGGGATCAAATGAGCCTAACACAAGGGCTGAAATGAGCCTAACACAAGGGCTGAAACGAGCCTAACACAAAGGATCAAATGAGCCTAACACAATGGATCAAATGAGCCTAACACAAGGGATCAAATGAGCCTAACACAAGGGCTGAAATGAGCCTAACACAAGGGCTGAAATGAGCCTAACACAAGGGCTGAAATGAGCCTAACACAAAGGATCAAATGAGCCTAATACAAGGGATCAAATGAGCCTAACACAAGGGATCAAATGAGCCTAACACAAGGGATCAAATGAGCCTAACACAAGGGATCAAATGAGCCTAACACAATGGATCAAATGAGCCTAACACAAGGGATCAAATGAGCCTAACACAAAGGAAAATGAGCCTAATACAAGGGATCAAATGAGCCTAACACAAGGGATCAAATGAGCCTAACACAAGGGATCAAATGAGCCTAACACAATGGATCAAATGAGCCTAACACAAGGGATCAAATGAGCCTAACACAAGGAATCAAATGAGCCTAACACAAAGGATCAAATGAGCCTAACACAAGGGATCAAATGAGCCTAACACAAGGGATCAAATGAGCCTAACACAAGGGATCAAATGAGCCTAACACAAGGGATCAAATGAGCATAACACAAGGAATCAAATGAGCCTAATATAAGGGATCAAATGAGCCTAACACAAGGGATCAAATGGGCCTAACACCAGGGATCAAATGAGCCTAATATAAGGGATCAAATGATTGGAAATTGGGTTAAAATGGTGGGTTGTCTTATAGTTCATATTTTATAGATTCTTATTAGGATATATTTTAATTACGACCAGTACAATTTTACGATGTATATTAACGGGTGTGGGTATATAATTATGGGGTTTAAGTATACAAGGGTGTTGGGTTATATGGGATCTGGAGTGGTGGGAATGGGTACAAATATTTGAGATTAAGGGTATTGTAACTTGGGCCTAAATTTTAGTGAAGTGGGATTGGGTATTTATAGTAGTATTATACAAAGTATATAGTTTTTTATAGTATGTAATATTTTATTTATTTTAAATTATTATTTGAGGGCCATGAGTTCATCAGTGAAAACTGTTAAATGTACCCTCGTGAAATAAAGTTTATTATTATTATTATTATTATTATGAGCCTAATACAAGGGCTCAAATGAGTCTGAGTGTATATGTTCATACCAACATTGTCTTGCCATTCCCAGGTGGACCAAACAGTAATAAACCACGGGCTGGTGCTCTTAACCCTGTAAAAAACTATAAAAATTCATGGTGATCATGGTGATGTCAGTATAATCTTCCTGGACTAGTTGATTCATAATTAATAGTAAAGTCTGCAACACTTACCTCTGGTCTCAGTGATGGTAGAATTACTATCTCTTTGAGAGTGCTCTTAGCCATGTCAGCTCCAGCTGTGAGTACAAGACTGATTATCCAATGTACATACATGTAATGTGTGTTTAGGGTTAAAAGTAGCTACATTTACATGAATACATATATGTACAGGTGTATGTATATTGTATCCTGAACCAATCAATTGAACCAAAGTGACCAACTAGGGGTATATACATGTATAGCATTGGTTAAATCAGAGACTCACTAAGATGGCAAGTCCCTTTCTTAAAGTGCATATCAGGGTTATTTGTTTCTGTTGAAAATCGATTACATATAAAGTGAATAGTGGGATGGTTCAGTATTTTGTGATTTGAGCTTCGCATTGGCGAGTTATGAAGGTTTGAAATCGTGATATGCTAATTAGGTGACGTCAACGCAGGCATTTGCCGTAACTTATTTATATTTTTTCAAGTAGCACTCTTTTCTAAAATAGAAAAAAAAGTTTAACATCATTTATATATTAAATAAATTGTAGTGTCAAGGAATTCCCTTCCTTGACAGTCTCAATAAGATCAGAGATGATGGAAGCATAGATATTACAGTGTATCGTAATGTAGCTTTGAAAGCCATCATGCGCCTCAACACAAGGCATCAGTCGTGCGCACTCTCTACAAAAGAGCGGAAAGTCATCCAAATAATGACCAAGGGAAAACCCTGGAATGACACAAAGTGTTTAAAGCCCTCTCCATGAATGGTTACCCAAAGAAATTCATTAACAAGTACAAGCATACATGTGAGCAATGGGAGTATTTTGGATAGAGATCATGATCAGGACACATCACACAAGGGATTTGCTACGTTACCATATGTCCAAAATGTCACTGAGAAAATTAGCAGAATTTTGTCTTCACACAACATCAAAGTGTCAACAAAACCTATGCTAACAGTGCGACATATGGTATCAAAGCCTAAAGATCAAATACAAGACAACAAAAAGACCGGAGTCATTTACCAAATCCCTTGTAGAGATTGCAGTACAGTGTACATAGGAGAAACAGGTAGAGCACTACAGACAAGGAAGATGGAACACCAACGGAATGTGAGACTGGGAAACACAGACAAATCAGCCTTGTCTGAACATGCTAACCAAATGGGGCATAACATCAAATGGGATGACACGAAAATACTTAGGAATGAAGCAAGATGGCAGCAAAGAAGATGGTTGGAATCAATTTGTATTGCACAGAATAGCAAAGTGTTATTTAATAGAGACAATGGAAGGACTTTACCAGACAGTTATATGCCATTATTGAAGTAAATGTAATTGTACTTATCATTCATTCATTATTTTATTCATTTATTCATTTTGTCATCTACCTAGCTATCCATCTATTGGTTCATTCATTCATTCATTCATTCATTCATTCATTCTTTCATTTATTCATTCATTCATCTACTGATCCATTTACTGATTCATTTTTATTTTATTTTTATTTATTTTTTAATGATTATTTTTTCTTTCTTTCATCCACCCATCCATTTATTCATCCATTTATTGGTTCATTCTTTCATCTACCTGTCCATTTACTGGTTCATTCTTTCATCTACCCATCCATTTATCCATTTACTGGTTCATTCATTCATTCATTCTTTCATCTACCCACCCATTTATCCATTTACTGGTTCATTCATTCTTTCATCCACCCATCCATTTATTCATATTTTGCTTTATTTATTCATTTATTCATTCATTCTGTAACTCATATATGTTTAGTAACTTTGTATAGTTTGTTGTTTTTACTTTGATCCTAGCTCGCGCTCTATTTAAAATCTAGTTAGCGCGCGCTGTTCAGTTAATATTCCATGGATACCGCTTTCTGTTAGCTACGTAGGAAATGTGTACTTTCATAACTCTAAAGATGGCCGCAATGGCCGAAAGCTTGGTTCATTAAACAAATTTTAAATGCAGATGAAGCCACTACAATTTATTTAATCATTTATATAAGTTGTGGAATAACTTTTTGCCAGTTTAAAAATGTCAGTAATTTGCAAAGGGGCGGTTTTATATAATAAACTAGATGCTCTACTAGCGTGAAGTCGGGCTTCTAACTGATACATAGCCTATTTGAAGTAAATATAGTTTGGTCGCTAATTGCGTGACTCGGTAGAACACTGATGCTTTCGGCTTTGTAAAAAACGATTTCACAAACTCAGCGAATCTTTAAATGACATTGAAGACAATAGTTTATTTGATACCATAAATATATCCATACAAATACAAATATAAATAAACTAGACATCGCAACGTGACAAAACAATGTGACTGAACGATTTAAAAAACTCAGCAAAACCTTGAACGGCATCAACATAAATATATATCAGTGTTATAAGCTTACCACAACACAAAATAACAGCGGTACAAAGTATAGAAGACATTGACTTTGTTTATGTACCGGTCAAATCGAAGCTTCAACATCTTTGAATCTTTGATTCACACAAGGTTTTAACGCTCCTTTATATAATTACGATTAAGACACTATCAGTGTGAACTAGGCTTTAGAAATCTATCCATATTTATATAAGCTTAACTTATATAAATATAGGGAGGGGGGAGAGGGGTGGGGGAGAGAGGAGAGAGGGGGGGGGGGGGGGGGAGGGGTACATTAGATTTCAATCTTGTGACGTGTCAGTTGTGCGATACTGATAGCATATTTATCTTCAAACTTCTCGCCTTTTGCTTTGATCCATTTTAATAATATATTACTTCAGTACAGTGTAAAGCTATGCAGTTCCCAGCTGAGACAATATGTGAGTTCGTTTGAGCAATATTTGAGCGGTTTTAAGGTTGTGTTTTCACTACGCATTTTAGGTCGCCTAAAATTCCTTTAGGTTTTTCGTTACAGACCAAAGGTCGCGACTGTCTCGTATTGAGACATGCGCATTAGAAGCCACTTTCACGTTTGAGGTCTACTACGACGACGGCCTTCATTTTTAGAGTCGACTAATGATGCCTGCGTTGACGTCACTGAATTACCATATCACCATTTCAAACCTTTATAACTTGCAAATGCGAAGCTCAAATCACAAAATACTGAACCATCCCACTATTCACTTCATATGTAATCAATTTTCAAAATAAAAAAATAACCCTGATATGCACTTTAATATTCTGAGGCTGTCAGATTTTACTTAGAGCCTCATAGAAATTTATTATTTCCAGCATGTTATCATTGTTGTTGGTTATTTCATTCCATTCTAAAACCTTTACTTAGTTGAGGAATCAAGATTCTGAGACACAGATTATTTTTTATGAATCTCAGAATCGGAGACTGTTTTGAAACACAGATATTTGGAGACTATTTGCTGCAAGAAGCATGTATATCACTCCAACTAAACTATCTCAATCACCATCTCAATCCAGGTCAACCATTGAAGTAACTTACCAATATCATTGAAATGAACTGCAGGTCCACTGCAAGAATCACAAAAAAGTATCAGTAGTGTATAGTAAAGAATGAGATTCAACTGATAAAGGCTTACTACCGAAATCACTCGACTGTTAGCACTGCCAAGATAATGATCGATCGCTCATGAGTTAACCGAAATTCAAAATGCGATTGATTGTTATTTTGGCAGTGCTAACAGTCAAGTGAATTTGGTAGTACATGTACACAATCATATAATAGTATAGCTGCTGTACGTACCTTTCCAATACTTCATCCATGATAATGTTTGCTAGTTTTGATTCAATGCCCTTCAGATGTGATATTTTATTTTTCTGTTCTGCTAATCTAGTTTGCTTGGCCTGGTCTGTAGAGATTTGGGCTGATGACCTTGAAGGTTGATTGGCCTGATGAAAATGAGATTTAAATGATTGTCTTGAATAATTATTAAAATATATACAGTAAATATAGACATGTGCATACAATGTACATGCTTGTACCTATTATTATATATACTGTAGCTCACAAAACTAAATAAATGCACCCATTAGCCATTTCAAAAACGAGTGGAGGACTGGGAACGAGTTTTTAGAATTAATCTAATTAAAAAATGAACCACATCACAATAAATAGCATATCAGAATTAGTAAGTTTACAAAGTTTCGATAGGTTTAGTTAGATATTGAACGAGTAACAGCTTTCCAAACATCTCAAAAATTACAAAGAAATGTATGTTACAAGAGAGAAGCGTCCCCCGTAACCATACATTTCTTTGTAATTTTTGCAGTTTTTGAATGTCTGCAGTTCACTTGCTACTTGTCCAAACCCTATCAAACTCATGAAACTTACTAATTCTGATATGCTCTTTCTTGTGATGGGGTTCATTTCTTAATTAGACTAATTATTATTATTATTAATTCTAAAAACTCGTTCCCAGTCTTCCACTCGTTTTTGAAATGGCTAATTCATTTCTCTTGTTGTCTTCCATTTCCTTACTCTCCCTCTCAATTGTTAATAACTACCACCTATCCCCCCTACATTATGCATGTATATTCATGTATATACCTCTTATTAACCGAGCGCGATTAGTCCGTATGGGAAATTACGGCCCACTAATTGACCAATAAGAGCGTGCGTAGTATCTGTGCTATATACATGTAATAAAAAACCTTATTTGCTTAGCAATTTCTCTTTTACTCCGACAAATGACTATATTTATTTAATGTTAATGATTATACATGTACCTGTCCAGTACTAGTACTTGTAGAGTGTAAGGATTCATGATTTTATAATAAGGGGTGTCAAATGACCAGTCCCTGCAAAAAGTCACAAAAAGACACCCCTATAATATTCAAAGCATCAGTATACAAGGTACAGTGCACGTGTACCTCTAAGTGCTTTTTTACATTTTACATGCATAATATAGTAAATGTACTGCACATGTATGTGCTTTACCTGAGAGTTGTATTTTCTTGGACCTGCAGCTCGTGGCACAAACTTTTTTGGTTTATTTGAAGAGGCATTACTAGAACTACCTGACGACAATGATGATGAAGAAGAAGATGACACAGCTGTTGAAGATGTCCCCTTCTTTACTGGGTTAACATCTTTGGATGATCTGGTTGTATTTTTAGATGTTTTGGTTGTTTTGTTTTGTGTGGAAGTTGATGTCTTGCTTGGAGCTGTGGCTGTTGTTTCATCCATTATTCCAGCAGAAACCAATAGCGCTACTATTACAAAACAATCAAATATTAGTCAACAACAATGTTTAAATTAATCTCCATACTTTTTACAACATTAATTGAAATAAACATCCTACACTGTATCACTGTTTCTTTTACTGGAAATTATATTTTCTACATGCATGCATGCTTTACAGTGTGGACACTCGAACCGTGAATGTTCACAGTTGTTTCCGAACTTTTTTTTCCGAACTCACTATTGCATCATAGCCTTTCAAATGGAGCATTGAGTTTAAATACACTTAGTGATCAAAATAAATCATTTTTCTGATCAATTTGCTCAATGGATAACTTTATATAATTATATGTGTGAGAAAAAACCTAAGTGTTCACGGTTCGAGCACGTCCACACTGTAAATTGATTAGTTTGGATGTTCATCAACATACCCAATTCATCCACTCTTGCTTGTGAGTTATCAAGTGAACCTTCCATCTTTTCTTGGAGTCTTCTTGTTCTGTCGTATTCATCTCCTGAGCACAGTTTTGAAACAATTTCCATTTTTAATTAGTAGAACTGGCTGAATTAAGCACGGTGTCTGACTAAATCTTGGACCCCAACAAAGTGACAGTGTAGTGTTTACATTTGTACTTGTTTACATGAGCTGTACATACACTGTATACATGTACATGTACAAATGTACATGTACATGTGTACATGTAGATTCCAAACTTTGTTGCCCTTAAAATCATCTTGTATGATTGTATGCCTTGGATGTTTAAACAAATGATTTAGGAAAATGTTGTTTTTTTTGTTATAATTTATGACTCTTTTGTTTTAAATAAATTGCAAAAAAATTAACTGTGTGTCTAGCAGGAACATTTCAAGGGGAAATGAGTAAAGTGATTGGGAACGAGTTTTTAGAATTAATCTAATTATTAAGAAATGAACCCCAACACAAGAAAGATCATATCAGAATTAGTAAGTTTTCAAAGTTTCAGTTTAGTTAGATATTGAATGAGTAACAGTTTTCCAAACATCTCAAAATTTACAATGAAATGTATGGTTACAGGGGACAAGTGTCCCCTGTAAACATACATTTCTTTGCATTTTTTGCATTTTTTAAATGTCTGCAGTTCAGTTGCTGCTTGTCCAAACCCTATCAAACTCCTGAAACTTACTAATTCTAATATGCTCTTTCTTGTGATGGGGTTCATTTTTTAATTAGATTAATTCTAAAAACTCGTTCCCATTCCTTTACTCGTTTCTAAAGTGGCTAATTATTGTCGACATTTTTTCAGTACTCATATTCCATTAAATACATTTCCTTTGAAAATGCCATTAAAACACCATCATTGGAAAATTAATGGCTTTTCCACAGCATTTGGTTTCATAGATAGTGTATCCTCGACTTGAAACCGTTGTTCAGAGTCATTGGAGTGTAACTTCGATATCAGCTATTAAATAATTTGAAGCGTACCTCTTCCAGTGCATCCAATCATTAAACCAGCCTCTAGTTCATTTATCCCTTTCTGATAAAAGTCAACAGCTCTCTTTTTACTCTCTAAAGTACCTGGAAAATAGATACATGTACAATAATTATGTACAGTGCAATATAATTATAATTGATCATTGACCAGTAGATGTACAGAGTATGGACATGCAGTGCAACACTGATATTGTGCTTCATTAAAGGTCTTTGATTTTAACCTGCATGAAAACCAAAGTACAATTTCTGAGCATGTACAAATTGTATTTTACTGGTTGTGCTACCTGTGGTAAGACAGTATATTGGTAGAATAGTTAGCCTGGGTAGCCTGGCGCAGGGCATTCTCGTACCCAGAGCCCGCTCGTCATTTGGTTTGTCGCTGGCTCTGGGAAACCCTGTTGCTCGGTCGTCAAATTTTGACGACCAAGTCGTCAGAGCGCATGCTCATACTAAAGACCGCTGAGAGCGGGTACTGTGGAAGAGTCTACTGGCTACGTAGTATTTACGTTGGTTTGAATATTCAAACTAACAAGTACACAAGTTTGTACATTTATCTTCGTGTAGCCGTTTAAAATCCCTTCGACGTTCATCACCGGTTCTTCTCTGGCTCTGTTGCGGTAAAGGCTGGACGATAAATACATGTTCTAATATAATCTTGCATGTGAACCTTCCTGTCTTCCGCTTTGTTATTGTTTCTCTTGAATTATAAAAATATTCCTTTGAATACTCGAAGCGAGTACGATCGATTGTGTCTGTAGCCGTTACTTTACTTTTATAATTTATGTATTGTTAGATCTCCCTTTACGAATTCAGATCAATTTATGTCTACACAGTCACTCTCATTTCCATAGCTTTATAAACCATTGTATGAAAATACAACCGTCGCTGTCATTCCTTTCGTTCGCCTTGCAAGTTTGAATCTTTGTTGATCTCATGAACCAATCAAATACGATCAGTCATTGTTGATTTCATCAGCCAATGAAATTCGCTAAAATTTCAGGGATTCCCAGAGCCAGCGACAAACCAAATGACGAGCGGGCTCTGGGTACGAGAATGGGCGCAGGGAAAAAAGAGGGGGAGGGGAGGAGAGGGGACTGGGGAGGAGAGGAGGAGGGGACTGGGGAGGAAAGGAGGGAGAGGGGGGATTGGCTCCCTCCCTCCTCCCCAATTCCCCCTCTCCCTCATCCTCCCCAGTCCCCTCTCTTCCCTTCCTTTTTCCCCCCAGCGCCAGGCTACGCAGGCTAGCTACAAGTCTTCAAAATACCGTATTAAAATGGCCAGCAGTCGAAAAACATTTCATGATTTTCAAGGAATTATCTCATCTGATTGAATTCAAATCCTCCTTTAAAGTTTGTTATTTTTCAATTTGAAAAGTTTGCCTTTATTTCTGCTACAAAAGATCACCTGACGAGACACTTAGAAAATTTCACAGCAACTTTGTATGGCCGAGGGAGTCTAGTACCTAGCTCGATATTTGGAACATATCCCCTGCAGAGCTTCACTCTGATTGGCTACTGACACGGTTTTGAATTCTTGTGAGCCGCCATTTTGTGATTCTTCGCTAACATAACGTGCAGGAAGACGAAGAGCAAAGACAAGAAACAAGTCGTGCATGCACAGGCGTGCATGGTTCGGTACGGGTCGGACGTGTGTGAGTAGGCTCCCGGCCGATTTCCCAATACACATTCAATGACGGTTACTCCTTCTCAAATTACAAGTAATATGATATAAGCTAACTGGCAAATGGGCAAAAATAAGAGAAGGAAGGATAAATCTTCAGTCAGTTCATTATCAAGTGTCGAAGCATCACCAGAGGCGAAATTCTGCAAAATGGCCGACGGGGACGACAAGCAACAGTCGACAACACTCGCTGAACTCCATCAAATAGTCAAGAATATTCAGTATAATACTACAGTAATTATCGAAAACAATAGAAAATTGGAGCGAAGTCAAGAAGAGCTTGCAAACTCCTTGGCATACCACGTTAAAACTGTCGAGGAAGTTGTAAGTAAGAATCTACACATCGAACACGAGGTAAGCGAGCTCAAGAAAAGGCTGCAAACAAAAGACGATGACATAGCTACACTTAACGTGAAGCTAGGAATGAAGGAAGAAGAAATTAATTCGCTCTTCAGCAGAATTACAGATGCCGAATCCAAGGTAGACGACGTCGAACAGTATACACGCAAACACAACGTGATAATTGCTGGGATACCTGAGGGAGAAAATGATGAAATGGACTTAGTCATGAACCTCGGGGTACACCTAGGAGTGAATATAGAGAGAGCAGACATCGATATATGCCACCGGATTCATTCATCAAAAGGAACTAAACCTATTATAGTAAAGTTTTTCTCTCATGCCTCAAGAGCGAAGTGTACAGGGCAAGATTCAAGCTCAAAAATCTGGCCGAGGGTCATGCAGATTTAAATGGCGCAAAAAGGATATACATTAACGAGAGTTTGACAGAAACCCATGGAAAGCTATTCAGTGAGGTAAGGAAGAGAGCGAAAATGAATAAATGGCATAGTTGTTATACCAGGGACGGTCGCATCTTGGTGAGAAGAAACAGAGGTGAAAAGTTGGTTTCAATCAGCAGAGAGGCGGACCTAGAAGACCTTTATTATGGATGATTTGCAGATGACTGTATATAACTCATTCTAAAAAGAAGTATAAAAAGACTAGTTAGTCGACTGCTAAAATACAAGTACTTTAATTACCATTTCTGACGTATATATTTACCACTCTAGGTATTGGGAAAAGCGCAAATAATTCACTCTATGTATAGTAAGTATTTTTTGCTAAGTATATTTGTTTTTACTTTTCGTATATGTTTTTCGTATCTGGCGCGTAGATTAATTTTAAATTATGTTTTCTACTACTACGAGCGCTCTTAATGACCTGAACCTCAATGTGCTTTCACTTAATGTCAGGGGACTAGGAAACACAAAGAAGCTCACAAAAATGCTATTTTGGCTATCAAAACATGGAGGAGATAGGGGCGTGACATTCTTTCAAGAATCTCATTCAAATCCTGAAGTTGAATCTAAATGGCGATCATCAACAAAAGGAGAATTCATTATGTCGCACGGTTCTCCAAATAGTAGGGGTGTTGCAATCCACATAGGAAAAGAGCTTGAATACAAGATATTAACAAAACAGTGCGATTTAGATGGGAGGTACATTCTATTGTTGATTACGATACAAGGAGCGGACTTTCTATTAATCAATTCATATGCCCCTAACAATGAAATCGAACAAGTAGCGTATTTCAAGAATCTGTTTATTCAAATAAGTACAATTGACTATCCACCGGAGACCCACATTATTTGGGGCGGAGAATTTAACAATACCTTCGAGTTAGACTTAGAATCCTCGGGGGGTAATCCAACTTTAAAACTGAACGCAATCGAATCAATTGAATCTATAAAATCTGAACTTGACCTGATTGACATATGGCGTCTCAGAAATCCAAGCGAGATAAGATACACATGGAGAGGAAAATCCCGAGGGAAACAAGTTCTATTCAGAAGATTGGATTACTTTTTTATTTCGGATGATTTACAACCCATAGTAAAAAAGACAGATATAATCCCAGCTCCTGCCACGGATCATTCAGCTATAGTGCTGGAGCTTAAATCATTCGATGAAGGGAAAAGGGGACCCTCATTTTGGAAGTTCAATAACTCGCTTTTGAACGACAATGAATATGTGAAAGAGATGTCAGGGAAGATTTTAGAAGTCTTAAAAGACAGATATATGGAGGCCGTAGATCCACAAACTAGGTGGGAATTATTAAAATATGAAATAAGAAAATTCACGATTTCTTTTTCCAAAGCCAAAGCGAGGAATTTTAAAGCAACTCAAAAATCGCTGGAGGAAAAAATAATTCTGATCGAAAGTAATCCAAATTGGGAAAAGGTCGAACACCTAACACAGGAGCACACCGAATTAAAAGCAGAACTAGAAAAGTATTATAGCCATATAACGGAAGGCTTGATTCTTCGATCCAAAGTAAATTGGTATGAATATGGTGAAAAAGGTAACAAGTATTTTCTCACACTAGAAAGAAGGAAAAAGAGCAAAACTCATATTCGAAAGCTAAAATTAGACGATAATAGTGAAATAACAAATCCTAAGAAAATCCTATCGAGCATAGAAACCTTTTATGAAAATCTGTTCTCCTCAAAGAACAATAAGACGGAAGAGGAATGTAGCGAATTTCTGTCGCAAGTACCTGTTGAATCACTCGATGAGGTGGATAGGCGCAAGTGCGAAGGCTACCTGACTGTTAATGAGTGTTATCGTGTCTTACAGCAAATGGGAAATTCAAAATCACCAGGCAACGACGGTCTTACCAAAGAATTTTACTTAGGTTTCTGGGATAAATTAGGTAAAGTTTTGATCTCCTGTTTAAATGACGGTTATGATAAAGGAAAATTAACAACAACTCAAAAACAAGCTGTTGTCACTCTAATAGAAAAAGAAGGCAAAGATTGCAGACTCCTAAAATCATGGAGACCAATCAGCCTAATCAATGTTCAGATGTAAAAATCTGTAGTAAAGCTCTAAGCAATAGGCTGATAAGCATCCTCCCGAAAATCATACATATTGATCAGTCCGCCTTTGTAAAATCAAGAAATATTGAAGACTCAACAAGGTTTATTCAAGACATAATTGAATTCTATTCTCAGCAAAACTCACGGTTTTTATTGTTTGCGGCAGACTTTGAAAAGGCATTCGACAGCGTGGAACATAATTTCATTTTTGCAGTTTTGAAACACTATGGATTTGGAGACTCCCTAATTAATTGGATAAGATTACTTATGAATGATAATCAAAGCTGTATCCTTAATAACGGAACAGCAACAAAGCTTTTCAAAACAACACGAGGAACGAGACAGGGTGACCCTTTATCCCCTTATATATTTATTATGGTAATAGAGATATTAGCACAAATACTTCGTTCAGCACCAGACGTTAAAGGGGCAAAAATTGGATCATTAGAAAAGAAAATATTGTTGTTTGCCGATGACGCAACTTTTTTCTTACAGGACAATAACTCCTTGAAAGCACTACTAACAATCCTCGATCAATTCGCTAGTGTTTCCTCATTGAAGATTAACTATGATAAGTCAGAGGCAGGTTGGATTGGACGCCCTTGTGGCGAGAAGATTGTACAGCCAATCAAAACAATTGACTTCCACAGGGAAGGAATAAAAATTCTAGGGATACATTTTTCGCAGAATGAAGAATTCTGTAAGACTAATAATATTGAGAGAGTATTTGAAAAATTCAGCTCTACTCTATCTGTTTGGAGAATGCGACGCCTTACGCTGTTTGGAAAGGTCCAAGTGATACGATCGTTGGCAATCTCGAAGCTCCTATACGTATATTCAAAATGTCACGTCCCAAAACATATTATCAGTAAAGTTGAAAAAGAAATGACTAGCTTTCTGTGGTATAGGAAAAAACCAAAAATACGGTACACAAGTCTTATTAATAATTATGAGAAAGGAGGAGTGAATATGCCGGACCTCGAATCATTAGTTAAAGCACATAGTATGGTTTTGGCAATCGGTATGTTTGCCCAACCGGAAAAGAAATGCTGGCACATATTCCTAGATCTGTGGCTCCAAAAAATTGGAGGATTGAAGTGTGTGGGCGTAAACTTCGATAGTTCAAAGATACCAAAGAACATAACCTCATTTTATAAATGCATGCTATTAACCTGGGCAGACAATAGTGTATTAGAAGTGGATGAAGATGACCCCCTTACGGTATTGAGACAGCCACTCTGGAACAACAAGCATATTCCCTTAGAGACGTGTTACTTTAAAAGATTTATTGATAAGGACATAATCTATGTCACTGACTTATGGTCAAAAACTAGTGGCTTTAGTTGGCAAGTGGCTTTAGGTAGAAGGATAGAAAGAGGAGACTTTCTCTGTTGGAATGGTATCATTCATGCCTTGCCAAACACATGGAAGGTTATTCTCAAACACTCATTTAATAATATCGACTTGGTGGTAAATCCTACTGAGAAAATATTCCTTAATTCAATCCCTTATGATCCAGGAAAAGTTACAAACAGAATTATATACGATATTTTGATTATTCACAAAGCAAGACAACCTACGGCCCAAGCTGATATTAACCGTAAGGCAAATGGTAGGGTCATAAACTGGAAAAATGCTTATACTCGCATATACAAATGTATGATACCACCATAGAAACGTACCTCAGAAGTTTTCAATATAAACTCCTTTTAAAATAACTGCCTTTTTCTAAACAAGAAGCTGTATATGTTTAAGTTAAAGGAGTCACCACGGTGCTCATTTTGCACAAATGAGTTGGAAACGGTACAGCATCTTTTTGTGGAATGCTCGAGTTCTAAAAATTATTATTTTATAATAAGGGAGTGGCTGTCCCAGTGGGGGATTTTTCTCCCTGCATTAAGCTACGTAAATATAGTATTAGGGGTGGATGGAGCGCCAAAGCTAGTTAACTTTATACTCCTAATATATAAGCTTACGCTATATCAAGCAAGACCGCAGGGCGCCCCACCTAACCTTACCCATTTTATCGTACGGCTCAAAGAATATGAGGAAATTGAATACAAAATTGCCTTCAAGAACAACAAACTGAATGTACATTTAATGAAATGGGGAATGTTAAAGGGTCCTTTAAGCTAAATGATCAAATTAAAATAAGCACTTGGACATTGGAAGCTACACACGAATCCCTAAACTATTGCGCCAAGTTCTATGTGTGTGTTTAATTGCTTTCAAGTTAAAACTATCTATATGAACATATATTCTTGTAAAATAATTATATATAATTTTTGTGTAATTGTATAATTGTTATGATAGTACTAATAAAAAATTAAACAAAAAACAAAAAACAAAAAAAAAACCATAACGTGCAGTGGAAATTATTAGTCAAATACAGTGGAACCTTGATATAACGATACTCGATATAAGGATGTTCCCGGTATAACGATCAGCATTTGACAGCCCAGCAAATGTTACAGTAAATGTATGGAGAAAAATCCTGATTTAACGATACTCGATATCATGATATTCCCGATATAGCGATCACAATCTGGCAGCCCAAACGTAAAATTTACCCTGATTAGTGATATAATGATAAAATAAATCATCACGCAATAAAAAAGGAGGCTTAACACTTGAAAAGATATGACAATACTTAAAATCCTTTGGTTCTCATTGCATAAGCACTGTAACGTGTATGTCAACAGTTTGTTACGATAGGGATTACATCGCAGATACAGCTATAAGGCACAACGGACACTACATGAAAAATCAATTATTAACACTGCCCCGATATAACAATATTTTTGGCTCTTTTCTTATATCGGGAATTTGATATAATGATCTAATTTGGTCAGTCCCTTGGCACATCGTTATATACATGTACATGTAGAGGTTCCACTGTAATCACTCTTTTCTTCCACTAAATCCCTGGAGAATGACATGGAACAATATTGACATGTGTTGCAGAGTGTTATTTCTTGACATACAATGCGGTGAAATACAAGAAATTGTGCTGAATATCATAAGGTAAGATTCAATTCTATATTTAGGTCATGAAGCCATTCAAATGTAAGCCAAACGACCTGGTGTACAGTAAATATAGTTCAGATCAAAGTATTCTTAGATAATGAACAAACAATACTTTGTTGAAATACTTTGCTTAAAACAGAAAATATTAAGACTGTTTTTCTCTGATAAGATTATGGATACCGATTAAGTAGTATTTCGCAAATGAACCAGAACTTATATTGTAAATCAGATCAGAGATTCAACAGCAATGTTTTTTAACTTTATAAATACCGTATTCACCGGTTAATTTGAGCGAATCATACTTTTCGGATTTAGTTTGATAGGCATTCGGAAACTAATCAACCCGTTTGTGGCCAACCACGTCGGGGCCAACCACCCCCCCAAATGGAGCATCAAAACGTGGGTAAAAAGTATATTTCGCCATAGCTTACCATCCCATGTGTTTATTTTGACCAAACTTCGCATATAGGGTCATCTCATGATGGTAAATATTTGTGATGCTTTGTGACGTCATTATGGATGTTTTATGACGTCACTATGGATGTTGCAATAATTGAACCATTTTTAGCAATATGAAATCCACTTCATTTATGTAGCGGCGATGAAAGACGTTGTTAAGAGGAGTTGAATGCCGAAAACCGTTTGTTATTAGCGTTATTATTAGCTGAGTAATCAATATTTGAACTTTGCTAAAGGTTGGTTATGCACGGACTGTTTGAGACTATTGGGAAATTTCGCGATATTAATTAATTTATTGTATATTTTTATGCTTGAGTGTACAGATAACATTGGAAATAGGTTGTACTGTCACTGAGAAAGGATATATGAAACATTTCCATGTTCGAGTATCTATATATCGTCTTTAATTCCATAAATCGTACTTTAGTGACGTCATGCATTATGACGTCACAATTTAAACAATCGCTAATATTTCTATTCTCAGGACGAAAATCAAAATTTCAACATCATACGATTTTAGAAGCCCTTTAGTCTTGCATATTAAAACAAAAATGGATCCATTTTATAAAGAAATAAAAAAAAATCGTCAAGGAGTTTATTTGCCATATGTTTTTAACCATCATGATATTCAGGGGAGGGGTGGGGAGCTTATATATAATTTGTTATAACTCAACATATTTTTATGCTATCGACAAACGGTTTTCGGTGTTCAACTCCTCTTGATAAAGTGTATCATTATCGCTACATAAATGAAGTAGATTCCATATTCCTAAAAATGGTTACACTATTGCAACATCCATTATGACGTCATAACACATTCATAATGACGTCACAAAACATCAAAAATATTTATCATAATAAGGTGACCCTATATACGAAGTTTGGTCAAACTAAACACATGGGATGAAAAGTTATCGCGAAAAGCAACTTTAATGCTCCATTTTGGGGGGTGGTTGGCCCCGCCGTGAACGGGGAAAAAAAGAATGCCCATTTCATAACTCGGGCTTCCTCCAGAAGTGCCCGAGTAAAAAATATTTTTTCCAAAATTTGTGTTGCCAAACTCGGGGTGCTGCTTATCTGCAAGTGCGGCTTATACGCCAGTGAATACGGTACTCACTGAAAGAGATCTGAACAGTGGTTTACCTGAATCTATATTAGCTTACACAGCTCAAGAAACTATAGTTCTAAGTATTCTTATTTCAGTTCTCTGCTTTCAGTTGTTACTGAATATACTGTATGCACTGATCAATATTAAGTTATTAAGCTTTCCTGTTATTTCCTTCCATACTAACAATATTCTCTGGTAGATTATGATGATATGCTTTAATACTTGTATGTTTTTCTTCAATAGAATGAAGCATAACAAATCCAATAAAATCATTATGGTGGTGGACAAATAGTCAAGAGGTCAACAAAAAGCTAAGAGAACTGACATCAGTCTGTACAAAATAATTCAAAGTGATTTGGATATTTATACATGTATTGTAGTATTGAATCCAAGTTAAAAGAATATACCGTCTAATAATTTTACTGTTTATGTACATTACTGTCTTGAAGTTTTATCATATAAACATCTTATTCATTTTGAAATAGTGAAATGTTCATTTGCATTCAAGATTTATTGAGATTTTCATACTTGATCTTCATAACATCTTGCACAATTTTAATATGAAGATCTTAATACAAGTGTGTATAAGATCTTGTAAGATCTTGTTAAGAATGCTATAAGATCTTGCAAGATCAGAGTCAGAATTTTATAAGATCTTACAAGATTAAAGATAGATCTTAATAAAAATGTTATACTACAAGATCTTACATAAGATTTTATAAAAATGTTATAAGATCTTGCAAGATCAGAGTAAGAATTTTATACACTGTAAGATCTTATTTAATTATAGAACAAGATCTTATAAGATCGTATATAAAGAATCTTATACAGGGCTTATGGTAGGATGCGCGGATGCGGAACCGCATAATTTGGCTTACTCCACATAATCCGGCAATTCCCGCATAGATAGATAGATAGATGCCTTTATTTACACAGGGTACATTGTAGCTCTATCAGTATTTACAAAGCTGTAAAAAACTGTTATCAATAGAGGCCCTAAAATAAAATACACTAATAATATAAATATAAATATAATCCCGCATAATTTGGAGAAATTTGTAGAAAATCATAAAACAGAGAATCAAGAGGAAATTAAACGGAAACTTCACGAAGCAATAAATGTTTCAGCTTGAGATCGAGTAAATCATTGAATACCCATGTGCAATCTTGTACGGAATACTTTAATAGGTTCAGTTGACTTTCTTGTACATAGACTTGGAAAATTTGAGACAATCAACCTTTCTCTAATACTCAGCCACCAGATTTTTATTTCGGCCCTTTATAAATATCGCGTTACGAAAGAAAACTGAGAATATGCAAATTATCGTGAGAACAGCTCTCTCTGATTGGTCGGAAACAGCGCTTATATCTTTACGATCAAGTTGAAGGAGTCGTTCATTTCAAGTTTCAATATTCAGTTTCAAAAGGACAGGAATGAAGCATGCAAGAGAAAGTGCCTCTAATTTGAAGCAATATAAGCTTGTTTGAAGTGAAACACGATAAAACAATTTTATTTCTGCTAAAAAATGTATGATATCATCCCGCATAATTTTCCCCACATAATCCGCCAAAAAATCCCGCATAATTTTGATCTTACAAGATTCTTATACAATAAGGTTTAAGATCTTTTTTAAAATAAGATTTCCACCTGGGAATGTGAATATAAAACATAGTCTTCTATATTTTCTTCACTGTAGTCAATGTTACACAATTGAAGAAATAGAAAACGAGCGCGCGTGCTATGTGCAGATTTATAGCGGGACTGATCAGAACATGAGAGAAGTGTTAAGAGAAGCACGACGCGTAGTGGAGTGTTCTGATCAGTCCCCAAGTGCTATATATCTGCACATAGCACAGCGGGCAAGTTTTCTATTTCTTTTATAAAATACAATTATGATTTTAAGGCAAGTTTTCAATTTGTTCGTTACAAAAAAGTTTGAATATCTGCACGCGCGTGCTGTGTGCTCTCATAAAGCACGCGGAATACGCATCCTTTGGCCAATCAGAACACGCATTATATCATAGTTATTTTATAAATCTTTTTAAAGGCTAATTAAAAGGGCTTGTTGAATATTTTTTAGCACCTCATGCCTCCACCCTCCTACTTAAAAACCCCAACCTACCCTGCCACAACGTGAATACAACCTACATGTACTTCGTTCTACTATCTAGAGAGCAATACAGGCACGCGTTGACTCGTTGAAAGATGTGAATACACAAACTGCTACTAGTAAAATAAATAAATAAATAAATAAATATCATGTTTAACGTGTCAAGTGTTTATATCTGTATTGCTAGTGGGGACAAGACTCTCACAGTCACTTCAATTTCTTACTACATTCTATATTCTGTACACCCAACACTCATCTCACTAGTTCGTTTATTACCGAGTGAGGAAACCCAGACAAGGTAAGAAAAAAATGATTTTTTGTTGTTAATATGGTAAATAGACAGACAGACACAATTAATGTAGGCAGACAAGAAAGGAAAGGAGGGGTAGATAGGGAGAGGATGAAGGGAGAGGTGGGTGCCAGGAAGTCGTCTAGTTCTTTTGAGACCCCCCCCCCCCCCCTAAAAATCCAAGCTTGCCCCTGTTTTTATTAATGAGTCCCCAAAAATAAATCCCTTTTAAGAATCCTTGATATCCTAGCCTGCGTAGCCCGGCGCTAGGGAGAAAAAGGACAAAAAAGGAGGGGAAGGGGGGAGGGGATGGGGTAAAAGGGACTGGGGAGGAGGGGAAAGGAGGAGGAGGGGGATTGGGGAGGAGAGGAGGGAGTGAGCGCCTGCAATGGTCCTATTGTTTACGCGTTATTTTCCGGGCTCTCATGCCCAGTGGCCGGAAAATTCCTATTGGTTGAGAAGGTGAAGGTGTCGAGTGACGACGAACAGTATTTAGCAGACGTTGTAAATTTAGCTCTGGCCGCTATTGTAACAACAACAACATAACCATAGCCTGCGTACACAAAGGATTTATTATCGTTCAGTCGTTACGTCTAACGGCTTCCTCTCTCTCCGGCTTGTGAAACATATTGATACTGGTTTATAGATGATATACTTTCTGGAAAGTATTCGATTGTATGGCTCTGCCGAATGTGCCACGGACAAACAGTGGCCGGTAGGTAATTCACGAGGCTACGGTTTATAAAGCACACGTACGAGACTGTTCAGGGACTTCATGATCAAAGACAGTCATCCTGATATCACTAAGGCCTTCGGCTAGTACAAGTTACCTCTGTATGGAAGGTTTAAATATATATTTATGTAAGATGCTTCATTTTATTTTGAAGACGCTAGCTTCTCATATTTACTCTTAAATTCTAGCGGTCAAATATTAAAATCTATGTCTAGATTGGCCTAATGTGTTAGCTACCACAGTACTATTCGATTTCAACTGATAAAGCCATTTGAATTATTTGACAGCAAACGGAAGTTTGCCAGATTGGATAATTTTTGACAAGCACCGTTGACATTTGACGAGAGGCGGATAACGCGTAAACAATAGGACCATTGCAGGCACTCCCTCCAGGGCTCCTCTCCTCCCCAATCCCCCTCCTCCTCCTTTCCCCTCCTCCCCAGTCCCTTTTTCCCCATCCCCTCCCCCCTTCCCCTTCTTTTTTTCCTTTTTCTCCCCAGCGCCGGGCTACGCAGGCTATTGATATCCAAAATTTCACACTGGTTGGAAAATTTCTGGTTGGAACTCACACCACAATATACTGTACATTACACATACAGTACATGTATGGTCAAGCAGCTTTCCTACATTCCTATGACACGTTCATGTACGTACATAAAGCTTACTGAAGAAGAGAATAACGAAGTTGTGAAAGTAAAATGTACAACCTGTACAGTAGGGCGTTCAGTGGGATTACCTTGTACTTCATCGATCTCCAGAGCTTGAGCAATGAAGCCATATGCATTCTTGTGATGCTGTCTTATTTCTTGTATACTTGGTGGAGTGGCTTTAACATCACCATCTACTGTATTCGTAGTGTTACAAGGCGTTCTTGCAGCCATTCTGGGTCGATACACTGTCTGATTGCAGCCAAATAACTTGGACCACAACACAATAACAAACACAAAATACAAGCCACTACATACACGACTCCACCATCTTGACAGATAGTTAGCTATAACACTGAAGACTCTCAAAAAGCCATTTTCAGTCATCTAGCAGGTACATCTACGTTATTCAGTGGACCAAATTTAGCTGATAATGTCACATTTCAATCACGTTTATTAGGATCGCTACTGCGATCGGTGTGCACAGTGGTTGTACACTAAAACGCATGCGCACTGTTCCTATACTAGGAACGCCTGGTTGTTTTGCTGTATTTCACCATCAGACGATAGTGTAAAGTGATCGGGTCAAGAAAAATGGTTTTAAATAGCAGTAATAGTTATTTTCTTTCAATTTATTAGTTGCTATTGAGTTAAAGAAGATGGTTCTATCGTTCTGAGGAGATATGGTATAAAATTTGGCCAGCGTTTGTATCTCCGTTTGCCATCTAAAGACATACACGATGGCATCACGAACAGTCGACTCACAAAGTAAACCAGGTGGTAAAATAATGTTTACGAAACGTAGTCAGGCAGCTGTACAAAGCCTTAATATGTCTGAAGAGAATCAGGAAATGATTCAAGGTATGTTACAGGATCTTCAAGTAGACTGTGCGTCTGATGAAAAGGCAGCCGATGATCAAGAACCAGATGAGAAGTACTGGGGTAAGTTTGGTGACAAAAGACTGCAAGTGGAATGTGTGACAGTGTATCCAGACTGGGACAGCACTCAAAGATTCAGTGACGAAGCGAATCAGTTTGCTTTAAAGAGGCTGACACAGTGTGGCTTTGAGAGGGGCCGTTGCTTAGCAGCATTGTCCAAGTGCGATGGTGATGTTGGAGCAGCACTTGAGCATCTTGTATGCACTTGCTGTAAAAAAGAAAGAAATGAGAATCCAGAATATAACCCTGAAACCTTTGAAGCAGCCAAACAACAGCGAGATGAAGAATGCCTTGCTCTCAAATCAATCTATGATGAGAATTTTACTGAATCTATTCCTGATAAACTGTGGACTGTGAATATGTCTATGCAATTTTTAGAACACAATTTCAAGGTGTCTTTGAAAAATCCTACAAAAAATGATGCAAGGAAAGGCAAGAAACAAAAGTTGAAATCCAAAAATGTTTGCAAATATTTTGTAATGGGAAATTGTAAATTTGGTTCAAAGTGTAAAATGAGTCATGCATTACAAGATGATGAAAGGATTCGACCTGAGGATGAACATTTAAAGATTCCCGAGAAAGCTGTTAATTTTATTCTGGAAGTACGGTTCTCTAAAGGATCCCTGTACCCTTTTGAACCTCCAGTTTTAGTATTTTATACGACAAGTGAATATATTCCTCCATTTGTTTCACTAAACATAACAAAAATATTGAATAAAGAAGCACAAGAAATGAGTGAATCTTGCACACCTGTAGTATTCTCAGTCATGGGCATTTTAGAAGACAGCGAAAAGATACTTACATATGCTGCAAAATTGCCACCATCAGCATTCAGTAAGCCTGAAAGAGCCAACACTGTCACAGAACCTGTGCATTTACCAGTAGAGACTAACACAAAAATAGACTTGAAAGTCCCACAAATGAGCAGAAATAGTGAAAGTAATTCCAGTAAAGAAATGAAAATCAAGGAGAAAGAAGCATTGAATAGAAAATTGAAACTTCAGTTTGACAAACAAAAGGTATGCTACTGTATGTATTATTACTTATTATATATATAGACATGAGTGTTTTTATGCTGGAAAATATTTCACTCATAAAATTCATACGAAACTACATCCGGGACCCGAGTGGCGTATTTTCCATATCCTCACTAGTGAGGATATCGATGACGTCACTTCTGATGTTGTCCCGCTCACTTGACGCGCATTGCAACTGAAGTCAAAATGGCGAGCGACAGGTTTGTCAGTCTTTAGCGAGGAACAAGAGAATGAAAATACAAAAAAGAAGACGTTATACAACGTGAAAATATTCAATAATTTCTTGAAAGTGAAGATGAGAACAGCTGGAATATTGAAAATATTCCTCCAAGCGAGCTACAAGAATTGTCCATTAAGTTTGTCCTTGGCGTTAGAAAGAAAGGTGGTGAGGAGTACGAATGTCTATATAATGAAAAGAAAATAATTACATGTTGGCTTGAAGATATGAAGTTTATCTTCTCGTGGTGAAAAATATTTCACTCGTTCACACATTTTCACCACTCGAAGATAAATTCATATCTTCGCGCCACCGTGTAATATTCTCTCTCTCTATTTTTCAAGTGCACGGTATCCAAATCCTTCAATTTGATTGGTTTGTTGAGTAGCCCATCCTATCTCTGTCCTAGGTCCACAGCATTTTTTTTAAAAGAAAGTTATTTACAGACTTTACAGTGTAGGTCAGTTTGTAGAGTGAAAAGCTACATGCCCTCGGTCTTGAAAGTGCTGACCGAGCACAGTTTTTCACTATATTCATGAACTTCCAGTTGGCAAATATAAACATATTTATTATATAGACACTGTAAGTGTTTTACTGGAAAATATACAATCACTCGTAAAATTCATACGAAACTACTACAGTCATTCAGGACCCTGCTAGTGGCATATTTTCCATATCCTCACTAGTAGATATCAATGATGTCGGGCGGGCTCAGTACTTTTAGGTAAAACAAATATTCTAATTAATTTTTAAAGTTACCGTGCAATTTTGTTTTCTCATGTTTTAAAACACAATATTTTACTCACTCTCTGCCTCATTCATAAAATATTGTTTTATTTGTGACTCGAAAATAAAATTCATTTATCATATGAAATACAGTGGTTAATACTGGCTGATAGCAATATGATATCCCCACTTCCCCCAGTGGCAATATCATTTTTTTATCAACACATTTTTGTACATATAAAAAATAGATACATATGCCCATTATGTCCATTGTTGCATGTATGTCCATTGTTGCATGTATGTCCATTGTTGCATGTATGTCCATTGTTGCATGTACATGTATGTCCATTGTTGCATGTACATGTATGTCCATTGTTGCATGTATGTCCATTGTTGCATGTACAATGTATGTCCATTGTGGCATGTATGTCCATTGTTGTGTCCATTGTTGCATGTATGTCCATTGTTGCATGTATGTCCATTGTTGCATGTATGTCCATTGTTGCATGTATGCCCATTGTTGCATATATATGTATGTCCATTGTTGCATGTATGCCCATTGTTGCATGTATGTCCATTGTGGCATGTATGTCCATTGTGGCATGTATGTCCATTGTTGCATGTATGCCCATTGTTGCATGCATGCCCATTGTTGCATGTGTGTCCATTGTTGCATGTATGTCCATTGTTGCATGTATGTCCATTGTTGCATGTATGTCCATTGTTGCATGTATGTCCATTGTTGCATGTATGTGCATTGTTGCATGCATGTCCATTGTTGCATGTATGTCCATTGTTGCATGCATGTCCATTGTTGCATGTATGTCCATTGTTGCATGTATGTCCATTGTTGCATGTACAATGTATGTCCATTGTGGCATGTATGTCCATTGTTGTGTCCATTGTTGCATGTATGTCCATTGTTGCATGTATGTCCATTGTTGCATGTATGTCCATTGTTGCATGTATGCCCATTGTTGCATATATGTATGTCCATTGTTGCATGTATGCCCATTGTTGCATGTATGTCCATTGTGGCATGTATGTCCATTGTGGCATGTATGTCCATTGTTGCATGTATGCCCATTGTTGCATGCATGCCCATTGTTGCATGTGTGTCCATTGTTGCATGTATGTCCATTGTTGCATGTATGTCCATTGTTGCATGTATGTCCATTGTTGCATGTATGTCCATTGTTGCATGTATGTGCATTGTTGCATGCATGTCCATTGTTGCATGTATGTCCATTGTTGCATGCATGTCCATTGTTGCATGTATGTCCATTGTTGCATGTATGTGCATTGTTGCATGCATGTCCATTGTTGCATGTATGTCCATTGTTGCATGTATGTCCATTGTTGCATGTATGTGCATTGTTGCATGTATGTGCATTGCATGCATGTCCATTGTTGCATGTATGTCCATTGTTGCATGTATGTCCATTGTTGCATGTATGCCCATTGTTGCATGTGTGTCCATTGTTGCATGTATGTCCATTGTTGCATGTATGTCCATTGTTGCATGTATGTCCATTGTTGCATGTATGTCCATTGTTGCATGTATGTGCATTGTTGCATGCATGTCCATTGTTGCATGTATGTCCATTGTTGCATGCATGTCCATTGTTACATGTATGTCCATTGTTGCATGTATGTGCATTGTTGCATGTATGTCCATTGTTGCATGTATGTCCATTGTTGCATGTATGTCCATTGTTGCATGTATGTGCATTGTTGCATGTATGTCCATTGTTGCATGTATGTCCATGCATGTATGTTGTTGTGCATGTATGTCCATTGTGGCATGTATGTCCATTGTTGTGTCCATTGTTGCATACAGTACATGTATGTCCATTGTTTCGTGTATGTCGACACCATTGTTGCATGTATGTCCATCGTTGCATGTATGTCCATTGTTGCATGTATGCCCATTGTTGCATGTGTGTCCATTGTTGCATGTATGTCCATTGTTGCATGTATGTCCATTGTTGCATGTATGTCCATTGTTGCATGTATGTCCATTGTTGCATGTATGTCCATTGTTGCATGTATGTCCATTGTTGCATGCATGTCCATTGTTGCATGTATGTCCATTGTTGCATGTATGTCCATTGTTGCATGTACAATGTATGTCCATTGTGGCATGTATGTCCATTGTTGTGTCCATTGTTGCATGTATGTCCATTGTTGCATGTATGTCCATTGTTGCATGTATGTCCATTGTTGCATGTATGCCCATTGTTGCATATATATGTATGTCCATTGTTGCATGTATGCCCATTGTTGCATGTATGTCCATTGTGGCATGTATGTCCATTGTGGCATGTATGTCCATTGTTGCATGTATGCCCATTGTTGCATGCATGCCCATTGTTGCATGTGTGTTGCATGTGTGTCCATTGTTGCATGTATGTCCATTGTTGCATGTATGTCCATTGTTGCATGTATGTCCATTGTTGTATGTCCATTGTTGCATGTATGTCCATTGTTGCATGTATGTCCATTGTTGCATGCATGTCCATTGTTGCATGTATGTCCATTGTTGCATGCATGTCCATTGTTGCATGTATGTCCATTGTTGCATGTATGTGCATTGTTGCATGCATGTCCATTGTTGCATGTATGTCCATTGTTGCATGTATGTCCATTGTTGCATGTATGTGCATTGTTGCATGTATGTGCATTGCATGCATGTCCATTGTTGCATGTATGTCCATTGTTGCATGTATGTCCATTGTTGCATGTATGCCCATTGTTGCATGTGTGTCCATTGTTGCATGTATGTCCATTGTTGCATGTATGTCCATTGTTGCATGTATGTCCATTGTTGCATGTATGTCCATTGTTGCATGTATGTGCATTGTTGCATGCATGTCCATTGTTGCATGTATGTCCATTGTTGCATGCATGTCCATTGTTACATGTATGTCCATTGTTGCATGTATGTGCATTGTTGCATGCATGTCCATTGTTGCATGTATGTCCATTGTTGCATGTATGTCCATTGTTGCATGTATGTGCATTGTTGCATGTATGTCCATTGTTGCATGTATGTCCATTGTGGCATGTATGTCCATTGTGGCATGTATGTCCATTGTTGTGTCCATTGTTGCATACAGTACATGTATGTCCATTGTTTCGTGTATGTCGACACCATTGTTGCATGTATGTCCATCGTTGCATGTATGTCCATTGTTGCATGTATGCCCATTGTTGCATGTGTGTCCATTGTTGCATGTATGTCCATTGTTGCATGTATGTCCATTGTTGCATGTATGTCCATTGTTGCATGTATGTCCATTGTTGCATGTATGTCCATTGTTGCATGTATGTCCATTGTTGCATGCATGTCCATTGTTGCATGTATGTCCATTGTTGCATGTATGTGCATTGTTGCATGCATGTCCATTGTTGCATGTATGTCCATTGTTGCATGTATGTCCATTGTTGCATGTATGTGCATTGTTGCATGTATGTCCATTGTTGCATGTATGCCCATTGTCAGTCAATCTATCAACTTTATAATTTGCAGAGGGTGACACGTAACAGTTTTCACTGACAAATCTAACATGGCATGTTTGACTATATAAATAATCACTCTTCTTGCCATTTTCCAGACACTTCCCTCTTATAAATCAATGCTTGAAGACAGGATAAAACTGCCAGCTTGGAATTCTAAGGATGACATAATTTCCAGTTTGAAGAGTCACCAGGTTCTTGTTATCAGTGGCATGACAGGGTAACATACACATGTTATTTATTAATTATTTATTTATTTTATTTTTTCACCACTGCTCTCAACCAATCAAAAAGTGAGCCATTTATACATTGTGGTAACATACATGTATGCTATTGACATTATTATTTTATGTTTTCTCTTCTATATTGACAATACTTGAGCATGCAAGTGTAAATATAACCAATAACTAAATCTGTGATGCATTTATTTTTCACTGTGAACAAAAACTTGTGTATTTTTTGGGCACGTCAAGTTTCAACACTGATAGCGAAGCACATTTCAAACACGTTTTAATAATATAAACATGAATTCCTAGCAAAAAAAATCACAAACTCAGCAATAAATGTTTATATTTTATAAGTGATATTACATTCAGACACTGAAATAAATAAAGATGATTGTATTTGTATTGTGTTGATAAACAAGTACTGAATTCCCCATGCTTTATGTTGTAGCTGTGGTAAGACCACACAGATTCCCCAATTTATTCTTGATGCACACCTTGAAGTAGGGCAAGTAGCAGACTGTAATATCATCTGTACACAACCTAGACGTATCTCAGCCATATCTGTTGCTGAAAGGGTTGCAAATGAAAGAGCAGAAAAGTTAGGTGATGTGATTGGCTACAAGATAAGAATGGAGAGTAAACAGGTATAACGTAGAGAAAAAAAGAAAGTACTGTAGATTGCATTGATTATTTCCCTGATGTTCTCTAAGTGTCCCCTTGTCCCTGGGGATTCCCTGGATATCCTTAGTGTTTTCATGTCCCTGGGGATTCCCTGGATCTATCCTGTAAGTGTTTTCTTGTCCCTGGGGATTCTCTGGAATTCCCAAGTGTTCCTTTGTACCCAGAGATTATGTGCATATCCTTTGTGTTTTCTTGTCCCTGGGGATTCCCTGGATCTATCCTGTAAGTATTTTCATGTCCCTGGGGATTCCCTGGATATCCTAAGTGTTTTCATGTCCCTGGGGATTCCTGGATATCCTTAGTGTTTTCATGTTCCTGGGGATTCCCTGGATATCCTTAGTGTTTTCATGTCACTGGGGATTCCCTGGATATCCTAAGTGTTTTCATGTCCCTGGGGATTCCCTGGATATCCTAAGTGTTTTCTTGTCCCTGGGGATTCCCTGGATATCCTTAGTGTTTTCATGTCCCTGGGGATTCCCTGGATATCCTTAGTGTTTTCATGTCCCTGGGGATTCCCTGGATATCCTAAGTGTTTTCATGTCCCTGGGGATTCCCTGGATATCCTTAGTGTTTTCATGTCCCTGGGGATTCCCTGGATATCCTTAGTGTTTTCATGTCCCTGGGGATTCCCTGGATATCCTTAGTGTTTTCATGTCCCTGGGGATTCCCTGGATATCCTAAGTATTTTCATGTCCCTGGGGATTCCCTGGATATCCTAAGTGTTTTCATGTCCCTGGGGATTCCCTGGATATCCTTAGTGTTTTCATGTCCCTGGGGATTCCCTGGATATCCTTAGTGTTTTCATGTCCCTGGGGATTCCCTGGATATCCTAAGTATTTTCATGTCCCTGAGGATTCCCTGGATATCCTAAGTGTTTTCATGTCCCTGGGGATTCCCTGGATATCCTTAGTGTTTTCATGTCCCTGGGGATTCCCTGGATATCCTTAGTGTTTTCATGTCCCTGGGGATTCCCTGGATATCCTTAGTGTTTTCATGTCCCTGGGGATTCCCTGGATATCCTTAGTGTTTTCATGTCCCTGGGGATTCCCTGGATATCCTTAGTGTTTTCATGTCCCTGGGGATTCCCTGGATATCCTTAGTGTTTTCATGTCCCTGGGGATTCCCTGGATATCCTAAGTGTTTTCATGTCCCTGGGGATTCCCTGGATATCCTAAGTGTTTTCTTGTCCCTGAGGATTCCCTGGATATCCTCTAAATGTTCTATAGTTTCTGTATCCAATTCAGGAGCTAAATAAAAAAATAGTTGTTGTTGTTGTTAATCTTGTATTTCCCTCTGTTCCTTTCCTAGTACAAACTATACAGTTACATAATGTAACCTTCACTTTGTTTTACATGTAGCAATTTTACATGTATCCATTTATCCATTGATTATGTTATTGAATTATTATTGTTATATGTTGTTTTGTAGTCTTCATCCACTAGGCTACTGTACTGCACCACTGGTATTCTACTGCGCATTTTAGAAAATGACTGTACTTTAAGTGGTGTCAGCCATGTTATTGTTGATGAAATTCATGAAAGAACTGAAGAAAGGTGTGTACTATCTACACTACATGTATGTACTGTACTACTCTACATAACTACAAAACCATTGTAATTACAAATTGTAGGCTTATCAACTGTGGTTTCAAGAGATGTAGTGTATTTGCTTATTTTGTAGTTACTATTTCTAAGATAATAAAACTAATTAGTATTGGTGATCCTAGTGACTTCTTAATGATGGTGTTGCGTGACCTTGTGATGGAGAGGCATGACCTTTGTATCATTCTCATGAGTGCCACCCTAAATGCTAAGCTGTTTTCTGAGTATTTCTATGATGCTCCAGTCATCCACATCCCAGGTACAATGTACACAGTAATAATATCAATAGCATTTATTTTGTATTTCTCCTTTCCTCTATATTCCCTTTCTTTTCCTTCCCCTCTCCTCTCTTCTCTTCTATTACCTTCTATTCTCAGATTCTCTTGATCTCTTCTCTTTTTTGTTTTCTATTCTCCATCATTTTTTCTTGTCATATTTGTGGCATACCATCCATGTCATTGGTACACTTCATTGTATGTGTGTTTTGTAACTGTGTAGCAGTTGTTAATGTATTTTGTTCCTTCACCAGGCAGAACATTTCCTGTCCAGGAGTACTATCTAGAAGATGCATTAGAGAAAACGCAGTAAGTCTGCTGCACTGTACTGCTGCAATGTATCTACTGTAGCACCTTTTCCCCTACTGATTTCTCCTTCACGACTGAATAGTAGTTTGTCATGTTCAAGTGTTTGTTGCAATATACATGTACACTTCTAAGGCAGATCCAGGGGGTCTGGACCCCGTCGTTTTCATCACATATTTCCATTTTTTACTTCATGTGTTAAATTATGACGTCTTCTGTTTAGCCATCTGAGCCCGGTTGTTCAAAAGGTGATTAGCGCTAACCCAGGATTAAATCTTAAGAAAACTATTCACGCTAATCCAGGATTAGCACTAATCACCTTTCGAACAACCGGTCCCTGGACTTTCCTATTCAAAAATGTCTGGATCTGCCCTTGCACTTGATTGCTGGATTATTTTATTTTTGCCAATATTTAACAATTATTTCCCAAAGTGGAGGTGAGTAGTGGCAGATATTTACTGAGCCGTGACTCTTCGAGTGGCAAGGTAAATATCTACCACTACTCACCGACACTAAGGGGAATAATTGTTTTAGTATATACCACACAAGTGAATACATATGTATAATATATTATATTATATTATATGTAACTGAAAAGCCCATATTGGGAGGTACATTAAAACTATGTATGTATGTATGTATGTATATGTACATGTAGCTAGCCAAATGTATCAAATGCATTTTCAAGAAGAAAAAAAGAATCCACCACATATAGGCCAGAGACACAATCTCACTCCTGAATCTACCATTTTGAAAATTTGCCAGCTCTGGTGATTCTTTCTCGTGAAATCGCATCTCACCCCTGGAGTATTTCAGAAGAACAGCTTCTACCACGCCAGTCACGCTTAATAATGCTGTGCTGATGGCTTCTGTGGCAAAAAATGGCTTTAAAAGACTCTAAGTTAAACGAGAATGGCAAGCCTAGCTAAGAATCAGTGATGAAAGAAATAACATGTGAGAACTTGAACCCTCAATGTTTTAGAACTGTAAAGATTTCCATGGAAAGTCCAAGTTTTTATGGAATCAAAATTTCCTACGGCACGTTTAGGTCCAGAAAATCCCTAAAAACCTCAAAAATGTCTGGATGTCAAAGGGTTAAATTAACAAATAAATAGATGGTTGTTGTTTGTTGTTGTAAATTTTTTTGATGGCTGGTCCATGATCAAAGTATTTTGTATTTTAATTAATGATAAAGATTTCAAATGGATGCAAGGTCCCAGTATGCAAGGCCAATGAAACGATCCAAGGTAAAGGCACTGGATGATGGTATGTTTAAGGGAGCAGGGAATTCTCAAAATCTGACAAAAATGGCGGCTGAAGCAATGACATCATGTAAGAAGCCAGCAGACAATATCAAAGATGAGTTGTTAACTGAAAGACAATTGGAAATGAGATACAAAGGTACACACAGTAATGATGTATGTACATAGTAATGATGTATGTAATAATAATACTATACTAATACTAATACTACTATGTATGTACAATGTACCTAGTAATTCATGATGTATGTACAATGTACAGTACACAGTAATGATGTATGTACATAGTAATGACATATATAATATACTATACTAATACTAATACTACTATGTACCTAGTAATTCATGATGTATGTACAATGTACAGTACATAGTAATGATGTATGTACATAGTAATGACATATATAATATATAATACTATACTAATACTACTATGTACCTAGTAATTCATGATGTATGTACAATGTACAGTACACAGTAATGATGTATGTACATAGTAATGACATATATAATATATAATGATATGTCCAGGAAGAATCTTGAATTAGTGTGCCAAGAGTGCTCGATACCGTTAGGGCAAAATATAAAGAATAGATGGACACAGTTATACTTTTGACTCTAGTTTACTGCATACAGTGCTGTTTTGTGCAGGGTGAACCTGCACTCCCCAGTGCATGACTAAGAGTGGTTTACGGAGAACATTTACAATAGCATCGTAGAGCGTTATATTGCATTCTTAGAGATAATGCGTGTATATAATGATATATTATTATTTCACAACATGTGTCATGTTTGCAGGTTTCAGTAAGACTACTATCTCTGCCTTGTACACCATGGACTATGAGAAAACTAACTATGACTTGATAGTAACAGTACTCGAATGGATTGTTACTGGAAAACATGAGGTAACAGTAGTAGTCTATTTGCTACTTATACATGTAGTTATATATTATCGTCCTGTCATATCATGTCATAGATGAATTCAATTCATTGCAGCATTCCCAAACTGGTGCAATTTTGATCTTTCTTTCTGGGCTGGCTGAAATCATGACTTTAATGGAGCAGCTTAACAACCACACCATATTTAAAGACAGTAAAAGGTTGGTTGGTATGCATTTGTGTATATTGCTTAGAGTTGCAAACCCTTTTGTGCTTTTCATTTATCAACACAAGGGAGTCAGAATCAGCTTTTTAATAGTGAAACAGAGACAACTGAAGCAACAGAACCATACGAGTATATACGCGAGTATAATAGAACTGATTGTTCTGTGAGCATAAATGTAAGAACTGTTTTCTTTCTTGGTTGATGCCGCTAGGCCATTGTCGAAGAACATGTAACGCATGAGGGGTGAGGGCGGTAGCGATTACGTACAACTCCTTAAAGGCAACGGAGAGGCGTTAGAGCACATGCGTTTTAGCATCGATGTACAAGTGGCTGGTAGTCCAGTCGTCGTCGTAGAAGAACGATTTACCCTTCCAGTGCGACAGGAATGAAGCCCACCAATCGATGTCTTTCCTACTCTGACGTGTGAGGCCGATGTGGTGAGACAGAGCACGAGCAACTGGTCGGGAGAAGATCTACTAGACGACGCATGAACATGCGACCTGCACGGAATACCTTGCAGAGAAAATTGAGAAGGCCGAGGAGAGATTGGAGTTGTCTCTGAGTGCAGTGGATTCGTACTGTCCACGCGTGAAGAAATGTAAGAGTGTTCTGAAGGCGTGTTGAGTCAATGCGCTTCTCCTGTTTTACAGAGTCAATTTCAATTCCTAGTGATGCATGTAGTGAGAGAGATGAGTTTTGACGGATTAAGCGCGAAACCCAAGTCACTGCAAGTATTCACCATTTCGTCAAGGTTGTTGTTGCAAAGAGGTGAGGATATGCTACAGGTGAAATAGTCACCCACGTAGTTCCGTACAGGATCGGCGCCTCTACCATGCATGATGTAATTGAGGGCATCAGCGTAACACAGAAATTGGGCTGGAGAGCTGCGAGCACCAAAGGGAAGAAACATAACCGGTTTTCAGTTCGCCATCAACGTAGATGGGTCATGTTGATCCCAGTAGATCCCAGTCAGCCGAATGTACTAGAATGTGGTGGTAAGCGTTTGAGAGGTCTAGTTTGGCTCTGTAAGCACCTGTTCCCGCCTGCTTAACCTGGGAGATAGCCCGGTCGAAGGTGTCATAATAACACTGAAAATGTTCTGCGGGGATAAAGTCGTTTACGGATTTGTCTCGGGGCCACGAGGTCGTGAATAATGCGATATTTGAGTGGGTTCGAGCGCTTTTTCGACGCAGCGCCCCCTTCACGGCGATCCAACAAAGTGAGGCGTGAGGTATAGCCCGGCCATATGGGTGAGGTTGAGTTGACGTGTGAGTTGTTTGATGTGATCGCTCGCTTCCAGCGTGGACTACACACTCGGAAGTGTGGTTGGGGTAGCATTTTTCATGACTGAGGTGTTGGACGTCCAGGCAGGTAGCCAAGGTCTACCCAGTGCCGTATGATGTCATGTAGCAGGTCTTGCACGAACGAGCAATCCGTATGATTCACTAGAGCTGCAGTCCACTTGGTTACTGGGAAGGGTGACCAGGGTTTAGAGGGACTTCGGGGAGACTTCGGCCCGGTGCAATCTCTCCCTGGATCGCCGAAGTCGTGCAATATCTTTGGTTGTGTGACATCCTGAGCATTGGGAAGTTTGTTTCTGAAGCGATTTATGACACTGATTATTCGAAAACTGTACGCGAGTACAATAGAACTATATACCAGGTAAGCCACGCTACAACAGCACATGGGCATTTTGTCTGCGCATGCGTGAAATGCCAACATAAACACAAAGACCCTCTGACACGCGCATATATCCCGCGCCATCCCGCGCTAATTTAAATACCAGGAATAACAAACAAGATGGCGAAATTCTACTTCAGATATTTATTTATTAACTTGTCTATATGAATATATGCAACTCTAAAATGATGGATTCTATTTTATCAATGCTGAAGGCATGCTGCAGTTGTCATAACCAGTATTTACGATGCATTATGAGTTGCATATTGCAAGGTGACGGAGGTCCAGACATGACAAGCTAAACTGACAATGGCTGCCGTCTTCGCCGTATACATGCACTTTGAACATTCATAGCAGGAGCTATACATTTTTTGAAAGTCATTTATTGTGATGAATGGAATGACTATTGAATAATCTTCGCCTCCGTAACATTAAGCAGCTTGGGGGTCGGTAGAAATCGAAAGATAATTTGACTTGAATGCTTGGAGTCCACATTTCTGCTCGTCGCGAGTCCCGTAAATGGTAAGCAAAAATATTGCAATGCAAAACAGTAGAAACAAGTTTTAATTTTCTTAACAACTAATTTTTCTGCAAAGTCTGTTCTCTCATTTATACTTTCAAAGACTTAGAATAAGGAAATAGACGAAGATATGATAGAACCATGGCTTCGAGAAGTAACACAAAACATCAATTCAGTCATTCCACCGAGTATAGGGTGAGAAGAATCTATTAAATCTGACAGCTATACATTTTTTGAAGCCCCATTCTCTATGATAACTGAAATTATATAAAGGAATGAATGCTGTGGTAATTATCTCCAACTTGGGGGTCGGTAAAAATTTCAAGAAATATCTCGTTAAAGTTCGACCTAAATTGAACACTTCTACATATTCACCGGGCCATAGCTCGAAATCGCGTCCACCTGAAAGACCATTTCATTAAAATTCTAAAAGTTTGCTTTCATCACAATTACCAAGCGTTAATCCAGTGCTGTAGAATACTTGATTGTAGAAATAATCAACGCTGAACATCCAACTCCAAACACCACAGTCGCATTTCAATGTAAAATATCTCGCCATCGAAAGAAATAGCAGCGGCCAAAGATATACCAAGGGGAAGAAGTGTTTGTCGTCTTTAACAATGAGTACATTTTCATGACGTTTAAACTTTAGAAACGCTTAGATCTCCTACAAAATATCCTTAAAATGAGCAATCGAGCTGGAAAATGGTTCAGACGTCACTGGTCAATGCTGTGTTGGCGCATGCGCAGACAAAATACCCATATGCTCGCTACAACACGAATACCAGCCATACGAGTACTGATCCAGTTGCAAGCTGAGCAACAATTTACAAGAAAAGAATGAAATCCTTTGAAAGGAAGAGGTTATGAGGTTATATCCATTGTCTATTGATGTTACTGACTAGTGGCAGAACTGTACCAACATTACTTGCTTGTACGAGGAAGCCAGAACCAAAAATAACATCAAGAAACTGCAGCTGGTCCAGAATTTTGCTGCAAGAATTATTTATGGTCTAAAGAAGTATGATCATGTATCTCCAACAATGGCTGCCCGTTAAAGAAACTTTGCGTTACAGTGACACTCTACTGACACTTTAAATGTGTACTTGGTCTTTCGCCCAGTTATCTATCAGAGAAATTCTACCACAGCAATCACAAGTATAACACCAGATCTATATCCAGTCAAGTGGTCAAAGATCATTCACCTACAGAACCGTTAAAATTTGGAACTCGTTAGCCCACAATTTAAAACAAGAGACTAATATACACAAGATCAAATTAAATCTTATAGAGGCCATGCTGAACAATCAGACCAATTAACATATTTTAGCCATTATTGATAGTTCATCATTAAATTATTGCCATTCTATTTATATCCATATCCATATCCATTTTTATTTATAGTTGTAAATAGTTGTTGAAAAGCCCCACAGAGAACTACTATTAAAGATTACCATGATTACGATAATCATCATATATTGTACCGTAAATTTTCTATTAAGCGCCCCCTTCAAATAAGCGCCTCCCCTCTATTAAGCGCCCCCCTTTGGAGCCGTTTTGTACTAAGCACCCCTCTCTAATAAGCGCCCCCTATCTAATAAGCGCCCCCTATCTAATAAGCGCCCCCTCTAAGTTGACATTGAGATCTGAGATAGCGTTTCTGAAATACTGCTTTCTTGTCTTTACGATGTACAATGTACGGTACATTAACTTTTGTATGAAACACATTAGTTACTTACTAGTATACCTTAGTTTTAGCGATTATCTGACATACCATTGTGTTACATTTCGTATAGGCTTCGCGAAATACGGTAAGATAATCTGTGTGTTTGGTTTAGGGAATTGAATAAGCGCCTCTCTCTATTAAGCGCCCCTCTTCTGACTGATAAGCGCCCCCCTAAGACCTCCGAAATTTAATATGCGCCCGGATTTAGAATATTTACGGTATTTACATTGATTTTTAGACGCCATGTATCTGTACTTGTCATTTTTTAGGTTTCTCACAATTCCCTTGCATTCAACGTTGTCCAGTGATGAACAAGCATTGGTTTTCAAGTAAGTTTAATGTCTCCAATCGGAATAAAGTACAAAGGCTGGTTCACACTAATATACTAGCCTCGGAATTATTATTATTATAATTATTATAATAATAATAATAATAATAATAATAATAATAATAATAATAATAATAATAATAATTATTATTATTATTATTAGTATTAGTATTAGTATTAGTGTTAGTATTAGCGGTAGTGGTAGTGATAGTGGTATTAGTAGAGTGATTCCAATAAACCTGGGCACTACTAATTAGCTGTCAGTGTATATTAGATGCAAAGTAACAAAAGACAACAAAAGAGTGAGTGTCTAATAGTGTGTATTGGTGTAGTTAGTAATGCCCAGGTTTATTGGAATCACTCTATTAGTATTAGTATTCATCTTCTGCTTCTGCTTCTTCTTCTTATTGTTCTTATTGTTATTGTTCTTATTGTTATTGTTCTTATTGTTATTGTTCTTATTATTATTGTGAACCACAAAACGGAGACGCAATCGTAGCCGGAAGGATCAAAACGTTTTCTTTTTCTTATTGTTTAAACCAAGTTAATGGCAAAACTCGTTCCCAGTCAATTCCAAGCAGAATAAATGGGAAGAGTTTGCCAAGTAAGCTAGATTGACAATTGTTTTTATTTGGCACCTTTAGGCCCCGTTTACACGGTACCGGACGAATTTTTAACCGTTCAAAAAGTTGTACGTTTAGGCGTTCCGTTCACACGGAACTGTGCTATCCGGACAATAATTCGTACGTCTAGCCGTAAAAATTTGAGACCTGCAAAATCGAGGTCGAATTTTTGACTTGCACGGATAAAAAATTGTGTAAACACCTTGTCCGGATAACTTTTCGTACGGTAAGCCGTATTTGGCGTAGGCAGTATGCTCTGCGCATGATCAGATGGTAAAACCACTGACATTATCATATTGATCCTGTTCCGTGTGAACAGAACGTACTTTTATACAATTAAAGAGACGGTACCGTGTAAACGGGGCCTTAGAATATGCTACAATATAAGATTATAGATTATTATCAACCTGGTATTGATCATGTCAACTTTAAAGAGATGACTTTCAAGAACATTCAGTAATTACTCTGATCCAAGTCAAGTCAATTCAAAAATCGAAAAAGTCCCTGCTACAAAAAAACATAAAACCGTAGAATCCTAGGACGTCTAGAGAAAAACATACAAGAATTGTAGAATGTTGGAAATGAGTCTTCTGTTTCTGCTTCTCTCGTGTCAGCTAGCTCTCAATAGATGTAATGCACATATTATGTAAGGTTCAGAGAATGAACGTGAATGTGCTTTATGAAATATCATCATCATCATCATCATCATTATATATGCCCACATCGCATATATGTAACACTTTATGCTTCAACGCCGTTGCTTTAATAATAATAATATTTATTAACTTTAGTTAGTTATATTGCTCTGTGATCTCAATATACATTTTCATCAGCGCTTTGCAACAAATATTGCCTCGCGTAGCCATTGTTACTGCGCTGCCGCATTTCATCATTTGTTAAAGTAGAAATGTTATCTAAATATGAAACCATCCCAACAAGTTTCTGTAATGTTAGCACGTGACCTTTTTCCGAAAATAGTTTGTCGCTGTTTTGTCCACAAACGATAAGAATGGTTCTTCACCAAAATGAACTAAACAAATTATGTCCCTTAACTTAGAAACGAAATCGGTGACCGGCCCCCTTTGTTATTCCATATTTAAACTTCGGTTTTAATGTTCTTTTATTGGTAAAAGTTACAAATAAATTCAACGATGGGATCTGAAGGTCCTGAACTACCTTAACTACTGATTTCATTTCTACATTTCTAATAGACGTCCCCAGGAAGGTGTAACCAAAATTGTACTTTCAACCAACATCGCAGAAACGTCGGTTACTATTGACGACATCGTCTACGTCATTGACTGTGGCAAAATGAAAGAAACACGGTGAGCTGGTGATGAACATACATAATATATTGATGAAATCTCTCATTCCTTGGAATAGTGAGGCGTAATTACCTGTCTACTGACAAACCCAGTATTGATTAGGGAACCGACGAGTGTGTACTTTGGTGTGTAATCTGTATGCTGCTTGTATCTTGCGCAATATAGTAATATTTTTATAATGTTATAACTAATTTCATATAGCTTATTTAGCTTTATTTAGCTTTATTTAGCTTATTTAGTGTATTATATTTTTGTATCCTGATTCTCTTAAGATTTTGATCTAGAGAGAGACGGCATTATTTTCCGATAATGTCGTCTCAAAATATAATAATGGCGCAAAATTTGTTAGTATTTCATTGAATTTGTCATTCACTTGATTTTAAATTCAACAAGAAAATGTAGAATTACCTTTTTAAACCATTTTCAATAAAGAGTAAATAGAAAATGAGTTTTTTTTAGTAAAAACAGAGTGAAGATCGAACGAAAAGTTCTTTTCAGGGCGCGCTCGATGGCGTGTAATTGCGTGATATTACGCGCGCTTTTATGAAGATTTTCGCTTTCAATCAATGAAAACTAACCAGTATTTCCCTTTTTTCGTGCCATTTTGTTAGAATTGCGATATTTTCTCCCAACTAGTCTTGCAAAGCACTTCAGAATATTTATAATTTTAGCACTATAAATTCAATTATTATTATTATTGTTATTATTATAGAAAAGTTTGTTACGTGTCCCCATGAATGTAGTTGTAGTATGTTGCTGTCATGTTGTTACGTCACTGTAGGTACGATTCAAGTAAAGGGATGGAAAGTCTTGAAGAAACCTGGGTGTCACGTGCTAATGCACGTCAGCGTCGTGGTCGTGCTGGTCGTGTGACGTCAGGGGTTTGTTTTCACATGTTTACAAGTCGTCGTTATGGCTACGTCATGCAGGAACACCAAATACCAGGTCCATATATGTCAAATTATATACTCGATGAGGAAATATAAAACGCATGCGTATGCTATGTTCAGATTTAGAACACGCAGGGACAATACAATACATACAGCTTATTAGATGTTTTCTCGGGTATTACGGGCTGATGTTTTACGAGTTGCGAATGTATTTTTCCGAGCCCGCAGGATGAGGAAAAATGCGAGCAACGAGTAAAATGTCAGCCCGTAATACCCGAGAAAACGTCTAATAAGGGATTTATCATATAACTGTGATGTAATTTTATCAGGATACTGTTTTTTGAGTTTTTTGAGTTGTGAACAGGGCATTACGGATTTCTACAGGGCATTAACGCCTCATATCGGCCCTCAAAAATGACCAACTTTGGTAAAATTACGTCCCAGATATATAATAAAAAACAATTAAGCTTCATTAGGTTCCCCGAAGAGTTCTTCATACCTAATTTACAATGATTTGAATACGAGAGACTGACTGACTGACTGATCAGAACACGAGAGAAGTGTTACGCGTCGTGCTTATGAAGTCAATTCATGGACAATATATTCATGTCGTCGTGTCGTCACGTCATCTCGTTTTTCGACATGTCAAGTCGTTGTTCTACCACATCGTCTCGTTGTTTTTGCACTTCGTCCCGTCGGGTTCCGAAGTCGATTCGTCAATAATTTATCTTTGTCGTCATCTCGTCGTGTCGTCTTTTACAGTCTTTTACCACTTCGTCTCGTTGTTTTACCTCGTCGTCTCGTCGTGTTTTACCACGTCGTCTCGTCGTTTTACCTCGTCTCGTCGTTTGACCACGTCGTCTCGTCGTTTTACCACATCGTCTCGTCGTTTTACTTCGTCGTCTCGTCTTGTTTTTAACAGGTCGTCTCGTCGTTAAACCACGTCGTCTCGTCGTTTTACTTCGTCGTCTTGTCGTTTTACCACGTCGTCTCGTCGTTTTACCTCGTCGTCTCGTCGTGTTTTACCACGTCGTCTCGTCGTTTTACCACGTCGTCTCGTCGCTTCGTTCGGTTTACAGCCGGGTATGGACCTTTTCGTAGTTTCCCAGAATGCTTCATGATTCTGCGCGCGCAAGCGGAAATTCAGTAGAAAACTTAGACTTAAAAGTGCGTAAGAAGAACTACAAAGATAGATGCAAATTCTCAAGCAAAGAATATAGTTTTTTCCTGTTCTTGATTAGTTACAGTAGTCCTCAATCTACACGATCAATTCTAAATATAATTTTTTTTCCCTGACCTCGCTTGCGCGCGCAGCAGAATCATGAAGCATTCTCTGGGCTCCCTGTATGTTCCGATAAAGAACAGAGGAATTGTGGGAACGATAAGCACATGGTTCATCACTTCAGTTGGTTGTCAAACGAGCCAGTTCTACAAACGATGGAAGAAGTGAAAGATATCCTTAAGGATGCATTGAATCGAATTGAAAGAATAACGTCTGTTACATCAACGACCACTTCGCAGTCTTCTGGCTCTGGATCGGGTTTTCAATCTAGCCAAACTCAATCTACACTTGGAACATATGTAAATACAGTAGTGTAGCAGGGTGCCATGGCCCCATCATTTGGGAGTGAACATGACCCCTTGCACATGCAGCCATAACAAAAGTGGTTTGGTTTATTTCATGTAACTAAGTCATCTAGTTACATGTAGGAGTTACCCACTACATCTGCAGAAGGATCAATAATCAGCAAACTTATTGTCGAAGAGAGTAACAAATCTGTTCGTGTTCACTGTACGTTCACCCCGCTGCACCGGCTGTGTGAAACACAACTATTAAGCTTATATTAAATACAGTTGTAAAATACGCGCGTTTACACAATTAATATAAGCTTAAGCTTAATAATTCAAAATAAAAATGAATGGATGGGACAAACAAACAAGAAAACTTATCATGAAGAGTACCTACATCACACGGTCAAGCGCCACATCTGACAAATCGCTAAACGATTTTCTCTGTAGTCCATAATCAGCAATCCGTCTTTGAATAGTTTTACTTGATACACCAAACATTTTAGCAATCAAGGAAGTAGAGAAAGAAAGTTCAAGGTACATTTCCAACCGTTCTTTACAAATAAATATTTCAGGTCGCCCACGACACCCCGTGGAAATAAATATTGGCCCTTTATTGGTGGTATTCATACTGGCTGACAATGCATTTCTTGCTTGTTGTAGTCCAGAGTAGATTTGTGAAGGAACGTCATCGTCAAACAACACTGAAATCCAGGGGCGTAGCGTGCACATACGCACATACGCACGTGCGTACAATTTAAAATACTTAAAATCTATATATTATAAGAAACATAAAAATATTTAAAAAAAATTGAAATCAAAGACAAAATCTTAACAGCTGACTCAGTTTAAACTTGCTGGAAACTACTCACAGAAGGCAGGAAATGCTAGTTTGGAGAACCTATACCTCAAAATTTTTCGGGGAGCTTGCCCCCGCATCCCTCTACAAGCTCGCGCCTTCGCCGCTCGTCAGATTGTGTCGCCAATAAATTTCCCCTTGCAATCAGTCATTGTAGGCATGTATAATAATAATTGTAGTTAGTACAGTCTCAAAGGCTTCGCCTCGGGTTGTTATATCGCTATTAGCGATAACGGTAGCGGTATATAACCCGTTTACATAAATCCTTTACATAACCTTTACATAAATCCTTTACACATCCTTTACATAAATTCTTTTAATTATATAACCTTTACATAAATCCCCCCAAAAACTGAGTGATAGATGCATTTTACTAGCTATGTATTTATGTAGCGAGAAAGTCCGCTGGAAAACGAAGAAAATGGTATTTCCGAGTCTCTAGATTTCTAAATTTTCTGGGGGGGCATGCCCCCTCACCCCCCTAGAAGCTCACGCCTTCGGCGTTCGTTGCTATGTGCGTACATTGGAAAAAAAGCACGCTACGCCCCTGAAATCCTAGCCAATATGCTGGTTTAAGATTCTGTCTATGAATGCACATAAATAGTCACAATCATCTCGGTCTTCAAACATTCGATCGTTTAAACGACTGAGTATTTCTTCTATACTTGAACGAAGCCAACTTTTTACTTCCGACAGCATTTCCGCCATTTTACATGAGCCAACATAAGCACCAGCGCGGAGAGCCGCTGACCGGCCTTCACGACGAGACGACGAGGTAAAACGACGAGACGATGTGGTAAAACACGACGAGACGACGTGGTTAAACGACGAGACGACGTGGTAAAACACGACGAGACGACGTGGTAAAACGACGAGACGACCTGTTAAAAACAAGACGAGACGACGTGGTCAAACGACGAGACGACGAGGTAAAACGACGAGACGACGTGGTAAAACGACAAGACGACGAAGTAAAACGACGAGACGACGTGGTTAAACGACGAGACGACCTGTTAAAAACAAGACGAGACGAAGTAAAACGACGAGACGACGAGGTAAAACGACGAGACGACGTGGTAAAACACGAAGAGACGACGAGGTAAAACGACGAGACGAAGTGGTAAAAGACTGTAGACGACACGACGAGATGACGACAAGGATAAATTGTTGACGAATCGACTTCGGAACCCGACGGGACGAAGTACAAAAACAACGAGACGATGTGGTAGAACGACGACTTGACATGTCGACAAAACGAGATGTCGTGACGAAACGACGACATGAATATATTGTCCATGAATTGACTTCATACGTGCTTCTCAACACTTCTCTCGTGTTCTGGTCAGTCCCCAAGTGCTATAAAAGTGTACATAGCAGCGCGGACAAGTTTTCTATTTTCTTTTACAAAATACTAAAAACGCCAAGTTTTGCCCATGCGATGTGCTCTCATAGAGTGCGCTCCATACGCGTCCGTTGGCCAATCAGAGCGCGCGTTATATAATAGTGTGTAAATTATGTGTAGTTTACACGAAATTTACACCGCCGAAGAGCGAGCGTTTTTTCCAGTATTAGATGTTGTTGTGTGAGCATGTATTTTGTCAAAGTGTCAGGTTGATAATTTGATCAGTACCCGTAGACGTACCATCTACTTTACACATCTTTGAAACCTACTGTGCCTCTTACTTTTCAGAAATAAAACGAGTTCCACTGGAAAAACTGTGTTTACGAATAAAAATCATGACTTTGTTTCATGGCCACGATGTAAAGGTAAATGTATGAAGTGACTCGCCACACTAATATGATTATGACACTAATGCTGACTTTTGACAGGCTGTTCTTAATAGACTATTGGAGCCTCCCAGTGATAATGCTGTCAGAGATTCGTTAGCAAGATTACACAGTCTTGGGGCCCTGGACACTAGTGAGGTATACAAGTGTTTTAAACCTACTCATTGCGGCCGAAAGTAACCATGAGAAATATATGACTTAGAACGTTCGCGCGCATTGTTCACACGCATCTTTTCTGCGAATAAAATCAAGGTTCGAATCATCTTGGTCCAGTCCTCTTTCCTCACGTCCAAGATGGCAGCCATGCAGTCACGCATGTTACGTAGACGATTTTGATCGGCTAATAGACCGAATGCAATAATGGTGTCCAATTCCAATTGCCATTGTTCTGGACTGACTAACCTCGTGTTCATGTGGAAACACAAAATCATTTTCACCTGTATGAGAGGCTAGTCAGTCCAGAACAATGGCAATTGCTGAACTGGACGCCATTATTGCATTCGGCCTATATTTCGAGAACGATATCGGTGGTGATGACCCCCATTTCTTATTTTGTGATTTTACAAAGAATCATAAAAGCTCCCCATGTACCAAATTTAAAGAAAAAAACCTGGATATGTTTTGATAAAAACACGAATTTAGATGAAAACTTCAACCTACCTTCACGCGAAAGAGTCGTCGATGGCTACGTGGTGACTGTAAATATGAGCCCAAAACTACAGGTTGTTTCTATATATATTTGTACATAATTTTATTCTATAAACTCTTAGATAGCCATTTGAAGAAAATCTTAGCAATCCGTTTAGTTTTTCTACAAAAAATACCTGTCATTCTCGACTTTCCGTGGATTTAACGCACGTATACGTAATTTTCGATTCGATCAGAAAAAGGGTATACTTTGAAGCAATCTGGCTCCATAGCGAAGTCGGTGACCCCCATTTTTTATTTGCTCATTTAGCTTCTATAATGATCTTATTTCACCATACGGAGTTTTAGCCGGAAAAACATGGATAATTTTTTTTGCCCGGGAACGTCCTTACTAATTGGTTGTCTCTGGCTTATCTAGTTGTTTTTAAAACTAGTACATATTATAATAAAGATATGTTTCTTCTACGTAAAAATATATCCGAGCTTTCGGGCCCTTGGCCCATCATCAGGGAATGAAGGTAATTCTAACGAACATCGAGAGAGGAGTCGCTACGAAGATCTCTTGGCATTCATCAATGGCTCTTCGTTTTTCGCTGCTGAGAGATCTTCTCGTCTTTGACTGCACACCGAACACTCTGACGAGTAAAGAGTGCAAGATTTCCCTAAAAAAAATCCACATGAAATGCCGTCCCAATCCAAAATAGCCGTCTTCTTCGACTTCGCAAGAGACGATATGCAAATCCCTCAGAGTTGCTGGTTACCGGAAGCATTGCGCAACTTTGCAGATTTCTGACGCCCCCCAAAAAAACAAAAAAAGACGGGCTGTGTATTTCAACTCGTGCCGGCCAAAGACCTGGGCACGAGTAATAACTTGATGATATAATAAAGATTCGTTTCTTCTACGTAAAGGATTTAATATATCCGAGCTTTCGGGCCCATGGCCCATCATCAGGGAATGAAGGCAATTCTAACGAACTTTCAGTTAACGTAGAAAACAATGACAAATGACAAACGCGTTGCTATGCACGCGCACAGTAATGTGATGAAGCACTATCAAAGAGTTCATCACTTTACTGTGCGCGTGCATAGCAACGCATTTGTCATTTGTCATTGTTTTCTACGTTAACTGAAAGTTCGTTAGAATTGCCTTCATTCCCTGAACGCATAACCTCTTAGATGATGCCAGTTTTGCGAAAAGGCATCGACTCCCTTGGCCTCTGGCTCGGGCCTCCAACTGAAAAACTTGGGACGTTGCCTTGTAAACCTTGTTGCAAACAAGTGTAATGCTAGATGACCCCATTTTATGGCCAATGTGTGGAAAACTACCTGATGTAGTTTCTAATCGCTGAAGTCATACACTAGATATACTTGATAACCCTGGACTCGTATTCGGCTACAACATTCTGACTTCATGGGATGTATTTAGCTTTGACTGTAATATACTGCGACTCAGACACCACTCCCACAGGTGAAAGGCTATGCTGGCCAGGATAGAGGACCTCCCATCCTGTTCACATATAGGTTACCGCTGTGATGTTGTCCATTAGAGCAGATTTCATATATGACTGTCAAAAACTTATGGCACGGACGTGCCGTGCCGTGACTGTGATGATTTAGGATTTCGAATGAATTCGTGCCGTGCCGTGCGCCGTGGTTTTTCACAGTCATACGAAATCTGCTATATAAGCAGTACCTGTACTTTTTCCCAAAGCCTCCCGCAAGCATTTCTAAGCAGTTGATGTGTATAATTTCAAGCACAGAAAAATACGCCAGAATGTACGAGACAGAATGTATCCGTAAATGACGGATACAAGGCCTTAAAGTTGTATATATCTAAGTTCAACACGAAGTGCGATTCACTCTTTCAGTATTCTAGAAGAAACTGGAGTGTTGATGACAGCGACAACGTATGGTATGAAGCGCGTCCACTCTGAGTAAACAAGCTTGACAGTATGATGAAAGCTATCAGTGAAGAAGTACAGTTATCAAACATCTACACCATCTCGCCATTCTTTATCGTCGCTGCGCCGAGAGCAACTCTAGCTGCTCGAGTGCTCTCCAAACTTCCCAAGTGCATCCATAACTCGATAGACGCACGCTAAACATGAACCAATTATTAACTATGACACACATATCGATAAATGTCCACCACTATTCACCTCCACTCTTTAGGGAATAATTGTTAAATGAAAATGTGTGTTTTGCTAATAAATGATTAACTCAACTGTTTTTAAAAGGAGTTGTGTACTAAATATATATTGCTATTCATTCTCCAGAATCTAACTTCATTAGGATACCATTTGGCAGCATTGCCCGTAGATGTCAGGTACCTGCATTTAATGTTATATCAAGATATTGGATGACGACATGCAAACAACTGTCATTACTAGTTTAAGACCTGTCTTGCAGAGGAGGAAAACTGTAGTCTGAACATGTATGTCACTGGGAGTTACAAAGCCGGCTTATAGTTGTTACAATTTCCTTCTGTAGAATTGGAAAACTCATGCTACTTGGAGCCATTTTCCGCTGTCTTGATCCAGTGTTAACGATAGCTGCTGCACTAAGCTATAAATCACCATTTGTAAGTACCTACCATTGATAGTACCATTAACACTAGTCACTTGTAAGTACCTACCAATGATAGTACCATTAACAATAGTCACTTGTAAGTACCTACCAATGATAGTACCATTAACACTAGTCACTTGTACATGTAAGTACCTACCAATGATAGTACCATTAACAATAGTCACTTGTATGTACCTACCAATGATAGTACCATTAACACTAGTCACTTGTATGTACCTACCAATGATAGTACCATTAACACTAGTCACTTGTATGTACCTACCAATGATAGTACCATTAACACTAGTCACTTGTATGTACCTACCAATGATAGTACCATTAACACTAGTCACTTGTAAGTACCTACCAATGATAGTACCATTAACCATATCAAACTTATGTTATACAAAAGGTCATTGTTTCACATATGCAGATGAGGCGAGTCTTGTTTAGGCGAAAAACAGCATGATTTTGATACATTTTTGCTTTTTACTGCATTGTTAAAATAAAAACCAAAAACCTACCAGCAGAATATAAAAGCGAATATGTAAGGAATGAATAAGCTGGCAATTCAAGCACAAATAAAGATGTTTGACCGTGGCATTTTCCGTTTCTTCAAAATTGATCGAACTGAAATCTCTGAAGAGATATGGGAGAGCGTTAGATACGCTACATACAAAAACCCAGTGAATTCCTTGGGAATTGTGTCAATCAAAAACCTACCGCCAGATTCAAATGCTCTGTAATGATACGCGCGTTTTGATATAAAATAGATGTATATTGGATAAAATTAAGCGGTGGCAAAATGAAATCTAAAACTCTTTGTTTGGTAATCGTGAACATCATATTGGTGCTCTTTATCCCGGTCTGTATGTAGAAGCTACATAGACAAATAAATTATGGCTCGGAAAGGACGTTTTTGAAGCCAATTTCTAATATTTACACACAAGATCAATAGGTCTGAAGTTCGAATTTGTGATATATTTTCCCCTGTTGAGGAAACATATGCAGCTCTATAGCATCCTCTTTTATACTTCTAATTCACACATTGTCAAAGGCGGAAAAAGATCAATTGAGAAATGCTTTATTTAGCGGCCAAAGAACAAATTGCTCGATTAATCGGGCCTCAAACGTGCTTTTAATAGTAAACAAAGCACATTTGTAATTCAATAATTTCAGCTTGCACAAGCGCATTCAAAAACGTTGTCCGCGTGATACTGTGTCCCAACAGGAGCAAATGTTCAATGATGCAGGACATAAGTTTGATATGAATAGTCACTTGTAAGTACCTACCAATGATAGTACCATTAACACTAGTCACTTGTAATTACCTACCAATGATAGTACCATTAACACTAGTCACTTGTAAGTACCTACCAATGATATAGTACCATTAACACTAGTTACTTGTAAGTACCTACCAATGATAGTACCATTAACACTATTCACTTGTAAGTACCTACCAATGATAGTACCATTAACACTAGTTACTTGTAAGTACCTACCAATGATAGTACCATTAACACTAGTCACTTGTACATGTAAGTACCTACCAATGATAGTACCATTAACACTAGTTACTTGTAAGTACCTACCAATGATAGTACCATTAACACTAGTCACTTGTAAGTACCTACCAATGATAGTACCATTAACACTAGTTACTTGTAAGTACCTACCAATGATAGTACCATTAACACTAACTTGTAAGTACCTACCAATGATAGTACCATTAACACTAGTCACTTGTACATGTAAGTACCTACCAATGATAGTACCATTAACACTAGTCACTTGTAATTACCTACCAATGATAGTACCATTAACACTAGTTACTTGTAAGTACCTACCAATGATAGTACCATTAACACTAGTTACTTGTAAGTACCTACCAATGATGATAGTACCATTAACTCTAGTCACTTGTATGTACCTACCAATGATAGTACCATTAACACTAGTCAATTTACATGTAGTACCTACCAATGATAGTACCATTAACACTAGTCACTTGTAAGCTCAATGATAGTAGCATTAACACTAGTTACTTGTAAGTACCTACCAATGATAGTACCATTAACACTAGTCACTTGTATGTACCTACCAATGAAGTACCATTAACACTAGTTACTTGTAAGTACCTACCAATGATAACCATTCACACTAGTTACTTGTAAGTACCTACCAATGATAGTACCATTAACTCTAGTCACTTGTAAGTACCTACCAATGATAGTACCATTAACACTAGTCACTTGTACATGTAAGTACCTACCAATGATAGTACCATTAACACTAGTCACTTGTAAGTACCTACCAATGATAGTACCATTAACACTAGTTACTTGTAAGTACCTACCAATGATAGTACCATTAACACTAGTCACTTGTATGTACCTACCAATGATAGTACCATTAACACTAGTTACTTGTAAGTACCTACCAATGATAGTACCATTAACAATGGTCACTTGTAAGTACCTACCAATGATAGTACCATTAACACTAGTCACTTGTAAGTACCTACCAATGATAGTACCATTAACACTAGTCACTTGTAAGTACCTACCAATGATAGTACCATTAACACTAGTCACTTGTAAGTACCTACCAATGATAGTACCATTAACACTAGTTACTTGTAAGTACCTACCAATGATAGTACCATTAACACTAGTCACTTGTAGGTACCTACCAATGATAGTACCATTAACACTAGTTACTTGTAAGTACCTACCAATGATAGTACCATTAACACTAGTCACTTGTAAGTACCTACCAATGATAGTACCATTAACACTAGTTACTTGTAAGTACCTACCAATGATAGTACCATTAACACTAGTCACTTGTAAGTACCTACCAATGATAGTACCATTAACACTAGTCACTTGTACATGTAAGTACCTACCAATGATAGTACCATTAACACTAGTCACTTGTAAGTACCTACCAATGATAGTACCATTAACACTAGTCACTTGTAAGTACCTACCAATGATAGTACCATTAACACTAGTTACTTGTAAGTACCTACCAATGATAGTACCATTAACACTATTCACTTGTAAGTACCTACCAATGATAGTACCATTAACACTAGTTACTTGTAAGTACCTACCAATGATAGTACCATTAACACTAGTCACTTGTACATGTAAGTACCTACCAATGATAGTACCATTAACACTAGTTACTTGTAAGTACCTACCAATGATAGTACCATTAACACTAGTCACTTGTAAGTACCTACCAATGATAGTACCATTAACACTAGTTACTTGTAAGTACCTACCAATGATAGTACCATTAACACTAGTCACTTGTAAGTACCTACCAATGATAGTACCATTAACACTAGTCACTTGTACATGTAAGTACCTACCAATGATAGTACCATTAACACTAGTCACTTGTAATTACCTACCAATGATAGTACCATTAACACTAGTTACTTGTAAGTACCTACCAATGATAGTACCATTAACACTAGTTACTTGTAAGTACCTACCAATGATAGTACCATTAACTCTAGTCACTTGTATGTACCTACCAATGATAGTACCATTAACACTAGTCACTTGTACATGTAAGTACCTACCAATGATAGTACCATTAACACTAGTCACTTGTAAGTACCTACCAATGATAGTACCATTAACACTAGTTACTTGTAAGTACCTACCAATGATAGTACCATTAACACTAGTCACTTGTATGTACCTACCAATGATAGTACCATTAACACTAGTTACTTGTAAGTACCTACCAATGATAGTACCATTAACAATGGTCACTTGTAAGTACCTACCAATGATAGTACCATTAACACTAGTCACTTGTAAGTACCTACCAATGATAGTACCATTAACACTAGTCACTTGTAAGTACCTACCAATGATAGTACCATTAACACTAGTCACTTGTAAGTACCTACCAATGATAGTACCATTAAAACTAGTCACTTGTAAGTACCTACCAATGATAGTACCATTAACACTAGTCACTTGTAAGTACCTACCAATGATAGTACCATTAACACTAGTCACTTGTAAGTACCTACCAATGATAGTACCATTAACACTAGTCACTTGTAAGTACCTACCAATGATAGTACCATTAACACTAGTTACTTGTAAGTACCTACCAATGATAGTACCATTAACACTAGTCACTTGTAGGTACCTACCAATGATAGTACCATTAACAATGGTCACTTGTAAGTACCTACCAATGATAGTACCATATAGTGACAAACCACGGCACACGGCACTGTCACGGCACGAAATCTGCTCTAACCATTTGTATCTGCATGCAGTACTTCATTTAGAACTCTGATTCTCGTACTACCATATATTATGAACTTTCTGTTGACGTCTCAGTATGTTAATGCGTACATTGTCTCAATTTGTTTATCCATATGCATGCAGATTGCACCATTTGATAAGCGTGATGAAGCAGACAAGAAAAGAAAACAATTTAGTATTGGTTGTAGTGACCACCTGACGCTGTTGAATGCATATCAGTCATGGCTTGATGTCATGAAAAAAGGAACAAGTATTGGCTATCGTTATTGCTATGACAACTACTTGTCTATCAAGACCTTGCAGGTCAGTCACAGTCAGTATATTCAACCATCTGTCCGTTTGTCAGTATGCATCAGTTAGGCAGTCAGTGAGTGTGGGAATCACTATTTTATTATCCATTTAGGTGCGTTCGATTGACCGTATTCCAGAATAGGAATACACAGAATAACATCCCTAAATCGCTGTCACACAGCTACTTTCCACTGTAAAATAAAACGATTCGTTGTTGTATCATAATAAAGTTACAAAGAACAGTTTGGAATTTTAAATGTGCTGAAATAAAAACATCCAAGTGTTTATTCGGTGTATTCCTATTCTGGAATAGAGTCAATCGAACGCACACTTAATTAAATATTTTAATTTTACTTTTTTAGATGATCGCTAGTCTAAAGTGTCTTTTTGCAGAGTTACTAGCAGACATTGGTTTTCTTCAGACTAAAATGACGTCACGCCAACTGGAGAGACTTTCTCCTCGTACAGGGGACGGTGTATTATCAGGAACTGGTCCAGCTGTAAGAAAATATTACAAGAAAAATATATAATGATGTAGCAAATTCTCTGTAGTGGACAGACAGTACTGTCTGACCTGATTGATACTTGTTTTATTCATATGAAGGTTAACTCCAATGCTGATAACCAAAAACTGTTGTTGGGTGTCCTGTGTGGTGCTCTGTACCCTAATGTTGTACAAGTTATAAAACCAGAAACAAAATACAAGGCATCGAGCACTGGTAAGTGTTCTAGAAGATCATGGAAATAAATTGCTTGTCGTCAGAAAGGATAATCGTATCTACATTTGCTACACAGGAGCCGTTCCTCAAGAACCTAAAGCCGCCGAATTGAAATTCTGGACGAAAAGTGAAGGCCAGGTACTAATTATTCAACATGCTGGTTAATGGGCCAACTCTCACATGAAACTCTTTTTTTATAATCAACTAGTCTTGTTTTAAACCCAAGATCCAAGTTCTTGTACTTTTTATTACAAGTCCTAAGTACTGTTCTGTTCTGTTCTATTCATGCATTCAATCATTCATTTTTTACTCAAAGTCACATTTATCGAGCGAGTTGGATTCTTACTTTTTCAGGTTTTTATCCATCCCAAGTCAATGAATTTCGATACCATTTATTTTGAAAGTCCGTATCTGATTTACCACGAAAAAGTCAAGACCTCTAAGGTAACCTGATAATCATGACACCCTCACACATGCATATATAACGCCTTTCGTCTGACAATTAAAAAAGCGAGAACAGCCTATATACAGTATACAAGGATGGAAGGATAGTTTAAAATCTAAACAACGAATCAACATACGAACAATTCCTCATTTTGAATGTTTTGATTCCAGTTTTGTGCATTGAACAGATATTTTGTCATCTTCAAACTGTCTAACACAAACTTTGTTTTACAGTTCGTCTTGGACTTCGTCCCTTATGTCTTTATTGTAGTGTGTTTGGTAGACTGCTATATAACATAGTGTTATCTATTGCAGGTGTATATACGGGATACTAGTATGGTTTCTGTTTATGCATTATTGCTATTTTGTGGTGACGCACTCACCATTGATTTAGAAAAAGGTGCATTGGTAATCTCCATTGACGATGGTTGGGTACGCTTTACCTCCTCATCAAATCAAGTAAGGTTTTATTGACATTTGCTTGTATTGGGATTTATTCTCGACAATTTTTGTAGAAATTGTTTGATGGTATTGAAGTGGATTTATTAAGCGTTTTTATGAAGAAAAGAGAGTCAAAGCACTTATTGCCAACGAGTCAGCCGAGCGAAGACGCGAGGCTGACGAGGCGGCAGCAATATAGTGCCGAAGCGCGAACATTTCTTGTATGCAGAAAAAATATCGAATGGACCACCAAAATGTAATGTAATGTAATGTAATGTAATGTAGACCACGGTCTAAACCAATCAGAAAGCGCTTTTGTCTGACGTCATAATAATCACGTGGTTGTCACGGGAAGAGCTTCGCTGATCGCTACGCTGTTGTTTACGCCCGGGGGGGGGGGGGGGGGGGGGTACTCCCCTATATACGCTATACGGGTATGTGCCACGGGATAGGGTATGGTTTTTGAGCTCCCAGGTCTGGGGTAGGGTATCGTTTTTTGCCTTTTTAGGCTGGGATCGGGTACGTTTTGGTCTGGTATAGGGTATGGTTTCCGCAATAACGCCACTATCAGTCGCTATCAATTTACATATCCCTTTAGCACGCTTTCAATCTGGATAGGGTATACATTTTTAAGCTTTAGTCTGGGATAGGGTGTACATTTTAAAGCTTTAGTCTGGGATAGGGTATGGAAAATCAAAATTTTAGGTCTGGGATAGGGTCAGGGTTTTGAGGTGTCCGCGGCACACCCCTACCCAAAATACCCTTAGTGCCCCCCCCCCCCCCCCCCCCCGGGTGTTTACGCTGTTTCGTTGCACGAGATAAGTCCAAAAAAGTCAGATTAATGATATTTATGTTCTTTGCTTTTGTTATACTGAACTGTGTACTCTTTTCTAGATCGATTTGCTGACTATTGACAGCCTGTGTTCTAAACTGAGTAAAATTAATACTCAAAACGGTTAACCGAATCACACAGTAATGCCGATCGGGCCAACAACATTGCCAACTTTTGTCAAGAGACACAAATCCTACTTTACTGAATTGTTTAATCGACTCAAAATACTCATTATTGCAGGCCAGTAAATAATAACAAATCCTGCTGCTAGACTGATCGAAGTGTCGATCTTAAACTTGGAAAGCCAGACTGTCACGCCAACGTGCTAATTATACGTCTGTGAATTGAAGTACCGGTATTTGTTTTTACAATATATTATTTCAAAGCCATCTCTCTGGAATTAGGACAAGTTTTCGCAAAATAAAATAAATCATGGAGTATAAAACTGTGTTTCAATAATCACAAAAGATCATCGCAACAAAATCATTGTCCTCGTTGGCATTTAGCGATAGCTACGGCTAGTTATGTTAGTTGTGCAAAATACTTTTTTTGTGGAATTTAGTTTCACTTTCAAATCACAGATTGTAGGCGTCCATTAGTACTTGTATCTCAACCAACGTGTAGTTATTTTGAGCTAAATTTCTACCCTGTGTGCTACCCAGTGGGGGTACTCAGGGGTATCAGTGACGGGAGGTGCGAAGACCTTTTTGGGTTTGAAATTCGCGGCTTGGGACTTTTTTTGGGTTATCAATTTTCTGGTGGACTTTTTTTGATATAAAGATTTTGGCAAGGACTTTTTGTGGGGGTTGATAAAAATGATATCCTACCGTTCTCGATTTTATGCGGAGAAAAATTGGACTTTTTGGGGGTTACGATTTTGGGCCGTTGGACTTTTTTGGGGTCTTGTTTTTGGGTAATTGGACTTTTTTTTGGGGTTAAAAAGTTTGGCCTCATTTGCACCTCCCCGTCACTGATACCCCTGAGTACCCCCGCTGGGGTGTGCTACAAGTACAGTGTAGTCTTTTTTTTATAAAATACTGGTGTGCAAGTCCATTTTTGTGCAGTGTTCGTGAGTGATGGGAATGGGTACCTGCAGTTTATTTGGGCAGCCAAGTGTATGCATTGAAAGTTTATCAAGGGTATTTTGTAGAATTAGGAATTACAACAATCTAAGTCATCTATATTGTTATATTACAGGTTGCACAACTGGTTCGTAATCTGCGGATTGAACTTGATAAACTTTTGTCTGACAAGATTCACTCACCCAGTTTGGATCTTGTGACTTGTCCTCGTGGTAATCGTATAATTGACACTATAAGTCATTTAATAGCAAGCCAGTGAAACTGACAGGCCACCATGGGACAAGTACATCTTATCAATATAGTACTTTACATGCGATCCATGATCAATTGTTAATGAACAGGGCGTCAGTCAATGCAATAGAGTCGTTTTCGTATGAGTGGAAAACCTACGGTACGGAGTTACGGTCACGGTACGGAATCGAACACATTGTATTCAACCAATCACAGCGTGCGAAATCATTTCTCAACCAATCAGAATGCTTGGGTACCGCACGATGATGGCGCGATACGGTCACCGCACGGCACGAACCGTAACTACTTCCCACTCATACGAAAACGACTCTATATATTTGCAGGCTACTGATCAGTGTGAAGCCTTATCAATGAGATCCAGAAAACCAATCAGTAATTTATTATTTTATTGTTGACCTCCACAACTGTGATTACACATGAAGCAGATATAATATATAGTTTTCATCGTGTAAACCTGACAAATGGTGCCCAATATAGGAGAGAATCCCATAGTATACTATTCGCAGCAGTCCCTTTCACGCTCATCTAATCAGAATGGGAAAATAGCGACCATACAACACAAGGAAACCGTAACACGTGATTGTAGATAGATAGATAGATAGATAGATAGACAGACAGACAGACAGACAGACAGACAGACAGACAGACAGACAGACAGACAGACAGACAGACAGACAGACAGACAGACAGACAGACAGACAGACAGACAGACAGACAGATAGATAGATAGATAGATAGATAGATAGATAGATAGATAGATAGATAGATAGATAGATAGTTTGTAGCCTGATGCGTTTACATCTGCTAAGACGTTGGAGTTGGCTTACTGAACCTATATTCGGTTATAGCTAGCTGTTGGGTGACGTTCTCCTGGGAATAATTAAAACACTGTGTCACGCACGGCTACCATCCCTTGGGTAGTCAATAAGGGAGCCAAAAGAAAAAAGAAAAATGATAGATAGAGGGTCCTTACCCATATGCGAGGAAAATTAAATTAAATTAAAGGACCCACCCAAGGGATGGCAGCCTGAGCGCCAGTAATCCGGCTAGGGCATTAGTCACCCTTTCAGGCTACCATTGGAATGGAAATAGATTAAAAACAAAACAAAACGGACCAACGGTTGATCAAAGATCCAGTAAGGAGGGTCAAAAAGCAAAACGGGATTAATAAAGCATATATTCATATACAAAGAGCGGATACAATTGGGGCAAACAACGAGTATGCAAAATGCTCCCAAGGCGTTATATGGGTAAATTTAATTTTCCACAAATATCGTCTTCTTATGCAGACCACTGGCTGCTGAGCCCAGTCATGCAGGGAAAATTAACTCAAAACTGAGAGTATGCATGGACAAATGCAATCATTAAAACAGAAATTTGAGCAAATACAACGTCTTCTCAGACCACTGGCAACTCATCCCTCGGGGAAAATTAACTCGGGAGAATACATAACAAAAATCAATCATGAAAACGGGTTTGGGAATATATAGCATGGCGTCTTCTCAGCCATCGGAGAGACTAACTCATACTAAGAGTATCGTCTTGGACAATTCACTATTAAAACTGAGATTTGGGCAAATAAATCGTCTTCTCAGACCACTGGCTTCTCAGTTCTGGGGGAGACTGACTCATAAGAGCTTCGTCTTGGACAATTCACTGTTAAAACTGGGATTTGGGCAAATAAATCGTCTTCTCAGACCACTGGCTTCTCAGTTCTGGGGGAGACTGACTCATAAGAGCTTCGTCTTGGACAATTCACTATTAAAACTGGGATTTAGGCAAATTAATCGTCTTCTCAGATCAGATCACTGTCTAAGGCTTCTCACAATTCCTAGGGGGGAGATCACTGTCTTCTCATAAGACTCTAAGAGCTTCGTCTTGGACAATTCACTATCAAAACTATTTGGTCAAATAAATCGTCTTCTCAGATCACTGGCTTCTCAGCCCTGGGGGAGACTGACTCATAAGAGCTTCGTTTTGGACAATTCACTATTAAAACTGGGATTTGGGCAAATAAATGGTCTTCTCAGATCACTGTCTTCTCAGCCCTGGGGGAGACTGACTCATAAGAGCTTCGTCTTGGACAATTCACTATCAAAACTAGGATTTGGGCAAATAAATCGTCTTCTCAGATCACTGGCTTCTCAGGGTACCTCAAACGACCATCATGCACGCAACACGCTCTAGCGCGTACTCATTACGTTAAAACCTCTATAAAGTATACATTTTCTGAAAGCTGAATAAATGCAGAATTCAATAAAACAATTAGTTTTTAGAACAAAAAACATTATATTTGAAATAGGTAAAAAAGTTCAGATTTTCACATCGCTATCATCGCCGAGGTCCCATACAGCCGCAATTTATCGAAAATCCTCGACTAAAACCTTGGACGAAAATCGATCGAAATTTAATTTAGCTGAAACTTCATTAAATAATTCTTCAAGGGTCTAATAATAACTAGTTAAAATCTTTTTTCGATATTCCAGAGGGAAGTACTATATTTTTATGAATCTTTAGAGGTGTCAGTGACGTCATCTACTCAACCCAACATTCAGCTCCATACATTTCTTTGTAGTTTTGTGAGTTACAATATCCCAACGTTTTGTTCAGATAACAGCTCTGCATTGAAGACAACTGGTCAGACAATCAATCCTAAGCACAAATAATGTAAGAAAACTCCTTCACCCAAACTTTTAGATTCATAGAAATAAAATAATTCAAGAAACTAAACACAAAGAAATGTATGGAGCGAAGCTGTGTTGATTGTTAGGGTTGAGTATAGATGACTTCACTGACACTTCTAAAGATTCATAAAAATGTAATACTTCCCATAGGAATTTTGAGAAAACACATTAACCAGTAATTGTATGGCTCTTTGAGATTATTTCAGAGAAGTTTCAGCTAAATTAAACTTCGATCGATTTTCGTCCAAGTAGCACTTAAGAGGCTAACAAGAAGTACAGGAAAATACAAAACCTCCAACAGAGCGGGTTGGCATCTCGCGAGGCCACAGGGAGCCCAAGCTTACTATCAGTGTATATATACATGTGGCTTTGAAATGTGCAAATAAAAGTCATAATTTTCATCAAAAGTATTTTTTGTTGCTACATCTTATGTTTAAAATCTTCTCTGAGTTGCCTGGAGTTGTTATTTGAGTTAAATTTGATTGTTTTCTTTTTTACTTACCTTTCTCTCCCTATTCATAGTAAAGGGTGGAAACCGAGACCAACATCGAAGCCAACCGGCCCAACAAAATGTCCCGTTTCACCGACAAATATACTTCCAATCACGTTCAGATCCACACAGCTCACGGCCAGATAATGCACTTACACGGCACTGCACAGAAAACGATGAAAAGTGAAGCGATTCTAATAAATACATCGAGAGCAATCGTTTAGAACTTGCATTCTCGATGCCACTAACACACTATCGGGCCGATCTGCGCGGACGGTACTGGGACCCAGCACCAAAAGTATTTCCACCGAGAGGTCCTGATGACGGGGAATAATTTGTTTCGTTCAAAATGACCACAGGACCTCCCGGTGGAAATACATTTGGTGCTGGGTCCCAGTACCGTCCGCGCAGATCGGCCCGATAGTGTGTTAGTGGCATCGAGAATGCAAGTTCTAAACGATTGCTCTCGATGTATTTATTAGAATCGCTTCACTTTTCATCGTTTTCTGTGCAGTGCCGTGTAAGTGCATTATCTGGCCGTGAGCTGTGTGGATCTGAACGTGATTGGAAGTATATTTGTCGGTGAAACGGGACATTTTGTTGGGCCGGTTGGCTTCGATGTTGGTCTCGGTTTCCACCCTTTACTATGAATAGGGAGAGAAAGGTAAGTAAAAAAGAAAACAATCAAATTTAACTCAAATAACAACTCCAGGCAACTCAGAGAAGATTTTAAACATAAGATGTAGCAACAAAAAATACTTTTGATGAAAATTATGACTTTTATTTGCACATTTCAAAGCCACATGTATATTATACACTGATAGTAAGCTTGGGCTCCCTGTGGTTAATTCGGCCATGGTTAGGTGATAGATGTGGCAAAGGACGCTAGCTTCGTGAACTGAACAGAATTCATTAGTTGTGATCTTATTTATACTCGCTCTGTAAGGGACTGGTGCGAATAGACAAGGTTTCCAAAATTGAGTTCAAAAAGAAAAGGCAAATAGGTAGTTTGACAAGTAAATAATACAAATGATTTGTTTTGAAATGCAAAGTTGAAGTACGCCGTTTCCAGTTGTACTTCAAGTGTCTTCTCAACTTAAATCTAAGCTGAACACGAAAGCAAAGCAAATCGTTGAATCTGGCTTTAGCATCTGTAACACTATTAGTACATTCGATGTAAAGAAATCTAAGCGAGATGAGAATCGATGTTTGAAAGAGAGACCACGAAGTACCCTTGCGAAATGGATTCCCAGAAAACTTGGAATTCCTATTCCTAGGAATTCCTAGGAATTCCTAGGAATTCCAAATAATTCCAAGACATGCAAATTAGGCTGAACTGAAAACCTTGGAATTGCTGGGAATTTTTGAGAATGCTTTTTACCCCCAAAACTTCCAAGACATGCAAAATTGTTAGGAATTACCCCAACTAGGAATTCCTAGGAATTCCAAATAATTCCAAGACATGCAAATTAGGTTGAACGGAAAACCTTGGAATTGCTGGGAATTTTTGAGAATGCTTTTACACCGAAACTTGGAATTGCTAGGAATTCCTGAGAATGGTTATTTTTAAGCTTTACAGTGTGACTACACCAACCAAGGCCACCCAAACAAATGTTCATACAAATTATCCAATCACAATTGAGTATTTAAACAATAGAATCTGCACAAATGTTCAAATTTTCGCTTCAGGAGCATATATTTTACTTTATATGTGTATGTATATGATCAAGAGTGAACAAGAAACAGTTTAAAGGGGCACTGTCACGACGCGCGCATGCGTCAATTTTAATGATATTCAGAGATTTTAATGATATGCAGAGATCTACGAATTCGTCTGTGTTTACGAAGAGAATCGCGCTAGTAAATTTCAATGTGTTTTGAAAGTGTTTTACGATCAAGTTTTCGCAGAGTGCTTCCAAGTTATTCAGAATATACAACCTTTACAGCGTGTGACCTAAATATTTCATGAAATAAGTACTTATTATAGCGACTTCTGGTGAAGGAACGGCATTAAATAGCAGACAATCCGAGGTGACAACTCAGGTCTCAGATGAAGTTATTCACATTTCACATCGCTAAAAACCAAGTCCATATTACTTCTTTGCTTCAAAAAAGACTAACGAAGATGTACATGTCACTACTGTATAAGGTACTCGTGTTTTCTTAAATTGTAAGAGTACAAAAGAGTGCAAAAAGAATTGCACAAAATAATTCCCGTGTGAAAAGTATAATCACTGAGTTCTCTTTGCCGTCACGGTTGTGTCACTACTTCCAAACCTCGCAGAAATAAAAACTCATACAATGTGACAGTTGTTTGCAATAGCTTCAGTACATGCATATGAACTCGAAGGAATACATTGATATGATGTATGCAACTGAGTTCTTTTTGAGAACATAATAATTCGAGTGAATAAGTCAATGAACGCGTTGTCAAACATTGTTGTTGTCGTTCGGAATACTTTCCTACCTCCTTTGGTACTCCAGAGCTGTTAAAGAGAAGTATAGCGAACTCAGAATATGTAGTATAACCGTATTCTATCTTCCCAGTAAACCAAAACTTATAAACCTGTCGCCTGAATACATTCGTTGTCAACCACTACATCCCGGCGGCCGCCATGAGAAGCCATCGCCATCGCTCTCGCCGATTAAATAAAAAGCGTATAAAATTGGACTTCAAGCCAAAAATAACTACCTACAAATACGAAACAACAATCAATCTAAGTACTGAATAAGTATCATCTTCTAGAGTGCAAGGATTACAATGATATAACTCGATATATTAACACACTGAATTTGAATTTTCCTCGGGTCTCTTGAAAGCGTTGGTCAACGATTTCAAGATTGAAGCCAAGATTCGCGCATGCGCGTGTCGTGACAGTGCCCCTTTAAATTGTAGAATTCGACATCATTCTGTTATTCAGCGTCACAAATTTGATTAGAAAATTTGATTCAAAATTTGTTTGGGTGGCCTTGGTTGGTGTAGTCGCACTGTAATATGTGAGTTACAATTGATAATTCTCTGGGATGTCTATAAAAAAACGCTGCACGTCTAAATGGCCAGTCGAGTTTTTTAAAAATCAAGGAATTATCTGAGCTGATTGAATTCAAACCCTCCTAAGTTTGTTAGGAATTGCTAATAATAATAAGCGCTTCATATAATGGGCACAGATTATAAGAAAGACGCTCTCGTGACACTTAGAAAAATTTCACAGCAACTGCTCGTAAATTGGCCGAGGGAGTCTAGTACCTACAACTGTAGCTCCATATTTGGAACATATATCCTGCAGAGCTTCACTCTGATTGGCTAGAACACGGTTTGAATTCATGTGTCAGGTCGTGTCAGGCGCCAATTTTTGTATTATTCGCTGAGTAACGTTTATAAGCGTGTAGTGGAAACTATTAGTCGGATCTTTATCACTCTTTTCTTCAACTAAATCCCTGGAGAACGACATGGAACAATTGACATTATGTGGCAGTGTTATATATTCACAAACACGCGGTGAAATTCAAGAACTTGCACGCTGATTTCACAAGGTAAGTTTCAATGCTATGTTTATAGTATGCATGTCAAGAAACCATTCAAACTCAGGTGGGAAATGTAAGCCAAATCAAACTAAAAGTAATGCTTCTAAAGATAACTTTAAATGCTTTTCTTAAAACAGAAAATATTAAGACTGCTTATCTCTGATTATGAATACCGATTTTCGCAATTGAACCATGAAAGAACTAAATAATATTAGATTAAGCGCGCCGTTGAGACTTCACTGTTCGACCTGTAATTGGACCAACATAATTTTGGAACCCCTATAAACATACAGATAAGAAGAAGAGTTTACAGAAGTAGTATATTTTCCTTTCCGAGGTGAAACAAAGTAAAATTAGACTTGATTAAACGTTCATGTTCTGTTGCTGCTTTCTTTCTTCGTTATGGTCCCCGATTATGGTATGCTAAACAGCACAATGTAAACAGCCATCCTTTCTTACAATGGGAATCTAATCTCTCACATTGTCATGGAAATCCATGAGTCTATAGTGATTGACTGATGAGTAAATAAAGGATTAGTCATGAATGGATTGTATTAAACTAGAGACCAAAACATCCTTAAGAGATTTAATATAATATTCAGATTAATTTTGTGAGAAAGGATTTGAAGAAACAGAAAGTAATGAAACCAGCAAAAGAATACCCTCAGGCACTGACATATACACTCTTCTATTAAACTCGTCTTCTTAACTTCATGTTTATTAAGGGGCAGCTCCGGCCATTATAGGAACGGTTGATCAACAGCAATGTTTTCTAACTAGTAGTGGTTTACTTGAATGAAGAAACTATATATGATTATATTCTTATTTCAGTTCTCTGCTTTCAGTTGGTTACTGTACTGTATATTATGTACTGTATGCACTGTATGCACTGATCAATATACATGTATATATGTAGTTTATACATACAGCTTTCCTATTGTATTTCCTTCCATAATAATAAGTTATATTCTCTGTTATATTTTGATGATTAATGCTTTAATGATACCTTTATATGCAGGCAACAGAGGAAACTGCAGGGCTTTATGGTGGATAATTAAATTACACCACAATTATCATATCACATTGTAACTAATAATAATAAATATTAATAATTGTGACTATTGTTGTTATAGAACTAAACCCTGATTGGCTGGAATAGTTGAAATCCCAAGAATTCCTAGGAATTCCTAGGAATTCCAAGGAATTCCAAGATCATTGCTTCAGAATCATTGATCACTCCTAGGAATTCCAAACGTAATTTAATACAGCTTGGAATTCCTAGGAATTCCTGGGAATTCAAAGCCTGATTTAATGAAGCTTGGAATTCCTAGGAATTCCTAGGAATTCCAAGTCCCAATTTACCGTGCACGTGAAAATTCACACCTCCATTCCTAGGAATTCCTAGGAATTCCTAGGAATATATTCCTTGGAATTCCTAGGATTATCCTAGGAATTCCTACTGAGGAATTCCAAGTTTTCAACGACAACAAATCATCGCGAAAATTTGTCAGACAGGTTCAGTGAGTCACTGAGTAAGCTTATTTTTACAATAACTTACAAATTTCTCGCGCGCTGATTGGTTAATTTTCATCATCAATAAGAGGACAGACAGATAAAAACAAAATGGCGCGTACAAAGCTGAAGATCGATGGAGAAAAATTTCATCAATGGACGAATTTCCTTCGTTCCAAGTTGAATTTCTTAAGGAAATTTCAGATGAAAATCTATGCTTGTCACTGGAGGAAGTTGAGTCCGAACAGAAAGTAAATGATAGCGTTCGCTTTGCGACACTAAATGACTACGAACTGCACGAAATAGTCAAGAAATTCGTAAGATCGAAAATTGGTGTGTAAACATGTTTGAATAATTTTTGTTATTGTAAAAAATAAATTGACATCACTTTTTTATGCGTCTGTCCTCTTATTGACGATAAATTTCGTCATAACATTGTCAAAGTAGTATGCGGATCCACTCGGCTGTCCCCTCGAAAGCTCAATTTGTTAAATAAAGCAACCACAATCTAATAGATTAAGCCAACAGATAAACAACAAAATCAGTCCAATTTAATTCAGCATTTACACCTAGCAAAATATGTACCTGTAATATCATACAAAACTGCAAATTAATCCCGTGGCTTTTCTTGTTGATCTTTGAGCCTTGTACTTGTTTTGTACAAGTCATGTAGCTTCACATAAGCAACTGAATTCAGAGCTATCGCCTCTGCATCTTTATCAATAAATATGGCTTTGAAAGAACTATTTTGCCTGAGAATCTTCAGCATTCAGTAAGGTAGTTAACAAATCCATCAATGTCCTGTGAAATGTTGAAGTTCACTAGATAGTAGATTGAACTTCTCATGCAAGCGGCACTCTGAGTTCTCTGATCGGATTGAAAGCAACAAGAAACGGTCAGTTGAGAAAATTTGAACGACTTATTTTGAGCTGAACTTCGAGCCTGTCACTGATCACTTTTAGTCTTTTTGGTTGTAAGTTTTCGTTAACTATGAACTGGTTATCCATATCTAAATCTATGGCTGTGTTTCTGTTGTAGATTGTCCCTAAAACTAGACGTTAAAACGACTGAAGAAAACAACTTTTGTCTTCAAGTTCATGCAGATAAACTGATTTTAGTATTCAATTTTGCTTGATTCCTATTGGCTAGCGTAGCGAAAGACTGCACTGGCTTTCTTAGCGACGCGCGATATAGCGACTCAAAATTGTCTAAAAACTATATATTTTTCAAAACAAAGAGAACGTTATGGGATTCAAGGAAAATTCATTGGCTCGACTCGTGAATTCCACGTTGAATTCACTCGAACTCGTCGCTTCGCGACTTGTGCGATATCGCCTTTTCTCGTGAATTCAACGTGGAATTCCCTCGTCAGCCAATGAATTTACCTATAATATTTGTCTTCTTTTCTCTTGTTCCCTGGGATTAAGGGGAACAGCTTCTTTTCTTTTTGGGGGAGCTAGTAGATCATGAATATCTGTATTCTGTGTGTAGAAAACTAGGAGTATCTATCTACTAGGCATATATACAAGGAACAAGGAACTAGGAATATATATTTTTTCTCTTGTTCCCTGGGACTAAGGGGAACAGCTTTCTTTTTCTTTTTGGGGGATCGGAGCTAGTAGATCATGAATATCTGGGGAGAGTAACTGGAAATTCTTCCAGCAACTGGAAATATTTTTTTCCATTTACTGGAAAAATTTCCAGTTACTCTTGCCAGTACTTTCCCTAGTTTCAAAGTACATCACGTGGTATTATTCTGCGCATTTGATTGGCTGGTTACCTTATGAATAATTAATGAGTGTGAGAAATGCTAATAAAATCTTAAAATCCATTAAGAGGAAAAAACCGTGTAAAAAAATTAGTTAAAATAGACGACGTTTCGATGCTTACTTATCAAGTCAAGCTAAAAATGAAACGATAAGAATTTAATATAAGGGAAATAACATGAAGAAAAAATGTAGTTACAATAAGGAGCTATGGCCCTCAGAGTCGTTTTCGTATGCGGAGTGGGAAGTAGTTGCGGTACGTTTCGTGCCGTGATCGTATCGGGCCATCGTCATGCCGTATCACCAAGCATTCTGATTGTTTGAGCGATGATTTTGCACGCTGTTATTGGTTGAATACAATGTCTTCGATTCCGTACCGTGACCGTAACTCCGTGATGGTGGTAGATTTGTCCATGTCGTGCACAGTGTTTCATATGATGGCCATTTGAAGTTTGCTTTTCTATTAACTGTGGTTTCACAGGGCCGTAGCCGCCAGTACAGTTGGTCCGGTTAAAACCGGACCACTTTTCGAATCAAACAGTTTCAATTTATTAACATTTTTAATTATTCGGATATTTTTATGACAAACAAAGTTTGAAAACCGGACCACTCAAAAACTGGCGGCTACGGCCCTGTCAATCATGGTCAACTTTCTGTTTTCACTTTAATTTGCTTTAAAAAAATGTTCAAACATTTACAAGAGCTAGACCATGTGCTTGTGCATTTACAAGAGCTAGACCATTTGCTTGTGCATTTACAAGAGCTAGACCATGTGCTTGTGCATTTACAAGAGCTAGACCATGTGCTTGTGCATCTACTAGAGCTAGACCATGTGCTTGTGCATTTACTAGAACTAGACCATGTGCTTGTGCATTTACAAGAGCTAGACCATGTGCTTGTGCATTTACAAGAGCTAGACCATGTGCTTGTGCATTTACTAGAGCTAGACCATGTGCTTGTGCATTTACTAGGCTAGACCTGGCCATATGCTTGTGCATAGCTTGTGCATTTACTAGAGCTAGACCTGGCCATGTGCTTGTGCATTTGCTAGAGCTAGATCATGTGCTTGTACATTTACTAGAACTAGACCATGTGCTTGTGCATTTACAAGAGCTAGACCATGTGCTTGTGCATCTACTAGAGCTAGACTATGTGCTTGTGCATTTACAAGAGCTAGACCATGTGCTTGTGCAGGGGCGGATCCAGGTTTTTGTCAAACAGGGGGTTGTGTTGCGGCCGTTGTGTTGTGTGAGCGGCAAAGCCGCGAACTACTAGGGGGGTGTGGGGGCATGCCCCCCCAGAAAATTTTGAAATCTACAAGCTCTAAAATGCAATTTTTAGAGATCTGGAGTTGTTTTATTAACACAAAACTCAATTTTCAGTAAAATTTTGAGTTTATTGGACAACCAACAAAGATGCTTGGAAGAGTCTTCTTGGGTGAGCTTACAAGTATGAAGGCTTCACATACGTTTTTGACGCTAAAAACGGCAGGTTCTTTCTGTTATCAGTCAAACCGGCCTCGAAGTCGAACGGTCGTGTAAACAGTATGAATGAATTATATTATTCTTACGAGGGAGAGAGCTGAAAGTGCAAGAGAGAACTACGGACAGACATATTCTATACAAGCGGTATTAAAAAAATATCCATAGGGGGGGTTGCAACCCCCAGAACCCTCCCCCTGGATCCGCCCCTGTTGTGCATCTACCAGAGCTAGACCATGTGCTTGTGCATTTACAAGAGCTAGACCATGTGCTTGTGCATCTACCAGAGCTAGACCTTGTGCATTTACTAGAGCTAGACCTGGCCATGTGCTTGTGCATTTGCTAGAGCTAGATCATGTGCTTGTACATTTACTAGAACTAGACCATGTGTTTGTGCATTTACAAGAGCTAGACCATGTGCTTGTGCATTTACAAGAGCTAGACCATGTGCTTGTGCATTTACAAGAGCTAGACCATGTGTTTGTGCATTTACAAGAGCTAGACCATGTGCTTGTGCATTTACAAGAGCTAGACCATGTGTTTGTGCATTTACAAGACGGCTACATGTAGACCACATACTTGTGTACTTTATACTTCACCAATTTATTATCCAATGCAATGTAAAATTAACTTTTACAAGAAACTCTTACACATGTAATTAAATTCAATAGTTTTCAAGTCCTAAATTAGAATTTCGAAAAGTCCTTCCTCTTTCTGTTAATGGCTCGCTTCGCTCGCACATCCGGGATCAACAAGAGAGGTTGACTTGTGGCAAGTTAAATTTAAAAATGTAGTGTCATGCCACTGATCCCTGTCCCATTTCAGATTTATATTTAATGGTATTAATTATACAGTATCGCTTTTAAAAATATAATGTTACAAGCGCATATGTTTTTTTTATGAAGGTATACTAGGTAAATTATTATTATTATTATTATGATGATGATGATATGACATGCTCCTTGTTATTTAACAGTTCAGAAGTCCATCATCTTTATGACTTATTGTTTTATAACAGACTCATCAAAGAAGTGAAACCAGTAACACAGGAGAGATGACAAAAGGCAGTTTGATACATTCAGTGATTCCTAATAATTGGACCACTGGCACTTAATGCACTGGATTGAAAGCCTCTACAGAGCTCCAATAAATTTATTAATTTTGAATTGCTGACTGTGACAAACCACCTTTTGTCATCTCAACTTACATAAGAGATGAATATTGAGAACCAAGGCTTTTAACCATAAACATCCGAGGTCTGTATCTGACTTACAATGTATTGCATGATGTCCCACAGGAAGTAGATTAGATATTCTCATACTCATTAATTATTCATGATACGAGGTAACCAGCCAATCAAATGCGCAGAATAATGCCACGTGATGTACCTTGAAATTACGGAAAGTACTGGCGAGATATCCCTCATATAACAATTATCGGGACCTTGGACAGAGTAGAGGCAATACAACTGTCTGAATTCGCTTTAATCTGAAAGCAGGCTCTACTTCATGCTACTCAAGAGTCCAACACATGTGGGATACGATGTCCTCGACTCTACACATGAGCAGAGCATATGCATAGACTAGAATTCTTGCTTTTCCGGGCTAAAATCGTGGAACTCTTGATTTATTGCCTTTAGGTCATTGCATGTAATAATTAATGAGTATGAGAAGTCGTTCCAAAGCCTCGAATTCAGACTCATTCTCGGCTTTGAAACACTACTTCAAGGGGGTTATAAAACCATTTAATATCTAATTAGGTTAGGTAATATATATAGGAAATTTCCGAAGGCAAAGTGATTATCAGTGAATATTCAACGAGACGAAGTCGATTATTCACCAGAATCACTGAGCCTGAGGTGAATAATTGTTTTAGTATAATTTTACACTTGAATATTCAGGATTTAAAAAATGTTTTATTAGTACTTCTACTTTGCTGATTTTACTTCCGCTCTCAACCAATCAATTATGAGATGATAATCACTGGTCGCTCGACCAATCACAGCGTGCAAAACTCTATAGTCAAGTCTAAAATTATACTAATTGTTGTTAGTATAATTTTAGACTTGAATATAGAGTTTCACGTACTATGATTGGTTGAGTGACCAGTACAGTGATTATGAGACGATAATCACTGGTCGAGAGCGGAACTAGTCATCATTACATGGAAGTACTAATAAAAGGTTTTTTTATCTTGAATTTCGTCTTTTCTCTGATATTCAAGTCTAAAAAATATACTAAAACAATTATTCACCTCAGGCTCAGTGATTAATCATTATGGTGAATATTCACCGATAATCACTTTGCATTCAGCAAATAATTGTTAAATATTCATAGGGTTGTAAGTAAAATAAAGGTAATTGAATAACAAGAAAATGTGTCAATCATGCATGCAATAATTATATAAAAGCTTGTTTTAGAATTGTTTTCAGATTTTCAGATGGACAATGATTTTAGTGTATGGTATGTATGCTAATGTTTCATTAGAGTCAAAAATTCTTCTCTTGTTTTGGGATCGTCACGTAAAACTCCCAGCATGCAACTTGTTACAGTCTTACTGCTAGTCTGTTGAACTCCTCTCATCACCATGCACATATGACTGTAATAATAATAATAACATTAATAAAAAAGATACAATATATTATACAAACAACTCAACATATAGTCACATAATTACAGTTCTGTGGGCAGGATCTAAAAAATACACTCATCAGGATACATATAAAATAGAATAAAACTACAATAATAACATACAGTCATTCTCAAAAAGGTTGTCCAGATAAAAAGACTACAATACTACAATAAAGTGACATGATTCATTATGTATTCAATTTCTGCACGCGGAACTGCGAGTTGATACCAGCGTGATTACATTCAGTTCTCACAATGCAGTGTACTTTTGCATCTCAAATTGAAATTCCATGTGAGGAAATTGAATACATAATGAATCATGTGACTTTATTGTAGTATTGTAGTCTTTTCATGTGGACAACCTTTTTGAGAATGACTGTATGTATGCTGACTAGTTTCCAAAAAAGAAATAATAATATGATAAAAACTACCAATGATTGTATCAGGGGCGTATAGGGAGGGTCCATGGCACGGTTCACGAAAATGTAAAATCACAGACTTCTGACTTATATTTTCCCGAAAGGTCATTCATGAATCATTTGAGAACTGCTGAATTAAGTAATATTATCTGGATCCATGGATAGACCATTCACTCACAGTTGTTCCATTCCATTCAACTCTGTTCACGAATTAGCATTACATAATTATAGTGTCACATTTTTAATTAAGAAATTAAATTATATTGTAGTTTATTTATCATTTCTATTTATTGTAAATTATTATTTCATTATGTCAGTGTTTTTCATTGTAACTAGAGTACTGTTCTGTAATTATTGTAATCAGTAGTTATTGTATCTACTGGGCCAAATTGGAAACCAGTATTGTTGTATTGATGTATTTTTAAACCCACTCAATATAAACATTATTATTATTATTATTATTATATTGTACAGTATGTAAAACTATGTTCTTACACTACAGTCACTAAATTGTAAAAAATTAAAGATGCATGCATTGAGAGTCACAAAATTATACTATATCTGGCTATAGTACATGTACATTGTACTTAGCTTTCATTTAATAAGTACAGTAGGACCTCCCTGAAAATCACATTAGCTGAGTGGAGCTATATATAGTATCCTCATAAACATTATTATTATTCAAGTATACTACATGTATGATGTGTACAGCGTACATGTAGTTGTGAACAACAATTACTATATAGTATCCTCATAAACATTATTATTATTCAAGTATACTACATGTATGTGTACAGTGTACATGTAGTTGTGAACAACAATTACTATATAGTACATCCTCATTAAACATTATTATTATTCAAGTATACTACATGTATGTGTACAGTGTACATGTAGTTGTGAACAACAATTACTATATAGTATCCTCATTAAACATTATTATTATTCAAGTATACTACATGTATGATGTGTACAGCGTACATGTAGTTGTGAACAACAATTACTATATAGTATCCTCATAAACATTATTATTATTCAAGTATACTACATGTATGTGTACAGTGTACATGTATGTGTACAGTGTACATGTAGTTGTGAACAACAATTACTATATAGTACATCCTCATTAAACATTATTATTATTCAAGTATACTACATGTATGTGTACAGTGTACATGTAGTTGTGAACAACAATTACTATATAGTACATCCTCATTAAACAATATTATTATTCAAGTATACTACATGTATGTGTACATGCAGTGTACATGTAGTTGTGAACAACAATTACTATATAGTATCCTCATTAAACATTATTATTATTCAAGTATACTACATGTATGATGTGTACAGTGTACATGTAGTTGTGAACAACAATTACTATATAGTATCCTCATTAAACATTATTATTATTCAAGTATACTACATGTATGTGTACAGTGTACATGTAGTTGTGAACAACAATTACTATATAGTATCCTCATTAAACATTATTATTATTCAAGTATACTACATGTATGAAGTGTACAGTGTACATGTACATGTAGTTGTGAACAATAATTACTTACGATGCTTCTATGACAACTCCAACACCTGATGGATTTGTAGCATCTACTATAGCATGAGCTATTTGTTTGGTTAGACGTTCCTGTACTGGAATTAGAAACAAAACACAAAGTATAAAAGTATAATTTATTTAACCACCGTCCGGTTGGCTCAGTTGGTTGAGTACCAGTCTATTGTGCGGGAGGTTCGTGGTTCAAGTCCCGGCTGGACCATTGCTCAGGGCCTTAAAATAATTGAGGAGAAGGTGCTGCCTTTGTAATTACATAGATCTGCAAATGGTTATCTAGACCTTCACATCTTCTCGGATATGGACGTCAAACCTGAGGTCGGATCCTGTCTCTCGACCCTAATCTAACCTGTTTCATGAGGGACATTAAAGAACCTGTTGAATTCTTCGTAAGAGTAGGGGATTGTTACCCAGTGTTCAACAGCCTACTTCAAATTGGAGGCAATATAACACACTAATATACTAACTCCTCATATTGTAAGCTGCTTGGCTGCTGTTATAGGTACCTTAATTCATATGCAGCCCAAAAAAGTCCTCAATCGGTTGTAAAGCAAGACAATGTGAAATGCGCTGATAAGAACCGATTTATTAATATTATTATTATTATTGTAATTCCAAGCATGATGTGATGTGGAGCAAGGCATGCAGGGCTGGGCTTATTGAGGGAGCAATTACATGTACTCCATGAAATATATCCCTCACTCAAGTCCATTACAAAAGTAGCTGCATGTACTTATAGACAAATTTGTTTTCCCAGTACCTTGAAGTCTTCTGCTGTACATTTCAACAAGTCTGAGGGGGGAAAATAGGAACAGTTTATAAAATGTAGATGATATGAAGATGTTTAGGGAGAAATTCTAAAATTATAAGGGTATGTTAATATGATATCTTGTACCTTGCTAATTTACTAAGTCCTATGACCTTCTTTTGAGGTAAGTAACCAATGTGAACCTATAATATTAATGTATACATGTATATTATAATTTATATGGTTATATACATGCAGTCTATAATGGTTAAGTTAATATGGACAGAGTTTGTGGCTCAAGCGCATATTATATATTATGGGCTGCAACAATTGAAGGGGAAACAGGATATGGCAATTAAGACTACATTGAATGAATGAATGAATAAGATTTATGCACATACAAATATACACTAAAAAGAATGTTTGTATTCACTACTGGATCTTGCACTAGAAAGTTTCCTTTCATCGCATGAGTTTGCATTTTATAAAATCAACTACATGTACTTACAGTTACAAGGAAAAGTTCACTGTTTGCCTCTTTTGTTTCTCCTTCTAAGGTAATTTATGGTAATTTTTCCCAATTCGCTAAGTTCTTTTCCCAAATAATATGAATACTTACCTTTCCAAAAAAAGGAACCAAATGGTGTTCACAAAGTGAAAAAAATTCTAGGTCTTTGACGACAACAAGTTCGTCATGGTCTTCATCAAAAATTGCACCATTTAGAAGCTCTGGGGGGAAAATAGTTCACCGTTTTACTGAACCATAGGGCATAACAGTGATAAGTGTGCTGTGTGTCAATAAGCCAGTTCGGAGTTAAGAATAAGGTTCAGTGCACATGTTATTTTATATTTCACCTTCTTTTGTTAACGTTTGTTATTTTAAAATTATACAATCGGGATAAAATCGCATATACACTGAACTTAATATTCTGAAACTCCGAACTGGCTTAGAATATAAGACTTAACTGTCAGTAGACTTTAATATACAAACACCAAAAGCATGCAATACTTTGCACTATTTGGTAAGGACTATAAAATAGCACTAATTAAACAAAAGCCAACAGTGGAATTAGCATAATTAATTTAGTAATATTTATGTTACACACTTTTAGTGTTTGTACTCTAGTTCTCACAATACGTAATTTCAAGTATTGCTTGATTTCATTAGACGTTATTTCCGGTCTCGTGAGGAATTTTCATCAGCTGAATTGCACCTTTTCAATAGAATACTCTCTGTTTCAGATAGCACATGGAGGGCAGTGTTTGCCCGTCATTTGAAGCAAATAATGAGATTCAAGGAGTTTTAACAGCTGATTGAAAGCCAGCAATTAAAAGCTCACTAATGAGTAATGGAAAGTGAAAGTGAAAATGAAAACGCAAGTAAAGGTAAGTTTACATTTAAATCGTAGATTTTCAGTATAAGCTTATATTCTATAAACTTACGATACACTATTAATAGTTACAGGCAATATTCACGTACATAATCGTTAAATATTAAAAAAGCTTCAATAAAATAGTAACACATGTCGATAACTGATAGGATACTTAATTAACTTATATAGCTGAATTACGATTACAAACTGCACATTACTATTAAAGAGTAAGAGCTACACTTTACCATCTAAATTTTCCTCGTATCCTTTAGTGAAAAACAACATTGCCTCAGCTGCTCTAGTTGGTGTCTTCAGCAACCCCTGCCGCTTGTAATCTTTGCCTTCAACATTCTCTAGAATGGTTTCAAAGGCATCTTTAATAGCCGTGCGTCGACGATTATCTGATTTGTTGTCCATCTTTCGTTCAGCAATCACTGGTACATCAGACATATCGAGACCGATTTCAATGAATGGCTTTGTGACCCCCGATTCTCTGAAATCAGCCATGTTGAACGTAGTTATTCTTATGGAGTCACTATTGAGCAATAAATATCAGGAAAAACCATTCCGGTGTGTATTATCAAGGAATTCGAAGAATAAAGGAAGGCGTTCCTTGTGTATCCTTACCAATCTTCTCTCGGTCAATTTTATAAAGGCAATCCAAGGAACATAAGGTTTTTATGGATTCGGCTGACGAAATATGTACTATAACAGTAACTGTATACATGTACTATTACATCTAGCCAATATCTACTAACAATAAATGATACAACAGATCTTATACGGACATTTCTACATTTCTATTTCTATAAATAAAAGTTATTATTATTAGTTATTATTATCTACCCGCATGTGGGACTTCTTACCAGATAACATCAGACTCCTGGACACTGCTTCCAAGTTCAAATAACCACCTACTGAAGTGGTCTGACGTGTATTTTGTGAACAAGACTAGCTGACTCTCCAATATAACTAGCATGTTATTTTCGTAGATCACTTTTCTTTTATAAAGTTCACCTGTGAAAGCTACCGAGTGGACTGCAATAACTGGCGTCCAATTTCAATTGCCATTGTTCTGGACTGACTAGCCTCTCATTCAGGCGAAAATGCTTTTGTATTTCCACATGAACACGAGGCTAGTCAGTCCAGAACAATGGCAATTGAAATTGGACGTCATTATTGCATTCGGTCTATAGTTCGAGTTTTCTATGAGTCACTAGCATACTACATTAGAATTTATACCAACATTTATTGATTATTCGCTTTGTTTTTGTTCAAAACGCCGGCTTTTTCGCTACTCACTATCTATAGTCGTAATCTATCACGCATTATTGCTGCCGCAGCGAGTGAGCCTGAAGCGAGCGAGCAAGGCAGCATACTATTCGGTACAAGCTGACAAAAATCTCGACTTGCTTTTAACCACAATGCATCATTTCTAGTTGTCTTTTTGCTGTCATTTTTTACCACCATGCTTTGCGACATGTTGTTTCTTGAAATACGAGTCATTTGTAGCTTGACGCTAAGAAGTGTAGATCAATGCAAGGTTTTGTCTCCGTGCTCTTCGTCTTGTTATTGCACTTACTACTTACCAAAGTATGCTAGCAGGGTCCACAAACTCGACTGTGTCGATCGACTGTGTCGATCGAATCCAGCTTTATTTGAAAGCTGGCGGTAAAGTGATTCGAAAAAGCGATGAAAATTTCCATGTAAACTAACATTCGCATATTCAAATCAACAGCACTTACAAATTGTCAGTCCTAGACCGGCTATGAGCTTAAAATAGTAACGTCCCAAACACCAAACACTGTTTCCAATTTATAATCTTACATAAAGCCATTCTGAACGGCAGCATGAACTACCACATTGGTAGACTAGTTATACAGCTAATTCAGCTAATTGTTTTAAAACGCGTAGGCGCATACATTTATAGATTCGTCTGCCATTGTCACCAAATACGATAAGCATGCATATCTACCCTTATCATCCTCAGTATTTGTTTCGAATTCAACCAATCAGAATCGAGAATTCTCCCGTATCAAGACACTCTATACAATGTCCCTACTGTCCTGCCCTTGCGAAATTGAACTAAGAATTCCTAGGAATTCCTAGGAATTTATTCTTAGGAATTCCCAACGGAATTCCTAGGAACTCCTAGGAATTAATTCACGGTATTTTGGGACGCGAATTATTGGGAATTCCTAGGAATTCCTAGGAATTCTCAGCTTAGAACATTCTTGAGAATTCTTAAGAAAGAATTCCTAGGAATTCCCAGCTTTAAAGTGCCTATGAAATGAAAAAACAGACCCCGTTTTTATTTGCTACTACGAAAGTTTACTATTTGCTTGTTTACATGGCGTTAATGAAAAGTGAATTGAGCTTCAGGAACATTTTTTATTTCGCGCACGAAGTTGGGCATTTTGGGTTTCAAAGTGCGACAATTCCCGCTCGGTCAAACTATAGAAATGTGATGTCATAAGTTGTGCAAATAAAGGCATACACAACTTATGACGTCACCGAGCCATTGTCAAGGGCCCGAGTCTCTTGTCGCACATTTTGGTTGAAAATGATAATTTTCGAACCGCGAAAAAAAAATGTTCGCACGCTCAAAGTCGATGTTTAAATACAGCAAATGTTCAGAGAAAGACCAAACAACAATAATGTTCAATAAAACAAGGATCCACATTTTGTAAGAGATAAATACCGAGAACGGAGGCAATAAGCCATATAAATCCCGAGGGCCGTAGGCCCGAGGGATTTATAGGCTTATTGCCGACGTTCGAGGTATTTATCTGACTTAGTTTAAATTTGACAAGGTTTTCGCACGAAGCAATCTGAGTGCTCATTATGAATTCACCGGGATGTATCCATATACAACCCAGGGCTGTATATGGATACATCCCGGTGAATTCATAATGAGCAATTCAATTCTATTCTATTGTTCAACCGGTCAATACCGGAGATAAAGCCCTATGAATAACAAAGAAAACCGTGTCAAATTAAAACTAACGTTTCATAAGCACTTTAGAATATGGTGGAATATTCTTGAGAATTCTTAGGAATTCTTGAGAATGAATTCCTTGGTAACAAGACATATAATCATTTCAGCTAAAACTGATTTCAATTAAAATAAATATGAATTTTTTGGTGTTCACAAGACTTAGTGAAATAATAATAATAAAATTCCAAAAATAAATATTATTATAAAACACCAACGAACCAGATTCTGCATATTAATCTAATTTTCATGGTAACATTCCAATACCAGTAATTAAAATGAATCTTCAAAATAATATTGTAAAATCAATCTTATTTTCAATTATTCCTTTGTCAACTTGATGGTAGGTGTACATTCCACTGTTTAATATGACTTAAGATTAAGAATGTGTTTCTGTTTTGATCTATGTCATTGTCAGCTTACTACAATCATTAATTAACTGCATCATTCTTACTTTGATTTGCATCTATAATCTACCAAAGTGTTTTCATGGCCAATGTGTATAAATGTTGAGTCTTGTATAACTATAGACCATGCAATTCAACCCTTGTGAATATTTTGCAGTCATCATGAAACTCTTTGTAGTTAACGTTGACTGTTGTAGTTAAAAGTGTTCAGCTAAAACCACCTGAAAATGAATGGCAAAAATCACAATTCTGAACCTACTGAATCTTTACATCTTGTCACGTTTGAGTGAATAACAGTTTAACCGTGAAAAACAGCTTTCTTCTATAAATTTCCTACAGAAAAGGAGATATTAACATTGGACAAGATTTTACAGCTTACTTTAACAAAACACAGGATGTTTTTACTTACCAGAAAGATGAATAAACGTTGTTTTTTGTCTCAGTTGAAGAAAAACAAACGAACTTGCCTCGATTTATTCCCGCTCTTTTACCGATAGTCACGTGACCTTATGTGTGTAACTGCTGACCAAAATTAGCACGATCATAAACTGACTGGATTGCTGGCAGTCAAAAACATAATACCTAAGAATTCTTAGGAATTCCTAAGAATTCCCAGTCTAAATTTGATCCTAAAATTGAGATTCTCAGGAATTCCAAGGTATTCCCAATGTAGGAATTTACTAAAGCTAGGAATTCTTAGGAATTCCTAAGAATTCCCAACATTGAAATTCACACCTTCCAAAGGAAGACCGCCAACGAACACAGGGAGCCCAACCTTTCTCGGCCATTTTTTGGGTAGGGGTATGCCGCCATGATCCCAAAAACCTTACCCTATCCCAGACCTAAAAACGGAAATTTTCCGTGCGATATCCCAGACCTAAGCTTGAAAATCAATACCCTATCCCAGACCTAAGCTTGAAAATCAATACCCTATCACAGACTAAAATCGAAAGTTCGTGACCAATTTGAAGCTAAGAATTTTTATTTTGCCGCTACGATCATTTATAAATATTAGAGATCTTCAAATGTTCGTAAAAATGCAAAAACAATGATAAATACTTGGTTTGCTGTAAAAAAAACATACCCTATTTCAGTGCAAATGGGCAAAATATATACCCTGGCAGACCTGAGGCTCGCACATACCCGGATAGCTTACATAGGGGAGAACGTACTCCCCCCCCCCCCCCCCCCCCCGGGGGTGCCTACACTTGAACGCCACCCTGGCTACGCCACTTGAAGCTACAAGATTATAGACAAGTCGTAACAAGTGTGTCAACTTCTTGCAAATATACTGAACTTCTTTTGTGGCAGGGTATTCTATAATCTAGCCACCGAGAAACCTTTTATCTAGCATTCTAGATTTTTTTTTGGCAGATTGAGCCCATTTTGTAAGTGTAGGAAATGTTTAACTTGTAAAATCTGATTATTTCGTTATAATTTGATCGGACGCACGTAGATCAAAACAATGGGTTTAATTCAAAATATATATTTCCTTGACTTTTAACTACTGGCATTCGATTAAATGGCCCAGAAAATTTACAAAAGCTACTGAAAGGTCTCGATCAGCACAATAGCTTTCTTTCAAAAATTATACCAAAGTCAAATCTATCTTTCGCCGGTATCTAGATCTCACTTTATAGCTTAGTAATCCTGCCCTGATTACTCATCGTGAAGTGGTCTATTGAACTGCTTTTTTTTCAGTTTCAAAGTTTGGGCTACCTGTGTTCGTTGGCGGTCTTCCTGTGTTAAAGATGGCGCCCAAAACGTATTCTACTGATTGCAAGAATTTCGGTTTATTTCTTGCTTTTTTCTCAGAACAGAATGTTAATATTTGAAATTTATTGATAGGGCAATGCCACTTGTCACCACAGATGCGAGAAAACGGCTTCTTTTGCAGTATGAGGACTTTTTTCCTAACCAGTACAGGGGCGTAGCGTGCTTTTTCACCAATGTACGCACATAGCGACGAGCGCCGAAGGCGTGAGTTTCTAGGGGGGTGAGGGGGCATGCCCCCCCTGAAAATTTAGAAATCTAGAGCCTTGGAAACACCATTTTCTTCGTTTTCCAGCGGACTTTCTCGCTACATAAATACATAGTAAAATGCATTTATCACTCAGTTTCAGTATGGGGGGATTTATGTAAAGGTTATATAAAGGATTTATGTAAAGGATGTGTTAAGGATTTATGTAAAGGTTGAGTGAAGGATTTATGTAAAGGTTATAGTAAAGGATTTATGTAAAGGATGTGTTAAGGATTTATGTAATGGTTGAGTGAAGGATTTATGTATAGGTTGTGTAAAGGATTTTTGTAGTTGTGTAAAGGATTTATGTAAATTAAAGGTTGTGTAAAGGATTTTTGTAAAGGTTGTGTAAAGGATTTATGTAAATTAACGGCTTATATACCGCTACCGCTATATATAGCGATATAACAACCCGAGGCGAAGCCAGTTTTTTGGTATTTATTTTGTTTGAGACTAACTACAATCATCATTATACATGCCTACAATGACTGACTGAAAGGGGAAATTTATTGGGGACACAATCTGACGAGCGGTGAAGGCGCGAGCTCGTAGGGGGATGCGAAGGCATGCTCCCCGAAAAATTTTGAGGTATAGGGTCTCCAAAATAGCATTTTCCTGCATTCTGTGAGTAGTTTGCAGCAAGTAATCTGCCGTGAGCTGTTAAGATTTTGTCTTAGATTTCATTTTATTTTAAATATTTTTATGTTTTTTATAATATATATATTTTAAGGATTTTAAATTGTACTCACGTGCGTACGTGCGTATATGCACGCTACGCCCCTGCAGTACATCCCGGCGAAGACCTCTACGAACGTTTTTGATATCCATGACCAAATACAGCATAACTACTCGGAGCTAAATCATGACCAAAGGTGTTGAATCAGAGTATATATTTGATATATTGGATATTGCAGTATTTCGTATTTCTGTGGTTTCCGTGGTTTCCGCGGTTTCCGTGGTTTCCGTGGTTTCCGCTAAATCTAGATGCCGAGAATTCCCAACATTGAAATTCACACCTTCCAATTTACTTTTTGAGACTTGGGAATAGTTGGGAATTCTTTGGAATTCCTGTGAATTTCCAAATTGAAATTCACACCTTCCAAATTTACTTTTGAGACTTGGGAATAGTTGGGAATTCTCAGGAATTCTTAAAGGGGGACTAGTACGTAAATCGTTCAAAGTTTGATTTAGCTGAAACTTCACTGAAATATTCTCAAAGACCCATACAATCACTGGTTAATTTTTTTCTCAAAAATTCCAATGGGAAGTAATGCATTTTTATGAATCTTTAGAGGTGCCAGTGACGTCACTGACTCAACCCAAACTCAGCTCCATACATTTCTTTGCATTTTGTGATCAAAATATCGGCTGAACGGTTTGTTCAGATAACAGCTCTGCACTGAAGAAAACTAGTCAAATAATCAACCCTAAGCCACATATAAGGTAAGAAAACTCCTTCACACAAACGTTTAGCTTCATAGAAATAAAATAATTCAAGACATTAAACATGAAGAAATGTATGGAGCGAAGCCGTGATGATTGTTTGGGTTGAGTCAGTGACGTCACTGGCACCTCTAAAGATTCATAAAAATGTATCACCTTCCATTGGAATTTTTGAGAAAAAAGTTAACCAGTGATTGTATGGGTCCTTGAGATTATTTCAGTGAAGTTTCAGCTAAATCAAATTTTGAACGATTTACGTACTAGTCCCCCTTTAAGAATTCCAGTTAAGAATTCTCAAGAAGTTGGGAATCGATTTCGCAATCAGGACACTATACTGTCCTGATATCATAAATCACGGACAGTTGGTTAAAATGTGGTTCTAAATAAGAAACCATTTTATTTTTATATTACTTCTGGTCATTTTAAGGGAACTGAAATATGTTTCATTCAAAAGATAAATAAACGTTTTGAACAAAACTGCGAACGATTGAACTTTTCCCGCCACTTCTCAAACTCACGGACGCGTGCCGACAATATATGCTAATAAGTTTGTATTTTGAAAAGATCGTCCTCGATGTTTTAGTGAAATTCTTTCATTTCGGCGAAAAGAGTGGGATGATAAATAAATAATCGGTCAATTTTGGTTCGATTCCGCGAAATATCAGGACTCGTTAGGTTTTGCCATGAGTGCCAAAATACGAACCATGGCTCGACCTTAAACTCGCCCTGATATTTCGCCGAATCGAACCAAAATTGTCCGATTATATATAAATACTCCCTTTCGGTCTAGTCGCGTAGGCTTGAAGTCGATCGCCGACAACGTTGACAACCAGGAGTAATTAGTCCAGAACTGGGCCCAATTTTATCCACGCGCGCGGCATAGAGCAGAAGAGAAGAGCTGGGCTAGAGAGAGAGACGATAAAAGTGGATCCAGGGAAGTTTGTCTGCGCATGCGTCACCACATCCCGTTTTCGGGATGTGAACATTGAGCAATAATTGATATCACCCTCAAAGAACACTTGGCGTTTTGTTTTTCATTGGAACAAGACGCTCAATGAGCGTATACTCGGGCTTATGACAAGGACAATGTCAGTTGCGTGAGGAGAGACCTGACAATGACTGACAGTTGCGTGACGAGGGAGACTATGTATATATATGTCGAGTTCATTTGATTTGCATTTGACTTTGAGTTCATTTGACTACCTTTTGACTTTGAGTTCATTTGATTTGCTTTTGATGAGTTCGTGTAAAGGCCCAGTCGAAAACGCTCAACATCTTTTAGAGTGGGCCCAGACGAATCGGCGTATGCGACCCGTTTGTGGCGCCATGAATATGCAACCTCAAGTGACCTCAAGTACGTTTAAAGATGTACGATATACGTACCTCGAACAGTCGGAGATCTTTATCGATACTCATCGATACAAATAATCTCTCGTCACGCAACTGTCATTGTCATATTAAATACCCGACTATACGCTCATTGAGCGTCTTCTTCTGTAACAGATCCCTGAAATCTAATGACGTTTTGATTTCGATTGTATTTTTGCCGTTCACTGACCTGTTTTGAGTTCTAAAATTAGGTCGCATCATAGATGTATGACTCAGATAAGGATCATGCATCGTACCGAAACTATTCGACCCGTTTGTGGCGAACATGAATATGCAACCTCAAGTGACCTCAAGTCATAATAGATGTATGACTCACACAAGGATCACACAACTGTAATCGTACTGAATTTTTCAAACGTGGAATAAAATAAACATCCATCGTGAGTTACTGAAAATAACTCGACTGGTTCGATTGTTTGCATGACTTCTCTACATATAATTATATATATATAAGTTACTGAAAATAACTCGACTGGTTCGATTGTTTGCATGACTTCTGTACACTGATATTGCTTTCTGTCGTAATAGAGATCTCTAAAATCTAAGGACGTTTTGATTTCGATTGTATTTTTGCCGTTCACTGACCTGTTTTGAGCGTGGAAATTATGTTTTAAATAGCGCTACGCGGCGGTTCTATTTAAAATTAGGTCGCGTAATAGATGTATGATCACACAATGATCACACAACTGTAATCATAATGAATTTTTCAAACGTGGAATAAAATAAACATCCATCGTGAGTTACTGAAAATAACTCGACTGGTTCGATTGTTTGCATGACTTCTGTACATATAGCTTTCTGTCAATATAGATGTTGTTACATCGCTGGTCGTGAGTTCAATTATAAATACTCAAGGACATAACTGTACACGTACTATTACAATTAAGCAACAAACATGGCATAGCGAGGTCATGATAGTTTTTGAGTTCATTTCATTTGCTTTTCAGTCTCGACTGGCCTGACAGTGTTTGCATGACTTCTTCTGTACATGTGTTAAGCACGTCTTTGGGGGAAAGACGGTAACAAATAAGAACGAGGATCTTGGTTGAAGTTCTTCTTTAATCTCTTCTTTAGCAGTGTTTACATTGAGAGAGCATTGAGTGTAATCTAGCTCTAAGCGAGAGTGGTGAATTCTACCGTGTCGCAACCTTTATAGACGTTGATTGCATGCTGGGATTGAACAGGAATAATCAGTCAATCACAGTGTGCACGTGAGACTAACTCGAACTACTATTGGTTGCTACGCAGTAGAGTCAACTGATTATAACTAGTAAACAGTGAAATAAGGTCTCAATAAAAAGTATAAGTTATCTAGTTAGATTTGCTTATAAACTAGGATAGATGTATGGAAAAAGTTGTTTCCAGTACAGCTATGTAAAAATACATTGCAAAGTATGTTTGGTAAAAGGGGATTTTCGGGGGTAAAGTTGAGGAAAGGTGTGAACACGCAGTTCGACCAATATTCAGGATGGGAGGAGTTTTAGTTACTCGTAGGGGCAACCAACTCATTGCGTATGCCATAAGCAATGAGCAAGTTGTTTACAGGAAAACGTTGATTGTACTAATCAACAAGATAATTACATACGATGAGCTGTATTGTTAAATAGGTGTTAGAACATTGGAAAACATATGTTCTCATTAAAGCGGTGGCTTTGGTGTATACCACTAAGTAATCAATGGTTGACCGTAAAGGGTCCGATAGCGGATTAAGAGGTCGAGGTTAATATATTCAAAATACACTCAAGTTGAACTATCGTAGTTAACGTTAGTTTTCAAAGGGTACCGATGTTTATTCTAGTTTATTGGATTCGTACGTGTGAATTAATCCATTGAGTTTCACGTTTTACCATGGGAACTAGCTTTGAAAGAGAGGTACCGAAGGTTTCAAAAAGGCTTCGACTTTTGTCTCATAACACATGTACATATAGCTTTCTGTCAATAGATGTGTAGTTAAATTACATCGCTGCATGGTCGTGAGTTTGATTATAACTAGAATCCCGACCTTTCAATATCTTGAAGATCTCAAACTGCTTTCAAATAATCTAAGATTAAATATCTACTTGAGTCCAGTGTGTCGTTTGTTTAGCGATTAGAGCGGTTTTCCGCGAATTCAGGGACCGGAGAGTAGCTTGCTCCCTTATCTGCTGAGTTATCTTGAAACTCGATACGATCAAATACTTGGCATTTTGTGTCCGACGAATAATAATAATAATAATAATAATAATAATAATAATAAAAAAAAGAAAGTCCATTTTATAACTCGGGCTTCCTTCGGAAGGGCCCGAGTAAAAAGAAAACACACTAAAACAGAAACTACCTTGATCTGTTGACCAATCAGTGTCGTGTTGCTATGGGAAAGTGACGAATTTACCATTTCTACCTACACCCAGAGCTTTGGTGACATGAACATGTGCTATCATTGACGTATTCCAGATCAGACCAAAGGTCGCCTGTGAACAGCTCAGGACTAGGGGGGAAAAAATTGAAGAACCGGGGGAGGGGTAGGGATTGGTATATTCGTGTTTAGCTTTCCGCGTTTTACCGACTTTCCGCTTTCCGCGTTTTACCGACTTTCCGCTTTCCGCGTTTTACCGACTTTCCGCTTTCCGCTTTCCGCCTTTCCGTTTCCGCGTTGGACTCGGTAGGAATGCATGTGAAATTGCCGCACGCTACTACAATCTATGTAATCACGTGTAATCCCGATTGCTTTCTTTTGTTTTGATTTGACTTATGGTATCGCGGTCCTAACATTAGAACTTCGTATGTTTGAACATACGTAACAAAATTAGCTTCTGTAAGATAAAGCGAATTGTTAACTGAAGTATAAGGGGAAATAATTGAATTGTCGACAAATCACGATGGTAAAAATAAATTAACATAAATTAACATAAAGTCAAATAAATGTAGGTGTTGGAGCTAAGTCATCAATGTTCAGTATCGAGTCAGTATCGTGATTTTGCCGTACAGCCGTTTTTATACGAGCCAGCGGATAGAGCGTTGCTTGAGATTATAGTGCGTGAGTGTTTTTAAAATAAAGCAACGCGAGATGGCAATGGTCAACATGTGGCCGAACATACCGGAAATGATGTGGACAAGGCAAGAAAATGCTTTTGTTATATGATGATGTAGTGAATGATGCCGGTATAGTCGGTAAATGCCAATTCGCACAAAAAATGCAATGGGGTGAAGTAAGTAATGTAGAAACATGAGGAGTAAGCTTAAATTTGTATATAAGATAGTAAAGTAAATAATGTGTCCATAGTGAAAATAGTGTAATATACGCTATGCTAGTAGGCTAATCTGTTCTGTTTCTCACTTTGAAGTATTAATTTGTGTACTGACATTAAAAATCGTATCGACACCCCTTCAGATAGCCTGCGGAATTGTTAGGGTGTTCCGGGTTTTAGCATTCCGGCACTCCGAATTTTTTGGTTGTTCCGATTTTAGTAGTCCGGTGTTCCGGATATTGAGGTTGTTCCGGAGCTTCACAGTGAACTTTGAAAACCTTCTAAATAAAATTCTACAAACCCTCAAAGTAATACATTTCGAAATACATTAGCTCACATAATATCCAAAAGACAACACAATAAACAAGTAGGACTACTTTGAGGGTTTGTAGAATTTTATTTAGACGGTGTCAGTCAAAGCTCGCCACAAGTCCACAGCTTGGGCTACCTGTGGCCGAGCTAAAAATAAAAACATACGGTTATATTTCTCACAATCCAGTATAACTGGTGATGACTAGTTTATAAAATTTCAGAAATTAGAATTATAAGAGACCTTAGAAACATTGAGAACGCCTACCACATGCATGTACGGTTGTTTATCCTCATCAAACAAACACGCTCATATGTTGGGCTTCCGGCTTCCTGTGCTAAGCTTCTCGGAGGAGGAGTGATGAGAGATATCGCAATGCATTGTGGGTAACAGTGTTAGCGGACATCTTGAACACGAAGCTCCTTCAATATTTTTAATTAAGACTTATTTTCAGAACAATTTTATCCTGTGAACTTGAAAATAGATGTCAGTAAGTATCAATAACTTCGTTAGTCTTATCTTTGTACGACAATAATGCTAATTTGATCGCCTAATCCTAGCCATTCACTGATTTTAGCCCAATCGATGCCGTTCAGTCTTACTGATTGGCGCCAAAAATCTGGTAGTGCCGTCGTGTACCGTCGTGTACAAAGAACGGCGTTCACAATGGAACAATGTTCAAAACAAACGACTCTACACTCTGCTATTACAATAGATTGCGGTACACGACGATAGAGCCAAAAATCTAGTTCTGAAGCGAAACGTTGGTGCTGTGAATGTGATTTAAACTGAAGTTTTTAATAGATGTCTTTGCATTATTCCAAAACAGGCCTGATCATCGAAGACTACATCAATACCAACGGTTTTCATAAGATGCAAAGTTCGAAGTGACCAACAACATGGACATCCCTCACAGTAACTGAGTAAGTCTTTCTAGTTTAATGTTATTGTAGTTTAATGTTTATTGGGCTAGACTTTTAGAATACCCTATCACTTTTTTAGTTACAATACAGTACTGTCACTGCTGTCCGAAGCACAGGTAGCCCAAGGTATTAATGAGAGGCTTGTTATCGAGCTGTATATAAGGCTTTGTATGGGACCTTAGGCTCTGGTCGATAATTCCGTAAATAATAAAGCCAATAAACGATTTTTAGCTGAGCTCTCCCCCCATTACTAAGAAGAAGGAAAGGTAGGAGAGTACAGTACCGATCGAAACTAACCTGAAACGCGAAATTAACATATGTTAACGCAAAGTAAACACGGGCATGCATTTGGAGTTAACGCAAAACAAACGCAAAGCAAACCTTGCCGATGTTTACGTTTGTTTAGCGTTTACTATAAAATGAACGCAAAGCAAACTCAAAGCAAACTATTATATTCTAAACTCTAATGGATTTCATTTTTGAAAGCATTCAAACATGGTTATATATTTACAATGTAATAGAAATTCAGTACAGTTTACTGTTATTGTACAAAATAATGCACACACAATTAAATACACAAAATCAAACACCCTTCAGCAAACTGAAAACGAGCAAATTTAGCCTAAACTAAAAGCGATTTCTGTGTCGAAATCTCATTGCCAGAGGACATGAATTCGAAGACATTTTCGATAAAAGATGACGATGTTTTCGCAAAGAATGAAAGAAACACAACCAACTAGACATCGACTAGACACTTGGCGCCGAGATCTGTCACATTATGTCACACAAAGAAACCGCTAATCAGATGACAAGAGAGCAATGGCGGATCGTAGCGAATGGCTTCGCAAAGTTTGCTCTTCAAAGTCCGAAAAGTTAAATGTACTAGTCGAAGATCAAGAAAAAAATTACCTTATTGAGAAATTGCAATTTAATCCGTCCAAATATGCCCAAATATGACAATTCAGAACTAGAAATCTTCCTTTCGTTTCCTTTGTAATTCACATATTCATCATACGTTCGTTCGACCTTCGGCTCGGGTTTGTTTACTTTGTACTTCTCAAACGCGCGTTTGTTCTGAGTTAACTCCGAACAAACGGAAAGCAAACCCTGGCAAACTTTGCGTGCGTTTGGAGTTAGTGCAAAAGAAACGTGCGTTTGAGGTTTGTTTCGATCGGTACTGTAGCAATGGCCGGACTGACCTACTCGAAAATCTTTTTTTTTCCTCCACTAAACCACGTCCCCTTGCTTCGATACTCTGCAGCACGAAAGGCAGATATATTTCCTCAAAGTTCAATCAAAAAAAATTAGAGAAAACTTCTCCTGCGGAGGCAGCAATCCAGCGAGATCATCGAATAAACAGCCATTTTAAAACACTCCAAAGCCGTGGCATGATAATCCTGTGCAGCTCGGAAACCGTTGAGGCGCGGTTGGCCTGGGCGCGAACCAAATTCTTCCGAACGACCGTCCCCATGGTCTGGAAATGCTAAACCCCAATAAAAACTCAGCCCCCCAGGGAAAGGAAAATTTGTAAGCACCATTGTTATTTTCAGCCAATGAGATTGTAGAAAGAAATTCAAATTTATAGGCGAGTACGAGTTTTCCCTGTGTGTTATTGTGCTCGAACTTTTGTCAACGATAAGCTTTAGTATGATGTCCACTTTGAAAAGAAGACAAAACGAAGATTTTTTCAAAGAAGCTAAGAAGCAAAATGATATCTCAGTTGCGTTTTACGCTATAATTAAAACGTGGTATGTCTATGAATTGTCTACGTAGAGGTATACCGACGAACTTTAATCAATCTGTTAATTTCATAAATTTTGAATCACGTAAACATTTATTTCTGCAGGCTGCTCTGCAATTATGAAACAAACAAAGGGAGTTTTACTTCACGCCAAGATATTCTTGTTCATTTGCTAACGGAAAAAGAAAATATATTGACATCAGGGGACGTAGTGACAAAGTGCATTTTGGAGTAACCGCTACCCAACGTTCATTTAAACAAGTCGGTAAATTTCTTCGGCTTTGGGGATATACAGATTTAAAGAAAAAAACAGCGATGGCTTCTACAGATGAATCGATAAATTCCCTAGAAAAAGAGTGGAGTTGTTTTGAGGTAGATATGATGGCTACAGGAATTGGTTGGCAAATGAAGAAGGACAGCGAATATTCTATCAGCTGTATACACCTGATGGATTATTCATTTAACGGACAGAGGGCTCTGACGGAGTTAGTTTTTAAAAAAACAGAAGAGAAGGTTGCCATCACCATAAAATACGACGAGAGAATTATACAGATCAATGGGATTGAAGACCAAATGCAGACAATGACATTAGTAGAAAAAGCCAGTTTCCTGGTACATCTATTGACTAAGACAGCTGTATGCACTGGGATTCCAAAACCCACGACAACTGACTGTGACTTACTACCCAACAACGCTAGATGTGTACTAGTAAAGCAGTTGACAAATCCAGATAGTGTAGAAGAGGAACGCGTATTTTCTAATCAGTGTCATGTTTTTACGAATTGTGGGGGCAATTGTTGTCCAAGTTGTAAAAGCCTCCAGTACAATTTCGCAAAGAAGGAGAAGAGAAGAGAAGAAAGCTGTGGTGTGACTAAGCCAGGTTGCAACATGAAAATCATGCAAGAGAAAATGGCTCGTTTGGAAGAAAGGAAAGAAACAGAAAAACTGGAGGCACAGATGTTAGAAATGGATGAAATTGATCATCAGGATATGTCCAAGTTATTCCAGTCAGTGAATAAGCATGATATACCAGAAGATATGTCAGTTCTTTGGCAGCAGCAGCTTGATGTCACAAAGAAAACATCATCTAATGGTTATCGATGGCACCCAAGGTAATTTTGAGTGATAAAGCTAATAAATTATATATTATGTTATCCATGCCATGTATCAGTAGTTATTGTAACTGCATATACAGCTATTTCAAAAAACGTTGAAAACTGAATACTGCATACTGAATAGTGCATTCCAAGACCAAAGGGCATTGTGGGCCTCGTTATTTTGAAATAAAAAGTAAATATACAGCGATTTGCTCGCCTTATGGAGCTAGTTTATTGTTTCTGATGGAATACACACAAAATAAAATAAACTAGACGCTCTACTAGCGTGAACTTGGGCTTCTTAATAAAGCTGTTTTGATAGATTTTAAATGTGAAACCTAATAGCTTGTATCATCATACAGAAGTAGTTTTAGCCTACATGTATTACTTGCAGAATTTAAGTCACTCGTTGCGTGACTCAGTAGAGCATACATACGTAATTAGCTTCAACACTCACACTCCTAGCTGACAGCTGCATGGCGAAGCACATCTCGATTACCTTGCAAGAAACGATTTCACAAACTCAATAAAATTACGATCGAGTTCTTACTACATGTAAGCCACAGACATCTGTTAGAAATACACTTTCAGACAGAATTGCAAGGCCAAAAAGTATTCTCTAGGATATTTGCATATTTACTAAGCAGTATTAATGAACGACTCGACTGGCTCGAGCAAGGGAGCACGGCAAAATCCTTTTTGAATGCTGCTGGTGATTTGATTTATCGTTACGTACGTCTGCCATCTTGAATTTCGTTGATAAGCTGCTGACCACAACTTCTGTATACTCAAAAATTGGAACGATACAGAGAAGATTAGCATGCGCATGCGCTATGGTGACCACTTGCAGATTTGGCGTAGAAACATGACGACGAAGAAAAAACGTCTTTGTAATCTTAGACTTGGGCCTTCCACAGGAAGCCCAAGTAATTATTATTATTAGTCGGGCTTCCTGTGGAAACCCGACTCTAAAAATGCAGAGCGTTCTTCTTCTTCTTAGGCTTGAAATCGCAAACTGGGTTCTACAGCGCATGCGCCCTGTGCCGGCCGCTCAGATAATTACCGAAGGCTCAAACCACATGGTGTATCAAGACGAGACATCGCACATCGTCCTCTTTCTTCACAAACCTTGTCGAAGGAAGGTTATGTCGTCTTGTTTTATATTTAAAAGCTACGCAGGCTAACGTCGAGCTAAAGCCGAAGGAGACATGAAGTCTGGCCAAGAAAGATTAGAAAGCACAAACCAATCAGGGAAAGCACCGGAGGTCAAGGGGCCAAAATATAAGTCTTTTCTCGTCTAAATCTAAATTTAGATTGAAGCTATTTAACGTTTTTACTGATATACTGTAAAGTTCGCAGTACTGAAATTGCAAGGAAAGCATGTTCTATCGAGCTCGAGTCATGCAACGACGAGCAACCAAAGACGTTTCAATCGCACTGAAAATCGCACTATAAGATATCTATATTTAGTTCAAATAGGTTACATTTCATTTAGAAGCCCGACTTCACGCTAGAAGAGCGTCTAGTTTATATTACTTGAGACAATATTACACGAGTCCCAAAATGCATTTCGGTCTTGGAATACACTATTTAGAATGCAGTATTCAGTATCATCGTTTTTTGAAATAGCTGTATACACACACATATATATATATATATTAAATATATAGTACAGAAAGAGATGCAGGCTATATATTTAATCTATTTATATGGAGAGCAGACTGTGAATCCCTTCTGGAATCCTTCTACTGGAAGCTTGTCGTTGATCTACCTTAATTATCCTATTTTCAAGTTTCACATATGTATATCCAATTTTATTGCAGGATTATCAAACTCTGCATAGAGCTATATAGCAAAAACCCCCATGTTCTAGATCCATTGAGAAAGTTCTTGTATCTCCCCAGCAATCGGACTATTCGGTGAGTTATTTATTTTGTTCCAGATAACTAATCCTTTACATATACAGTACTGCTTAGAAGTATGTTAACATCGTTTTGCGTGGAGTCTGTGTGGAGTCTGCGTGGAGTCTGCGTGGAGTCTGCGTGGAGTCTGCGTGGAGTCTGAGTGTAGTCTGAGTGTAAACTGAGTGTAATCTGAGTGTAGTCTGAGTGTAGTTTGAGTGTAGTTTCGCCTTTGTTATACAGTCTTTTGTTTACGTTACACGCAGGCTGATTGTAGTTTGAATGTAGTTGCAAATAAATTGAATCCAACGGCGATCAAACTGTTGGACGACGAGACATTCGTGTTCGTAATATACGTGTAATTATATCAAGAGTCGTGGTTCAAAACCAATAGAATTATAATCCCGATACAATGTGTCTCTCAAACATAAATACCGTATTCACCGGCGTATAAGCCGCACTTTTCCCCGAAAATCGCGATCCAAAGTTGGGGGTGCGGCTTATCTTGGAGAACATCGGGAATTGGTACCAGAAATGTACATATAATTAACATAAAAGTATAAAAGAGTATGTACATCATTCGTGTGTTGCTGTTTATAGTTACTCCTAAAAGCATTGCATTGGCCATTGGTTCAACGTTAAACAGGCAAATTAACGCAAATTAACGCCTTTTCAGACAGTTTAACAATCGTGCTAACGGTTTTACTACAAGACCTAATGGTTTGCTAAAGTGTTTTTCATTGATGAGCGGGTTGGTTCACGTGCTAACACAACATGTGTCAATCAAGTGTCTCAAACATAACATTCTCACGTGCACGCTAATGAACCTTAGATTTTAGAACTGACAATGCCGAAAGTTGGTAGGAAAGACGTTTTTAATCAGTCATAGGATTGTATTGGATCGTGATTTGTCGTAATGAATTCCAAATGAAAAAGTGTCTTTATGATTAGTCTGTTACAAAGTTAAAATTATTGGTAAGCCTTTGAAGTATTATCTGGGCAGGGAGTTTACGTCCGATAACACAAAGCATGTAATGTACATGTAGCTTTCTCAAGATTCCACTTAACGTGTGATTTCTATTAATTTTATTCAAAAAAACTTTTTTACCCAAATTTGCGTTGCCAAACTCGGGGTGCGGCTTATCTGCGAGTGCGGCTTATACGCCGGTGAATACGGTACTGTAAATGATTAGGAACATTTTATAGTCCAGTGCGATCGAAGCGAGCGTCACTTTGAACATGAAGTCGAAGCCGACAAACAACAAACGTACCAACGTATGACATACAGTCATTTGCAAAAATTCTGGCCGCCACAACATATCAATATATCGGGTGCATTATGGGTAATTAAATAATACTATTTTGAGTTTCCTAACTTATTAATTGAAGCAAAATTTACAAACAACAAACGTATGACTAAAATAAACATTATACTAAGTATTTCTACCAACTTTGCTGCCGTTAACTCGCTTTAAGGGGAATTTTCGATTATTTAATTACCCATAATGCACCCGATATATCGATATATTGATATTTCGTAGTGGCCAGAATTTTTGCAAATGACTGTATATTCGGGTCTATAGTTTACGTACATGCACGAAACTTAGCTCTTTTTTAGCTGAAACAGCAAGGGGAAGTTTTATAGTATTTTGACTTGTGTTAAATTATATCTAAATTGATTTTTTTACAAGAAATCGAACAACCGACGAACGAAGCGTCCTTGCACTTCGTCTCAACAACATGACAATAGCCGAGTCGATGATCGTAAACAAACTTGTTGAATCATTGTTTCTACAGCTTATTGTAGGAGAAAATACTCACATTATGACAACATGATATGATAAATGTGATTTATAGTAAAGTTCTCTTCACAAGAAATCATCGTATCTTGGAGATTCGCCATTAAAAGAATGTATTTTACTGTCAGTTAAAAGAGCGGGTTGGTTAAAGTTCCCGTAGACTTGTTTCACGTGCTAACACAACATGTGTCAATCAAGTGTCTCAAACATAACATTCTCACGTGTACGCTATAAATGAATCTAGATTTTAGAACTGATAATGCCGAAAGTTGGTGGGAAAGACATTCTGAATGAATGTTGTTTCTAGATACAACTTCAAGAGTTAATTTAAACTTTTTGTGTCATTTATCGGCTTATGGTAAAGTGAAGATACTCGAAGCTTCTTCAAGCTTTATTTACAGTATTTTGCTTGCATGATGTTCTAATTAATACGGTAAGGTTCCGACGGAAATGTAATGTTTCAGACACTTCAATAAATACGACACCGGCAACATCGTACGTGTATTTCTAGACATTCGCCGTTTCTTTCAGAAATGCAAATTAACGGCTGCGTGTAAAAGTCAGTCAAGCTTGTAATGAGCAAAAAGTTGAGTGTAGTTTGAGTGTAATCTGAGTGTAGTTTGAGTGTACTACACGCAGGCTACACTCAGACTACACGCAGACTCCATGCAGACTCCATGCAAACTCCACGCAAAAAATGTTAACATACTTCTAAGCAGTACTGTACATGTCCTCAATGTAGCAATTCCAGAATAAAGTATTATTTTTCAAAATTTCAATTTCACTAATATTTCACAACTTGGAATCATCCAGCTACCACAAAAACAAGACAGACCAAAAACCAGGATGGAACAGAGACATGTTGCACTGGTGCCTAATGGAGGCTAATGCAAAAAAACTGAAAGAGCAAGACTTTTGGGGTGGATTTGTGTTGGACGAAATGAAAATTCAGGTAAAGTGAATATTGCAAACTTCATCTGATGTTGTCTCCCAGTTTTCCCATGCCAGTCCCCCTCTTCCCCTCCTTTTCCCCTCCTTTTTCCCTCCATTTCCCCTCACGCTGGGCTGGGAGCCATTCAAAATCTGCGCTTTAAATATATTTGAGCCTGTGGTAAAAGCCTGTGGTAAACTGCAACAAAGTATCGTAAAAATTCAAGATGGCGGCATTCGTACGAGAAGATGTACATTTCTTTGGAGGATTTTGAAAGATAATGCAGTTTTGTGGAGGGAAAAAAGGCAACTGTGATCAGAGGAGATATTTTACTGCTGACCAGGGCCCTCTTAAATAAACACAGGCTGGAACAAAATGAAATAACCAAGTATTTCCTAGCACAATACTCACTCGTTAGACGTGACTCGTGTCGTGAGCTCAAGCACTGGTAATATAATCGTATACTACAGTTTTAAGAGTATAAACTATACAAGGACTTTGCCATTGAAGTATATAAATGTTGTTGCAAGATGAGTTCACTTTGGTTGAAGGTTTGAGCATGCTGATCGATTCAGTGATCGCACACGCCAAATTGAAAGCTAAGGAAGACAAGTAAGAAACATCGAATGTTTTCACGAAGATATTCAAGAATAGACCAATGGAGCCGCCAATATCAAGCCAGAGATACCATTTATAATCAGCTATTCTTTTTTTTTAAGGAATTCGTTTCTCTAACTTTTATATTATTGTATCCCTAATTATGTATAATTCGAATAATTTCTGATAACAAATTTGAAAACAATTTTAATTAGTCGTGATTATGGATGCAAATGCATTCCTCAAATACTATCTAATAACTAAGGAGTTTGCAAAATTAGTGATCGATTTATAGTTAGTATTCTTTAGACTTTAAATTCTTGAATAGCTTTAGGTGATATTTCAGTTGGGTGTCCAAAATGCTCAACCAAGTGAGCTAATCAGGCCAATGAAGCCACACTTGTTTTTTTTCAGATTTATGAAAAACCACATTTTCCAAATATCTGCTTCCAGTTTTTACGAATGAATTTGATGTTTGGACACAAAGTGACAATTGGGGAAGTTAACATTTCAAGCTTAAAAAAATTGACTTTTGGTGGTCACGTGACCTTAAGGCGAGGAAAATAGAAATTTGAAAATGGGGTGACGGTTTTCATTTATTCCAAAAATCGTTTGATGTGAAATTGTCATGTATTATGTGCTTAACAAGACTCCGTTTGGAATGGATGTCCTTTGTTTTGTTTTCACAAGAAAAATGAAAATATGCAAATACTTGACTTGGTCACGTGACCTCTTTTGCTAATTAATTCGTTTGGAAAACACGAAAGTCGTCCATTCCAAACGCATTCTTGTTAAGCACGTTATACGTGACAAGTTCACATCAAAATATTTTTGGAATGAATGAAAACCGTCACCCCATTTCCAAATTCCTATTTTCCTCATCTTGAGGTCACGTGACCACCGAAAGTCAAAAAATTTGAGCTTAAGATGTTAACTTCCCCAGATGTCACTTTATGTCCAAACATCAAATTCATTGGTAAAAACTGGAAGGAGATATTTGGAAAATGAAGATAGCTAAGAAAACCAAGCCTTAACATGCTTGAGACAGTTATCCTATCCAATTTTATTCTCAGGGATTTTACTTAAAGACTGTGGTATGTTATTATGCTGAGGTATTCGAGTGGGCCTACTTGTAGTTGTGCTGGGAAATACTTTCAATCATTTTCCTCCAGTGTGCATTTCAAAATAGCTCTAGTCAATTTGAATAGTTATATAATATCTGTTGCCTTTTTATCTCTTTGTAAAACAGCTATTCTTTAAATTCATGACTAGCAATGTAGTAAAATGCTATTTACAGAGAAACAAATAAACACCTATGCCTATGTGATTCAAGTTTTATGTTTCATAAAGTATTTGTAATTTTTATATATACTTTTAACTCACCTTTTCATCACAGAACACACATATATTTCTAACTGACTTGTTATCACAGATCCAGAATATGTACTTAGTTAACTCATCCTTATTTACAGTACAGTCAGAAAGTTTGTCACGCTAGTTCGGCGATATATCGGTGGCGATATATCGGCTGAAACGAAATATCGGCACCTAAATTCCGCCGAAATATCGGTTGATAACCGATATTTCGTTTGAGCGTTAAACGATATTTCGGTTGACTGGAACCGATATTTCACTTTCCCAAACGATATTTCGGTTACCTCCAACCGATATTTCGCTTGAGTGTTTGTAACCGATATTTTTACAACCGAAATATCGGTTGCAGTCTACACATTGAAAGTGTACATTAAGTTTTTTTCTCGAGACGGATCTTTGTTGTTTAAATATTAGTCCTGGCGTTAACTTAGAGCATCTCGTTATGATCGTAGTGAAAACTCATTAGGCGTCAGGCAAAGACTTTTAATAACATTCTCATGCTGTGTCTTAAGAATTATAGATCGTATTTCATGTGTTTATTGCTAGAAATATAAAGCCCGCTAGAAGATGTTTGAAGTAAAGTTTTAGAAGCGAACTGACTTCATTGTTTATAATCATTTTATAATCTTTGAAATATGGAAGAGTTTTGTTTTACGATCTTTGAAATATAGAAGTTTTTCCCGTTTAGTGGCATTCGATTCTTAAAGCGAAACTCAAAAGCCAATCTGACGTTTAGCGTTCGCCGTAAACGATGCACGCGATCGATTGATATACAACAAGAAAACAGTCTTTGAAATCTAGCTCGATCCGGCTTTGCAAATTGCGAGAACTTTATTCGCTACAGGGCTAAATAACACTGAAAGATCTCTCAACCTTTTACAGTACTAGTACCATAGCGATTCAGTAGTCTTACAGTGTTTGTATGTAAGGTTGTTTCATGCCCGAATTTGTTTACAAGTCTATAAGTGTCACTTCAAAGCGCCCTGGTTCCCGTAGACTTGTTTCACGTGCTAACACACCATGTGTCAATCAAGTGTCTCAAACATAACATTCTCACGTGCACGCTAATGAGCTTTGATTTTTAGAACTGATAATGCCGTAAAAAGCTGGTGGGAAAGACGTGAATGAATGTTGTTTATAGATACAACTGTAGGATTATGATTTGAAGAGTTCGATTTAAACTTTTCGCGGCCTATATCGTCTTACTAGCTGTATTACGTGAAGCTTCTTCAAGATTGCATATGTTCTACTTTACTTTATGGTAAGGTTCCATGAAAGCATTCGTAAACATGTATAAACCATAATTCATAGATCACAAAGTAAATATAACACATTACAGTCAGATATCGCGTCAGACATGCATTAATACATGTCGTTGGAAATTTGACGACGTGAATTGTAATGAGACGTAAAGTCGATGTGATTTCAATAGATGTACAGATACAATGTATTTGGCGTATAAATACATTGCTGTTTACCGAAATATCGCCTAACCGAAATATCGCCTAACCGAAATATCGCTTTAACCAAAATATCGGTTTGACTCAACCGAAATATCGGATAGCTCCAAACGATATTTCAGTCTAACCGATATTTTGCTTAAACGATATATCGGAAGTTGACGAAATATCGGAATTCGTGAAATATGATGGTTTGGAGCGTGAAAAACTTTCTGACTGTACTGTATGGTAATGACATGACAAGTATCCTTAGAGACATTCAGGGTTATTATATATAATAATGATATATTATTATAATGAACTTTATAGTGTGTATTTATCTAAATATACATTTGTTGTACATACAGTCATTTGCAAAAATTCTGGCCGCTACGAAATATCAATATATCGGGTGCATTATGGGTAATTAAATTATAGAAAATTCCCCTTAAAGCGGGTTAACGCCAGCAAAGTTGGTATAAATATTTAGTATAATGTTTATTTTAGTCAAACATTTGTTGTTTGTAAATTTTGCTCATTTAACCCATTCGCTCCTGAGCTATTTTGCGTTTTTTAGCGATTTTCTGGACCTAATCACGTCGTAGGAAATTTCGATTCCATATAAGGGGTTTCCATGGAAATCTTGACAGTTCTGAAAGCCCACGGGCTCAGGTTCTGACGTAATCTTTCTCTTGTCGTGAATCTCCGCGAGGAACAGCATCTCGTAGCTACTAGGAGCGGTCAATTTTGCATTTTTAGAGTGTTTATAGCCATTATTCACCACAGAAGCCCCCAGGACAGCATCATTAAGCTTGACTGGTGTGGTAGAGACCGTTCTCCTGGAAGAACTCAGGAGGAAGATACGAATTCACGAACACATTTCGACACTCTCGTTCAGAATTTCCAAAATGGCGGACTCAAAGTGAAATCGTCTCTCTGGTCTTTCTGTGGTGGATTCCAGGACCTACAAAGGCATTTTTGGCGACTTTGAACTTGAAAAGAATGCAACCGGTGCAATATTTTGCCTGTAGGACCGAGTGGCTCAACACTCAATATATTCTTAAAAAACGGATATTCGGGGAAATCTATGCCGAAATTCCCGGATGTTTCCCGGCATCCTTTTCGGGCATGCAGAAGGAAAACACGTGTTAGCGAAAGTGGTCCTAAGGAAATGGCTATTGTTCGGCGAGTTAACCCTTTCACCCAACTATCCCGGTTTACCGGGATTTCGATTTGCCTCCTGAGACAAACTATCCCGGTTTTCCGGGAATCCTACCGTTTTTTGTTTGGACCCTGGAAACTAGCTTACAATAGACCCTAGAGGGGGGATTTGATAATGAATCAATTGCTCAATGAATAACTATCCAAATCATGTGATTTCCGCCATCTTGTTTCCTTGAATGAAGTGAACATTTTCAGAGTTGAAGACGTTGCTTTCTCTCGCGCCATTGCTCCATGTTGAATTATATCTTTAACAAAATGAGTTCAAGCAATTCTGATTGATATGATTTGTCATCGATGAAGAGATTGAAGAATTATTTCAAGACAGCGATGAAGAAAACGAGGATTTTGAAGGCTTTGTTGACCATCTACGGCGGAAAACATCGAGTTCGTCAAAGATAAAGATGGACATTTGACACGGTGCTTTCATGTCTTTATTTAACTCACAAGACTATAACTATTAAAATATATTGCAGCATTTATGGAGACTTTTATTTAACTTACAAGATTATAACTATTGTATATTTCTTCTTCTTTCATTCTAATGTAGGGTTTATATTATGAAAATGACTCCTTCGTGCTTAAAATTGGACTTTTTTGAAAGTGACAATTTTTTTTAAAATCTGCTGGTTTTCTCTTGTTCTGGGGGGTAAAACGGCGCGTAAATAGATTGGTGAAAGGGTTAAGGAAAAGAGAGGGCAAAATTCACGACGATATCAAGAAGAGAGATGGAAGTTTGCTGAGAAAGTGGCGTTTTGTTTTGCAATATTTTGGAAGAAAATCCAAGTCAAATGTCGGTCATTTTCGAGGTGTAAAATTGCGTCAAAAACACGCATTTTTGATTTTTATGGCAAACAAATTGAACTAATGCCCAGAAATCGGACCTGTAAATCAGTTTACTTGAGGTTAAAATATGAAGAGTTCTCTAGTTGTCACTAATAACTGGCCATGAGATCGATGTTACGAAAATTCAGAAAGTTAGAATTTTTCAAAGCAGTATCGATGTTTACGGCCGGTTTCGGCCGGTGTAGGAGTCAATGGGTTAATAAGTTAGGAAACTCAAAATAGTATTATTCAATTACCCATAATGCACCCGATATATTGATATATTGATATATCGTGGCGGCCAGAATTTTTGCAAATGACTGTATACATGTGTATATGCATCGATCGCTCTGAAACAGAAACTATTATTAATAATTACTGTGCATGTTAATAATGGTTTTGAATAATAACAAAGGAACACATTGCAATTATAATTTACTAATGTGTTTACAATAGACTAATGTCTATTACTCTGTAGATAGATAACATTGGAGATATATTTATAATACTAATTCTGAAGTTGTCCACTAGGGTCCTCTCCGCTGATAGCTTACCCCAGCTCACAGTACCGACCGGCTCTACACTACAACTATATATACCTATAAGCTTACTAGAAAGTAAACCCGTGAAATATAAACTAATAGTTAATGTGCAATAGTCAAAGGAAAACAATGGAATTAGTGTCTACTAGTGTTAATTAGTTTAATATCTATTTGACAGGTTTATGAAAACCACTCTATTATATACACCCATGAAACAGCTATAACACAATTATTAGCAACAATTTACTAATATATCTATTTAGCACTGAGTCAATGGATAATAGATTCAATTTAGTACTAGTATACATTGTAGCTTGATAGCTTTCATATGTTTGTCATATTGTCTGTATTCCATAACCAAAAACAAACAATTAAACCAAGAATATATGTAGGTGAGAAGGTAATAGGTTTATGTAGTGAAATGATAATAATAAAAACAACAATAATATACAACGATAATAACAATATTACAATAATAACAACAATAATTGTTAGTCACAATATATTTGATAAATAACTTTATTAGCATATTTCTTATGGCTTCAAGGTAAGCTTAAAGTGCATATCAGGGTTTTGGGTTTCTTTTGAAAATCGATTACATATAACGTGAATAGTGGGATGGTTCAGTATTTTGTGATTTGAGCTTCGCATTTGCGAGTTATGAAGGTTTGAAATCATGATATACTAATTAGGTGACGTCAATGCAGGCATTTGCCGTAACTTATTTTAACTTTTTCAAGTAGCACTCTTTTCTAAAATAGAAATAAAAGTTTAACATCATTTATATAAGTTGTAGAATGACTTTTTGGCCAGTTTAAAAATGTCAGTAATTTGCAAAGGGGCGCTTTTGTATAATAAATGATGCCTGCGTTGACGTCACCTAATTAACATATCACGATTTCAAACCATCATAACTCGCAAATGCGAAGCTCAAATCACAAAATACTGAACCATCCCACTATTCACTTCATATATAATCGATTTTCAAAAGAAACCCAAAACCCTGATATGCACTTTAAAGGGGGACTAGTACATAAATCGTTCAAAGTTTGATTTAGCTGAAACTTCACTGAAATATTCTCAAAGACCCATACAATCACTGGTTATTTTTTTTCTCAAAAATTCCAATGGGAAGTAATGCATTTTTATGAATCTTTAGAGGTGCCAGTGACGTCACTGACTCAACCCAAACAATCATCACGGCTTCGCTCCATACATTTCTTCATGTTTAATGTCTTGAATTATTTTATTTCTATGAAGCTAAATGTTTGTGTGAAGGAGTTTTCTTACCTTATATGTGCTTAGGATTGATTGTTTGACTAGTTTTCTTCAGTGCAGAGCTGTTATCTGAACAAACCGTTCAGATATTTTGATCACAAAATACAAAGAAATGTGTGGAGCTGAGTTTGGGTTGAGTCAGTGACGTGCTAAGTTTCAAGCGAAAGACGTTGCACGTGTGTTAGCGACGCCTTGCATTGTGGTCTCTGTGCATTCAGTTATTTCACTTTGCGCATTAACCAGCCTGCCTTGCACCTTTGATCTTGCCGTTAACCACAATTCCTTGCGTTTTGCAAGCAAAATGCAGCGGGTGATTCCACAGTAATCCTCCGTTGCGGAGAAGACGAATCAGAAACATTTATTTAAGTATACAAAGAAATACAAATTATCAATCACATTGTTTTTGCTCTGGTGTGACAGCTGTCACTTAGGTCTAGCAAAACCAATGTTATAATTGACCATGAACTATTAGAGTGAAGCACAATAAATTAAAATATGACCGTTGAGGAGAAGACACTAAAAATACCTGTTTTACAAACCACAGTTTTCAAGTTCAAATTCCTGTGAATATTTAAAGTTCTTGCATTGTCTTAGTATTTCATGTGGAAGAGTATTTGTTCTAGTTAACATGAACAACAACAGTTCTTAGCTCTAATTATTTGAATGTTATTACAATAAATATTTACTAGTCTTGTAACCGTTGCGGAGAAGACGTTGCGGAGAAGACAAAAAATCACATATTTATAAACACAACAAAACTCAGTTTATTAGATTTAATGAAATGAAATTATTGATTATCAATACAGTATTTATCTTCTACATGTACATGTACATATAAGTTTTTGTTATTTCTGAATATTTTTCTTGTTTTCCTGAATGTCTTCTCCGCAACAGAAATGTCTTCTCCGCAACAGAAATGTCTTCTCCGCAACAGAATTGCCTTCTTCTCCGCAACATAATTGCCTTCTTCCCTAATAAAATTGTCTTCTCCGCAACAGAATTGTCTTCTCCGCAACAAAATACAATCTTTAATTTCACATTAACTAAAAAAACTTGAAGTCACATAAGTTGGGCATAGTGGTCCCAGTTTACAGTTTTGAAACTTTTGTGTTTCTATGACTATTGACTTGCACATGACAAAAACTTTTATGTGTCAAAACGTTGCGGAGAAGACATTTGCTTTTTGGAATACCCATAATTCAAAGCCTTTTGTCAAAATGTTGTTCTTAGTTTGTTTCTTAGGCAAAGGAGCACTAGGGGATTTGGTTCATAAAGCATCAATAGTATTTATAATAATATATCTTTTTATAAAGCACAATTACAGTTGTCTTCTCCGCAACGCCATTTTCTGATTTTTCACAATAATTCCCTAATTATGTTACCATGACGACGCCCACATGAGAAACAATACCCATAAAGTAAACTTCAGACTCTTGCCTTATATTTATGTTGCAATTCAATAATATTTAATGACTTTCTAGAAAATGAATTAAGGGATCATAATACTGTGGAATGACCCATGCCCAAAAACCCCATATATTGTTTATATATGTCGAATAGAGAGCTGTCTTGCTCGCTTGCTGCGGCAGCAACTACTCTGCAAGGTCATGCAGTCAGTATGATAGTCAACAAATCAAGTCTCAGCAGATCAGAACTGCTGCTTACCATGAATTAAGTGATCTATTTTGTATTTTACTTATCTTTTCTAAATATTATATATACAAATGTAGGAAGATGTGGAGATGGTAATCAAAAATGGTAAACACAGACTTGTTGGGTTTGTGGATTTGGGAGGAATCCATGATGACATGGCAACCCTATCTGGTAAATAGTATACCTTTAAAATTCTCAAGTATGTTTAATAGGCCTGACCGGGTTTAATGACCTAATTTGTTAGACCTAATGTACCTAGAATGAACAAAATAGATGTCAATATTCATGACATGGTAACATGATCATGCACTTTAATGACAAAATTAATTATTACATGTCTGAAATATACTAGTGATCAATTGTGCTTAGTTTTGTGTTATATATTAATTTGTTGAGTTACCACATAATTAATTAAGTGGATTTTTTCATTTTCAGCACCTGGGTCCAGGCCTTAATTAAATGGGGACTGTGATCAAAATCGACCAAAATGTTAAATTAGCTGAAACTCCGTAAATGCAATCTTGAAACTACCAATAATAACTCTACCAAACGGTTTTTTGAAATTTCACCGGCAAGTGCTATTTTTTTGTCTTTATTTTTCGAGGTCAGTGAATAAATCGAAAACGCGGAGGGAGACTGGGCCGGGCCGGTAGTGACATCATATTATCAACCCAACATATTCAGAACTGCTGATATTCAGTGAGAAACAGCGCGAAAACAAAATATTGCAAATCTGTCTGTTTCCAATCTGTCTAAAAAGATAAAAAAGGTATAACATGCCTTCATGTAGGTGTGTGGTACAGGGATGTGACAGCAGATCGAACCCGAAAGAGGGTATTTCGCTGCATAATTCCCCCATAAACAAAGTTTTATGCGCAAAGTGGAAGAAGTTCGTCACACTTCACAGGAAGAACTTCAACCCAGATGATCGTTTTATGGAACGATCTCAACGAAGATTAATCCCAGGATCGATCCCCACGATATGGAAAACCGTCGAGACTACATCTCAACCTTCATGTTCAACTTCAAGTGCGAGGTATCGCCAGAAGGTGAGTTGTCAAGTATAGTAAGATATGTCTTTAAATCTTAATACCGTTCCTATCTTTTGTTGTAAACAAATCTTGAAAGCGTTAATACTTTTTATAAAATAATTTAGATATAACGCGCGCTCTGATTGGTTAATTACTATGTTGATATGAGGCTATGTAAACATGGTTCATGACCTTGAACAACCTTGAAGCGATGCAGTGGATTTGATTGTAAAAATAACTGAGCACATTTATGTATTTTTTTCTGTTGTCAAACATGTATTATTTACTAAGCAAAAGCCATATAATTACAGTTTTTCTTTAGTTAAGTTCAAGTTCTATGTAGATGTGATTTTGATGATTTTAAACCGAAAATTAAGTAATTTTGCAAGAATTGAGCTTCAAGTTCAAACACGGCAAGAAACTCGACGAATCGTCCAATTATTTTTGTCCACAATAAACGAAGAAAGCTAAATATCATTTTGTAAGTTATATAGCTACACATATATTTTCTCAAGTGTACTACTGAAAATATCAAGAAAATATAGCTGTATTTATACTCACAAAACAGTGAAAACAGAGCGATTCTTGTAGCTACACGGTGGGTTCACCTGAACATTCATATCTCTAGTAAAATATGTCAAAGAAAAAAAAAATCTTCAAATGTCTCAGAAACGTCCATCGTTTACACATTCTTGTCGAGAAAAGCGACGAAAAGATTAAAAAATACGACAAAAACTGTGGATATTTGGCTACCTGACTTCGTGCTTCATTCATCAAGTTGTCAAATATTTCAGAAAGTTTGACGACTCTTCATCATTGATCGTGATTCGGCTCAGCTTTTCTCACTTTTCTTCGTGTTTCGTGTTCACAGGATACAAAAACAAAGTGTAACAAGCATTCTTCTGTAATTTTCTGACAGAAAATAGCATTCTTCAAATCGTTTTTCGTGTCAAAACAGTAAATGGCACAGATAAAAGTTGTCGAGTCGCTTTGCCATTTTGATTTCTTTCGTGAGATTTGATTGGATGATTGGCGATTTCTGACGCTTTTCAGGAGAATTGAAATTTTGATCACTAAAATCTCGCGTAAATAAAGGAGTTTTACGAAAGAAATCCTTGCAGTTATTTTATAAAACAAATAGAAAAGTTTTCCCGTGTTTACATAGCCTGATATAAAAACTCGGGAAAGTTTGGGAGAAGTCTCGAGCACTGTGTAAAACCTCGCCTATGGCTCGGTTTTACACAATAGCTCTCGGCTTCTCCCAAACTTCCCTCGTGTTTATATCAGGCTATGTAAACACGGGAAACGTTTTCTATTTGTTAAGAAGCTGCTTCATGTGAATTTAGTCATTCAGTTGATGCATCTGACTTGAAATTGAGTACTTGTAAGGCGTTCTCATGTCACGTTTTATCGTTCGGGCCAGTGCTTTACGACGACAATGCTAGCAATCCCAGTATTACAAAAATCAAAATATTTTCAAACACAATCAGAAGTCCATAATCATTAGATTCGACTAGTTCTGCAAGTAAACAAGACCTAAAGTTTTAATAATAAAAAAATAGCTGTAGTTTGATGGTATTTGCCGACGCCACGCGCAATGATCAAAATTGTTTGAGATGTCTCGACTTTTCACACTCGATCTAATCTTATAGCATACCTACAAATAAAATAAACGAAACAAGCTACCGATATATAAAAAATTATTTAGAAAACAAATGCAATATTTTGCGACGTCTGCCCCGTTCTTGAAATGTTCTTTTTCATTTGAACCTACATCAGTGACTGTCCGTACATTTGTCTTAGATCATCAATGAAGTATTGACTGCCTACCAAAACACAAATCAAACTGAGCAACCTGCGCAAGAACAACATCAAGAGTTTGATCAATTGCAACCAATAAATATTGAGTGCTTGACAGAATTTCCTGAAGTCTCAGAAACATCAAACAGCGGGCAGGTAATTTACATGTTTATGCAAATCGTCATTTTGTCACTTTGCACTGCTGTCATTTGCACATTTTAAGTAATATAACGGGATTATTAGGTACAAGCTATCTATAATAACGCTTTAGGCGATCGAGAGAGGGTCTTTTGAACTTCCTAGTACAAGTACTAGTATGGATGCAAGTATGGATTTGGACTTGAATGATGACAACCCAGTAGTACCACAGCAAAATGAGCACGTACGGTCCGATCTGAACTTGACAGAATTTCCCGACATCTCAGGAACATCAAACAACCGACAGGTGCATTACGCTAACAATTCGTCATTTTGTTATGTCTACAACTGGAGTTTTATTTCTACAATAAACTTGAATGAGATTCATTTCCATTTTCAGTCCCATGAGATGGATTGTCGAAACTGCACAATTTTAGTAAAAGAAACGAAATCCCTGAAAAAGAAGATCAATAACCTTCAGACCAAAGCCAAAAGACTACAAGAACGTCTAGACAACAAGAACATGGCGTTAATAACGGAGCAGAACACCAAATTTATTAAAACAAACAAATCAAAAGGTAATGCATGCAAGCGAAATCCTCGGTCCTTAAACAACCAACCCCCCCCCCCCCCCCCCCCCCCCGATGGTGGGGGAAAGCGGGGACTTCAGTTCAAAATCACTACCACAATAATAATAATAACTAGGCTACTTAACAGCAGTGAATGCTGACGGTGAATGCAATGTTAGTAGTTGTGGATAAGAGTTGTTGCCGGAGAGCTTAGAGTGATTCCAATAAACCTGGGCACTACTAATTAGCTGTCAGTGTATATGAGATGCAAAGTAACAAAAGACAACAAAAGAGTGAGTGTCTAATAGTGTGTATTGGTGTAGTTATTAATGCCCAGGTTTATTGGAATCACTCTACTGTAGTTATGAAATGTTTTGTTTTATGTAAGTGATAAGTATGCAAATTATTCGGCAAGTGTACCTTTCTTTGTTTTGAATAGTATTTGTCTATTTGAAAAACTGGATAGCTTATGAATAACTAATGTATTACTTCAAGAGAAAATGAGGGACAGTGAGTGCATCTTGGGGGTCAAGCTGGGATATGTGAATCGTACTTGAGTTATTTTTAGCATGCGGACGTAAAAGAAAACTTACTTCCGTTTCGGTTTGAGTGTCAAATGTCATATGTTTTGACGAATTTGTCAGTGGAACCAATTCAAAAATGAAGGAAAATGGTTTTTATTAAGCAGATACTTCGAAAAGGAAAGAGATATACTCAGATTAAAGTGACTCGCTGGGAGAAAATTGAAAGACGACGGTTGTAATTTAATTCGGTAGGTATGTTTTCACTGGGACAATATTTATTTGACAGATATCTGTCAGTTTATTTATGTAATCTCTCGTAGCACACAACAGACGTTCGTAAAGGACTATAAATTGCAGAGTTTTGAAGAAATTCCCATTGTTTTCGAAATAAATACAGTTTATTGTTTAACATTCGCCCTCCGCTGTTTGCCGACTGAGCTTCTTTGAATTGGCTGTTGAAGTTGAGGGTTGTTGCTCGTTCGAAATATGTTGTAAATCAGGTCAATCAGAGCCGTCATCTTCACTTTCAGTATCGGGCTCAAATTCATCGAAAGAATTCCAATTTTCATCCAGCAAGTCACTTGAACCTGAGTAAATAGTGAGATATCTTTCTTTATCGAAGTAACTCAGTGCTGAATCAAAAAATATTTTCCTTCATCGACAAACATTGCACCGTTGGACGCCAGTTGACACTCAAACTGAAACGGAAGTAACTTTTCCTTTACGTCTGCATGCTAAAATAACTCAATTACGATTCACTCTCTGTCCCTCATTTTCTCTTGATTACTTATAATTGAGATTTCAATGCGAATATTCACACTTGAAACTGACACACAGTCAGCCGGCACTAATCAGCTCAAATACGGTGATCTTCAACTACATAATTCCCACGAAAAGCACAAGATACGGTATCTGATGGGCTTATGAGTCAGGATGTACCGGCTAAAGAAACATACATATGTACAAATTAATTAGGGCCACAGATTTTGGGCACGACATTTACCGATCAGAAACGCGAAAGCTTGAATAGGAAAACAACTCACTTCTGGCTATAGCGTATGTAGGAGTTGGCGCGAAAAGCATTGTGGTTATTGAGAATTGCATGATGGTTATTGAGAATTGCATGATGGTTATTGGAAACTGCATGCCGGGTAAAAGTCGAGATTTTTCTGCCTACGTGAATGAATTAGAATTGCTTCCTTGCTCGCTCGCTTCAGGCTCGCTCGCTGCGTCTGCAATAATAAATAATAACATATTGAATAATAATAATGTTTAATGAGGATACTCCACTCAACTTATGTGATTTTCAGGGAGGTCCTTCCTAAAAAATAAATAAATAAAAATAATAAAAATTTAAGGATGTAAATACATATAAAATCTAGGATGGACTAATGTGAAAAACTAGATAAAACCGTTTTGTTTTCTGGTAGGTAAGGAATACACTTTCCATCCCTTCGCCTTCCAGAGTGGGGAATAGGCAGGGGATTCGCAACTCACTTTTTTTTTCAAAACATTATCAACAACAAGTAATGAGTACTGGTGGGGGAGTTCACTATTTATTTCTACCCCGGTGACCAGGGAATTTTCACTTGACTGCTGCATAACTTTCAAATGGAATTATTAATATTTTTAACTACCGGTATTTTTATTTTGCATGCCATATAGTTAATTGCATAATCGTTGTCGGGTTGAAAATCATAAATCATAAAAGCTGAGACCGCAAGGATGGATGGGAAATCAGTTCATGACCTGCATTACAGGCAGATATATTCAATGTTCTCATAGTTTTGAAAATATATGAGCTATTTAACTAAGATCCTACAAGTCTGGATAAAAAGGTCAATGATTTGACGATGTTATTTGAGAGTTTTAATTTCCAAGAATTCCTTTTGGTCATAGCTTTCATGATTTTCAACCCGACAACGATTATGCAATTAGCTATATATACATGAACAACGAACATGAACATCAAGTGTTAATTTCAACTAAATCTGTTGTAGACACTCAAATGCATTGCCAGGAATCTCACCTACAGGATAGCCCTGATATACAAGAGTTTAGTTATGAGCCAGAATGCAAAATGGATGTAGAACCAGACGACCCTACTTGGACCCCCGAATGTCAGCAGGATAACTCAACAGCAACATCTCAGAGCAAACAGAAGCCAGAGGAAATGGAAGAAATATACAAACAATTGCGGTAGGATGACACAGAAGGGAACCCTAATCCCAGGTACATTTACATACAATGTATATTTACATGCAATAATAGATTGAATCATGATTACATGCAAGTATTATTTGTAAACTGTTTGTAGTACTCTAACATATTAAAAATAATACTTGCATGGTTATCTTGGTGTCACCAAGTTATGAATCCCAGAAACATTTTAGTCTACTATATAGTTATACATATTTTACATTTCAGTACATTTTAAAATTGATAGTAACCACTAATAGATTGCTCATGTTCATCCATATGTTTGATTTGAAGGGGAAAGATTTGAGAGAGGAGCCCAAGGGGATTGTGTTCCTATCAAAACTCATGCTTTTATTCCAATATTGTCATCTGTGTCTTGCACCAGCTCCTGTTATAAGTGTTTCCCAGTATGGAACACTACTGAACATAGATGCCACTTGTCAGAAATGCAAACAAACCTACACCTGGAAAAGTCAGCCTTTCCTACTAAACAAGTTCCCTGCTGGAAATTTACTTATTAGTTATGCAATGCTCTTTGCTGGGGCATCAGTGAAGAAAGTTCTCCTGGTGTTCCAGCACATGAACCTCCTTGTTTATCATGAAGCTACCTATTACTATCATCAGAGACATCTTCTTATTCCAGCAATTGTCAAGTTTTGGCACTCATACCAAGCTAACATTTTGCAATCACTTAAAGGGAAAGAAGTTGTATTAGCAGGCGATGGGCGACATGATAGCATGGGCCATTCAGCCAAGTATGGCACTTACTCTATATATTGTTGCACTGTAGGATTGATTTTGCACCTTGTTGTGGTACAGGTAAACTTTTGTATACATTTCATTAATTAGTTAACAAAATGAAATTTATATTAACATTTCTTTATAGGCCAATGAAGCCGGAAGTAGTTCGAGTATGGAATTCCTTGGACACCAAAGAGCATTTGAGTTTCTACTCACAACTGGCATGGTAATAACAGTGTTTGTTTCAGACAGACATATGTCTATTGCAAAGTGGATGAGAGAAGAATTACCTATGAGGTGTAGAGCACTTGGAAAACCAGTCATTCACCATTTCTTTGACCTCTGCCAAGTTGATAAAAGTAAGTTTACATATTTATAGCATATACAAGTGATTACTAACTATCAATCAAACCCAAACCACAAACATGAGAACAATTATTAACTCAAATAAATATCATATGTAACATTGTATTGAAAATTGATTCATAACCTGTGTTCATCTAGAAATACCAAAAATCCTAATAAAATTAGGTAAAGAAAAAGGTTGCGAGATCATTGGCCGCTGGCGTAAAGCTTGTGTTCGCCATTGCTACTGGTCAGTCACCTCTACACAAGGGCTTTTAGGTGAAGTTAAATTGGCGAAGTTCCATGCCTTCCTTTCCCATTTCCTCAACATGCATACTAACTTACCCAATCGTTTGTTCAATGTCCGTGCCCATGGAGCGATAACTAAACCAAAGGTGTGGATGACTAAAGGTATGTACACTATATTTTAAATGCCAAAACTTTTCATATATTGTTAGTCATTGGGCTAGCTTGCAAAAGAAAAAATGATGACAATGCCAAATTATACACATCATTTATTATTCATTCATTCTGACATTTACATTTTTACAATAACAGAGCGAAATCTCGCAATCTGATTGGTTCTCAGCCATTGTCAATGGGATGCCTTCTTTTAGTGGGATGTTGATCTCAATGTTGCATAAATTTCCTTAACATAATCTGAAAAAAAGGTTGGGACAGCTGACAACTTACTGTAGATAAAGAAATACTTCACCTGCTGCTACTGCAATTATTGTCACTACTAAAGTGCCACTACACCAACCAAGGCCACCCCAACAAATGTTAAATCACATTTTTGTGATGCTGAATAACTGAATGATGTCAAAATTGTACAATTTAAACTGTTTCTTGTTCACTCAGACACATAGCATGACGAATCGCTCGTGCACGGAGCCAGTGCGCGCTTGAAACAGTTTTTCTTTCAAACTTTTTCCTTGTTTTTGGATGCTTTTTGACTTTGTTATTGTAAAAAACAGATTGAAGATGGTTTTATCGTTGTCTGTACTCTTATTGACACACACTTGACGTCATAAAATGTCCAAAACTTGGCAGTGAAATCACTCGCTACGCTCGTGATTCCACTTGAGTTTTGAACATTTTATGACATCAAGTGTGTGTCAATAAGAGTACAGACAACTCAAAACCATCTTCAATTTGTTAAATACAGTATCAACTGGAAATATCAACTGACTGCCCATGTGTGGCATAAGTAAATCAGACATTTATTTTTGTGGCTACTGTTGCTTAGCAACGAAGCCACTATGCCATCGAGTGTGTAAGTCCGTAATGTAACAATAGAATCTTCGGATAGAGTTCGGGGCCAATCATGAATCGAGGGTTATTAGTCGAGCGGAATCGAGCGAGCGGATGTAGGCGGTCGACAATCGATCGACGTACAACTTCGACAATTCGGATTGTCGACATTCTATTGATTGATGGAAACGTCGAAGCTACGTTTCGGAGTTTCCATGTGTTCGCCATTACTCCAGAACATACCAAAGACCAGTGACAAACAGGATGACGTTCATTGACGAAGCGTTTTGCCTTGCAGCGAAATAATTTCATTTCAACGAATATCAAAGAGTTTAACTGGGCAATACACTAAACCAAGACTAAACCAATACACTAAACACGGCTTGCCAGGAAGACTAATAAATCGTGTATGTGAATTCATTTCCTAACTTATGTTCTTACGTAAATAAACAACGAAACATGAGCCTGAGAGTGTCGGCGAGTCGTTGACAACCAGTGAACATGAATAACGAATAACTTTATATGATTGTACAGCTTGGGTAAGCAGCCGTGTCTGAGGGGAGAGAGCGTTTATCCATGCTTTTCACCAACATCCTAAAGGATAGTGAGATTGTAGTACGATGCGGTTTTCACACTGATCTCAGTACACTTTAATAATAATAACAGTTTTATCTTGACTACTAGACAAGGTCAATCAAAAACACCTCTGTAGTTCTCTTTTTACTCCTATTATTAATATGAGCATGTGATATTTAATATAATTCTGAACTTTATTACTAACAGTAGCCACATGCAGTCCTAGACTGCCTATTTTTCACATTCATTTATCACCTCTTATGTAGGGTCAGAGGTGTATGGAAAACTCTTTGATGACATAACTAACGTACAACTCACTAAAGCAATCAAGCAAGCTTCATCAGTTGGACAAACTAGTTGCCTGGAAGGCTATCATTCAGTAATCAATAATTTTGCACCTAAAATGTTGGCATTCTCATATCTTGGTATGATGGGAAGGTGAGTACTTTATAATGATTCCAAAAACAAATTTCATGTGTTGAAGATATCTATATATCACAATGAATTTCCTCTAGGACAATATTTTCTGCTCTACATTATAACTACAATTTAAGAAGAGAGAAAAAGATTGGTTATAATGGAGAGCCAAAGCTCAGATTTTCATACCTAAAGTACAAATATGGGGAGGCCAGTGTTAGAGAAGCAAAAGTGCCTCAAAACTTTGGTGAGCTATGAGTTTTTTCAGATTATATCAATTGATTATAGATGTTTAATTTTAATATAAAGCAAGTTAAGTATTACAGTGCGACTACACCAACCAAGGCCACCCAAACAAATTTTCATACAAATTATTCAATCACAATTGAGTATTTAAAGTGCCTATCACCCCTGTGAGATATGCAAATTTGATGACGTCTACTAAGACTTCATTTATTATACAAAAACGCCCTTGTGCTGATTATTGACATTTGAAAACTTACATAATATTTTCACAGTCTTTATAAATGATTTTATAACTTTTTCCCCATTTCAAAAAATAAGCTCTTCTTAAAAAAGTCTAAATAAGTTATGGCAAATTCCTGGGTTGACGTCATCAAATTTGCATATTGAGATTTCAAACCTCTATAACTCATAAACGCAAGGTTCAAATCACAAAATACTGAACCCACCAACTATTCAGCTTATATTGAATAAATTTTTGAAAGAATCTCACGGGGGTGATAGGCACTTTAAACAATAGAATCTGCACAAATTTTCAAATTTTTGCTTTAAAAGCATGTATTTTACTTTATATGTGTATGTATATGATCAAGAGTGAACAAGAAACAGTTTAAATTGTACAATTTTGACATCATTCAGTTATTCAGCATCACAAAAATGTGATTTAACATTTGTTGGGGTGGCCTTGGTTGGTGTAGTGGCACTTTAGTAGTGACAATAATTGCAGTAGCAGCAGGTGAAGTATTTCTTTATCTACAGTAAGTTGTCAGCTGTCCCAACCTTTTTTTCAGATTATGTTAAGGAAATTTATGCAACATTGAGATCAACATCCCGAGATGATCTGAGGCTTGTGGAGGAAGAACTAAAAGAAGGCATCCCAGAACCAATGCACAGCATGATGGACAGGAAATCAAGAGAATATTCAATTCAAAAGCACAAGTCAAGGAAACTAAAAGTGACTACTATGTGTCCACCAACATGTTCAATAAATATTGTTGTAATGTGTCCACCAACATGTTCAATAAATATTGTTGTATTGTACATTTATGTAGATGCAGAGTTACAACGACTACTACAAAGAGCCTCTGAGTCCATAGAAAGAGAACAAGTGCAAGAGAGGAGAGCACCAACTTGCAAAAAGTGTGGTGCTCCAATGAAAGGACACAAGAGAGGAAACTGAAACCTCAGATAGATAAAATTATTTACTTAATGGTCGACGCGCCTTACAAAATTGAGATACATTAAAATATATCCACGTTATATATCTCAAATATATTTTATTTATATCTTTGAGAGAAAAGATACATTTGTGATATATCTAAAATGTATTTCCAAAAATTTAGATGCATTTCAAATATAACTCAAATATAACTCAAATATAGCTAAAAAGAGGATACATTTTAGATATATTTTAAATGTATCTCAAAATCTTAAGATAGCAGATTATTTGGCATAGATATATGCGAGATATATCTCAAATATGACTATGCTAATTTTTGTCAGCAGTTATGCACATAAGGTCACATGACTACCAGTAAACTGAGCGGCAAAATTTCGAGGAAGCTTGGCCAACTGTCGCTTGTTTTTCTTCAAAGACAAAAAAACTCGTTTTTTCATCTTGCTGGTAAGTAAAAACATTCTGTTTTGTGTTAAAGCAAGTTGTAGAATGTTGTCCAATGTTAATATCTTCTTTTCTGCCAGGAAATTCATAGAAGAAAGCTGTTTTTCACAGTAAAACTGTTGTTCACCTTGACAAGATGGCAGCTGACTGAAGACTTTCATTAGACATGACAAAGGCTTAGAAAAAGGTAGAGTTTTATTGTTGTGTGTTATTTATCATAGCATAGTTTGAAAGCGAAAACTATAAGCTTCGTATTTAATCCTTTTCATTGTTGTATTTCACTCTATTCTGACTGTAAGCATGCAGTACTTGTAGTCATGTTTTTGATATTTCGTTGTTGAATGACTGTATAATCTAAATACATGTATTAAATTATTATCATGTATTAATTATATGTAGATGAGTTTCGACTTAGAAACTATATTTATAAGAAAGACAAACGCAAGGAAATTACGACGTTTCGACATCGTCCGATGTCATTATCAAGTGAGTTTAATTTGAATAGCAAATAAAATATAAGGCAGTTCATGGTTGATTGAATTGTTACAGTTGAGTGAGTGAAGTAAATAATGATAAATTAAGGGCCAAACTATTTACTTAATTTATCATTATTTACTTTACTCACTCAACTGTAACAATTCAATCAACCATGAACTGCCTTATATTTTATTTGCTATTCAAATTAAACTCACTTGATAATGACATCGGACGATGTCGAAACGTCGTAATTTCCTTGCGTTTGTCTTTCTTATAAATATAATTATATGTAGTTCTGGTTATTACACTAAGAAATGTTTTATAATGTAAAGGTAATTCAGTATTGTTGGTGTTTCAGAACTCTTTTTCATTCATTTTCAGGTGGTTAAATTGAACACTTTTCCACATGTACAACAGTCAACTACAGCTAGTGCTAGAGATCAAAGAGTTTTATGATGACTGCAAAATATTCACAAGGTCAAGACATTTATAGACATTTGGCCATGAAAAACACTTTGGTAGATAGATGCAAATCAAAGTAAGACTGATGCAGTTTATTTAAATAATATGAGTATACTGCTGACAATGTTAGATCTAATCAGAAACACATAAGACTAATAACTGTCATTATAAGTACTGGAATGCATGTACACCTTTTTCAATGAATTCTCAGAAAAATCATGTTTCATCACTTATATTGTGAGTTCATTACCTATTTCATTATAGTCAGTCTGCAGTTACAGACACAATATTATTTAGGTATGCAGCTGTTTGAAATAAAACAACTTTGGTCCTTGCAATTGAGTGTCAACTGTTATATTTTTTGTTAGGGTATATATTTTGAATACTGAAAAAAGTCAAAATCAGATATACATGTAAGATATATTTCGGATATATTTCAGATATATCCAAAATATATCTGGATATCTGGATATATCTTGGTTATATTTTTAGGGTTCCAAAAGTACTGTATCTTAGATACATCTAAAATATATTTTAGATATATCATTTGGATACATTTTAGATATATTTTAGTTACAAACTAGATATCTCTAAAATATATCTCAATTTTGTAAGGATATTCACACAATAATATTGTTCTAGTTCTAGTTATCAACAAAACACCATGCAGAGACTTGGTACTTTCAGTAGTTATATTAATATTATATTACCATAGTAGAGTGGTTTTCATAAACCTGTGAAACAAAAACTATTAGTTAGTGTGTAAAAGTAGCGACCCCCCCGAAAGTAGCGATCCCCCCTCTGGAGCGATGATTAGATTGGATGATGAACAGCACTAGCAAACAGCATGTAAAGAGCCAGAATATTTACTGCTACACATAAACAAATGCAACAAAAGCCATAGTCATAATATAATACGTTCTAGATCCTGTGAATATTTGTTGTTTGTTAAAATACCGTACACGATGTCGTTTAAGGTACACGGTATGGCTCCTCAAAGTTAAAGTTAACGATTTTAGCAACCCGAAAGTAGCGACCCCCCGAAAGTAACGACCCCCGAAAGTAACAGTTACCTAAGGCTGCTAAATCCGAAAGTAACGACCACGCTACTTTTGAAACTTTACGGTAGTCAAAAGAAAACAAAAGAAAACAATGGAATTAGTGTCTACTACTGTGTATTACGCTACTAACTATTTCATGGGTTTATGAAAACCACTCTAATGTGACTTACATTTTATAAATATATGAAATACAATTAAAATGATTACACATAATTTATATAATTTACACTGTACACTACAAAAATGCACAACCTAATCAGCTTGCCTTACATTGTTACATTATTGGTTTACATGAATTAAATGGAACCATGTCGAGGCAAGCTAAAAAGGTAGGCCCTATAAAATATCACTCATCATTATCATCTTCTTCCTCCTCTCCTTTCTCCTCTTCTTATTTATTGTAAGCTTGAGTTTTTCAAATATTTATATATTTGCTATTCAAGAATTTTTTATTTATTTTTAATAAACTTTGTATCTCTTCTTCCTCCTCTCCTCCTCTTCCTCCTCTTCAAATCCTGTATAGTTCCCAGTTTCACTAGGAAATTCCTTTCTTATGGCATTGTATATGCGTGATGGCAGTGGTGTTCGCATGGTATTTCCCATATATGTCCAAATAAATCTTACAATCTGTCTGTATGCAACAGACCGAAGAAACCTACTCAAAAGTAATTGAAGATTTAGAATATACATGTAAATATAGCCTAAAGAAGCACTTGTAATGAAGCAGAAAATGTTGTGTTTATCAAGAAACAACAAAAAGACATGTTCTGTACACGGAATTTATCTTGAAAATATACGAATAAAATGGCAAGATAGTGTTGAAAGTTATGTTTTAATAAACAATCTAGTTCTTCGATATCTCAACTGTTCATCACGTTTGACATTTTCAAACTAATTCAGAAAAACTTACATACATGTAAGCTTATAACTATAACGGCCTTACAGTGTACATATACTTACTCAGCCTCGGATTTGATGCCTTGATTATATAGGAGCGTATAACTTTTTCTCATTCTTGTCTTTAGGCCAATTGCAGTGGTTTCAAGGACCCATCTATCCAAACAAACGTTTCTAAATCCTGGATGCTCTGTTATGTATTTTGTTTCCATGACTGGCTCGAGTTTGGGTTCCTCCATCTTCTCTCTGCATCAATCCATTTCAAAACAACACAAACACTCTTCAGATTTTACAACAAATTCCAGTGAACAGTTGGAACATTTGCACCTGCAATCAAGTATACAAGTGATAACTAAGCTATTTTTACATTGAAAACTATTTCGGTTATGAATGTATAGGTTTGGACCACTTTATGTGCTGCTAGTATAAAGCTTATTTACTCACGATGCATCGATAAGAGTTGTACGGTGGTTTCGAAAGCTAATGATTACTATAATACTACGTAATGAAAAGCTTGAAAATAATTAATCTTACCATGATTGAACTTCTACTTCTCCGGCGAATCTTTTCCTAAATTCTTCTTCTTGTTGTTCTTCAACAACTAGTTGCTGTTCGTACAAGTCTACTTCTTCTTCAGTAGCTAAGGGCTCCAGGCTTTCGTCATAAGGCAAAAAGTCATCATCGAGACTTCCAGAAGTGTCTAATAGGAACTCCTGTGTTGTTAGATACGAAAAACTTTCACTATCAGTGTCACTTGATGACATTTTGCGAAGAAAAACGTAGATGAAATGAAGAAAATGTCCGAGTGTTTACAGTCAGTCTGCAGAAGTCTGAAGAATGGGTTGATAATATGACGTCATTGAGATCAACTGCTGACTATTTTTTCACGGGCTCGTTTATTCAAAATCAAAATGGCACCAGTGGATTTCGCCTTATTGTAATCAATATTTCTCGGCACTCTCTTCTCCAATTTTCCCCAAAACCGACTTTTTATTAGTTAAACCATATACTTTTGATATAAGTCGAAGGAAAAACCATTCAAAATTGATCAATTTTTGATCACAGTCCCCCTTTAACATACTTGAGTTTTCTCTAATCTCTAAAATAACTTTTAATGATAGTTAAATTTATGTACATATATTATGTACAATTTCTCTAAGTCAAAATTTCACAGTACATCTTATATATTTATTTTTCAGGGAAATCCCCACAACCTCAACTGGCTTCACATGTACTTCAATTCATTTTCGCCGGGGACAATGGCTTTAGGTTTCCAATAGCTCAGTTCCCATCTGGAGGATGTAGTGCAAGTGATCTTTTCTTTATTTTTTGGGATGGTGTTAGAATGATGTATGAAACTGGATTCCAGTAAGTCAACATTAACTTTTAAGTTAATTACAATTAGTGCTTAGGCTGGGCATTTACACAAAGATTTTTGGTACCTAGCTGGTACCCATGCTCGGACTACCTTAATCTACAATAGACCTTTTTACCGATACGGCGGCCCTTTTGGATTCTGTTGTTTTGGCTAAAACATTATGGGATGCTGAGGGTGCAATTGACCAAAAATTCCCCATAACTGTACATGTGGAGTTGCGTCGATACATTATTTTTCTATTTCACTCTAACCATAGTGTTGCATGGCTTACTACTTACATGTGTTGTGTATTGTTGTATAACTTTGTACAAAAATTCATTGCTTTAAATTAGGTTTTCGTAGTTTTTCATGGACAAATGGTTACTAGCTTGCACCCTGGGCATCCCATATTTCAAGATGGCCGGTGTATCGGTAAAAAGGTCTATTTGTCTCGGCATGGATAAAATGCAAACTATTAAAATATTTTTGAAACAGGCAAAATAATTTTCTTTACATTTCGCCAAAAATATTTATCATTATTATGTTCTAAAGTGATATAACTGATTGTATTCAATGATTATCAAAGAATGTATAATTATGATAAATATTTTCAAAATTAATTATTATTAACCACTTTCTTTAATTTATTCCAGTATATATTGGTGTATTCTTGATGGGGTGGAAGTGAACCGGCAGTTCATCAAAATCCATTTCAAAGATGAAGAAGAAGCAGTCAAAGGGGTTTAAATTTAGGTTTTCGTAGTGGACCACAAGTTTGTTGCCCACAATCTTTACACTGGTGATCCTATGGTGTTTCTGATGGACCCAAAGGCAAGCATAACTTTGCACATTGTAATGTAAAACTAGTATTAATTAAATTTTCTCATTTTGTCAAGCAAATTAATATATATAATTTACTGTAGCTGAGATTATCAAAAATAATTGATAAAATCCGGGGGGGGGGGGGGGGGGGGGGGGGGTATTCGCAGGGGGGAGGAGTACTCCCTTTGTCAAAAGACTGGACAACATCTTCTGTTCTTTCATGTTTGTTCAATAAACAATCTTAACAATTGATCCTATGGTGTTTCTAAAAGGACCCAAAGGCAAGCATAACTTTATTGTAACTGACTAGTTTGAGTTAAATTTCTCTATTTTGTACAGCACATTAAAATATAATTTACTGTAGCTGAGATTATAAAGGACCGCCGATCACCACTGGCAGGGGGGAGGAGTACTCCCTTTGTCCAAGACTGGACAACATCTTCTGTTCTTTCATGTTTGTTCAATAAAGAAAATAAATAACAATTGACCCCCTAGTACGGAGTGATGTTATGTAACTGACTTTTGAGTCAGAACCCTAAAAGGTACACACAGGAAATATTTTCAACCCTAAAAGGACCCCCACCCTACCACTTGGACCCCCCCCCCCCTCCCCCCTCCCGGGTAATTAATACTGGACAATGTATTGTGGCAAGCCAAATTGTCCAATAAAGTGGTTAATATTAATTATTTATATACTGACTTGATGACTGGCATTTTATTAATTAATGCTTTTAGCATTGAAAAAAGGTTTGCGCTTAAGATCTCCTACTTTTTCTGTTTCCAATCACAGAATAATTTCAAGAAAATCAGAAACAACATGTTGAAGAGCACTCTTGATGGGTCAGGGACCAGATGCCTTACAGTAAATGGAAAGTGCATTGTATGGGAGCAGCTTGTTAATGCTTACAAATATGACCGAGGAGAATTTTCAATGTCATACAATGAGAAGCTAACTGCTGAACACTTTGAACTTGATCCTGCAGCCAAAATGCGAAATCATCTTGCAGAAGAAGTACTAGACAAGGAGATGCTACTTCTTTTGAAGGTAAATAAAACTTAAGTCATTTTGCATTATAACTTAGAATGACAATAATTATTGCATATATCAAAAATACATGTATGCCACGTCACTGGTGAAGGAAATTGATTGACAGAATCAGTCCATAATTATATATACAATAATTATTGTTCTTTATTTGATTCAGTTACTTATTTCATGAATACAAAAATTGTTCTGTACATTAGATTGGCAGTATGAATCTATTTTCAAAATGTTACAGTTAATTAACTGCATACATTAATTGCTTGTCACAGGCATACAAGGCACACTTGCATAGCAAAGGCCAAGACGGATCAAGTCTGGACTCCACTATTGAGTTACTTAGCCATACCTCCAAAGCAATTCAGTTGTTTCATGATAAGCAAGCTATAACTAATGTTTTAGATTGTCGTTTGAATGAGTTAAACAAATTCTTAATATATTTGCAAAACTGGAAAACAGAGGTGGGAAGTCCCACTTCAAACAAATTCTTCTCATACAAGCTATGGTTTGACCTTCAGTCAATGGTTCTAGGATTCCAATCACTGATAACAATCAAGCTTAAGGCATATCCACAGACTGTCATCAAACCAGCAATAATTAATCAAGATGTAGTGGAAAACCACTTCTGTCAGGTTAGGGCCTGCAATGGCCAAAACAATAACCCGACATATCGTCTGCAAGAAACAGCACAGAATGCAATCCGATTTGGCCAAACCACAATCAGTAGAAAGAGCAATGCTGGTTATTCAGGGCGAAAAAAGAAATCCAATTAATTACCCTTAATTTACCTTACATATTAATTTGCAAGAGCTGTTTTTTAAAGAGTGTAATAAGCTTATTACTGTATCAGCTAGTCTCTTTTGCAGCCGTCGGGATTTAAAGGAGACTATGTATCAGCTCGAGATTTTGAATTGTAAAACAAGCCATGAGTGCAAATTATTCCAAATTCAACGATAAAATATATAAAGCATATTAATATATAAATTATACATATTAATACATTAGATAAGCTTAATGTGATTAAACACAATCTATTAAGCATTACATGTATGTTATATAGTTTATTGGACTGCTCTGATCCTCAACATAATTCGTTGACCCTGATCACTAACATGGACCACCCTGAGCTGCGACAGCTGCAACAGCTAACGAGGGTGGGGTATTTCTTGACTTGACATCATCACCGGAATGAGCTCTTTCATAAGATCTCCCTTTTTAGTCTTGTTATTAAAGCTAACTCCATAGGCTCGACACAGATCTTGGAAATGTCCTTTAAGGTAGGCACTTTCAAAGGCTTTTTATTGACATAATCTACAAACTTGTAGTGAGTTGATGCCTTTCCAGGACTACTATCTGCCTGAATCTCAGCAAAAGGAATTGTTGCACGCTTTTCTTGTAGACACTGCTTTCTTTGCAAAACTTTCTTACTGTGTTCAGCACTTTTCTTCAGTCTGAAATTTTAAAAATCAGAAATAAATTTATGTTCAGTCATGCACAACATTTTAAAGTTGTATTTGGCTTGATTGCCTTATTGCCTACATAAGGATCAGACCCTCGGTCCATTGTACCGAGGTCTGATCCTAATGTAGCTGGTAGTAATTACTTAGTGCATGACTTCATGAGAATTTGCGAACACAGTATGGTAGCGACTTAAAGTTTCTGTAATTATTATATAACATTATATGATATACAGCAATATGCAGAAATTCTGATCATTTTAACTAAAATACATATATATCAAAAACCTACTTTAAATTATGGGATGGCTACGCTGATATTTTTTTCTACTTGTCTGCCAGCGCGGCTTTATGAAAAAAATATCAGCGTACCCATTCCATAATTTTAAGTAGGTTTTTGATATACATGTACGGTATGTGTATTTTAGTCAAAAGGATCAGAATTTCTGCATATTGCTGTATATATAACTAATATATGTATATGATATAGAATATGATATATACCTGTGGTGATGCCTAAAATCACGCAGATACTGTCCAGATCCAACATTGATATACTTGTTAACCATAAGACCCTCGGGGTTCGTGCTACTCCTTAAACTCCTTGAAAACTCCTGGAATTTAATTTGCGTTTTCAAGGGCGCTTGAAAAGCCCTTGAATTTTAAGATTCAGCTCAAACTCCTTGAAAACTCTCCTGGATAAGAGTAAGGAACTCCCATATTTGCAGTCATGCAAAGGTTTCTTCATCGATCGTAATAAAGCTGGAACATGTTTTCTGTAAAATTACCGCATGTAAAATCTATTCCAAAATAAAGCAGGCGTTACTTTCTCATTACGAGGAGTACTGGGAGCGACTTAGGGAGTTGACCATGTGCTTTCGTAGCCGTTTGAGGTTTTCGCAAGATAAATCAGGTGAGTTGACTTTTTTCAAAGTATTTGTGTAAGGAAAAACGTTAAGTTAGTGTTTTTTTCAATAACTACAATAATAATCGTTCCAGATTGACACATTTAACACCATACGAAGCCAGTTAGAACATATAAACAGAGAACTGATTCGAGAAGGCACAAGTCACAAAGGCTCAGATATATTTGGAATTAATTTCCATTGTAGATCAGTGAGACCAATATTACAACGATTGGTGATCGAAGAAGATAGATTCAGATCAAAAAGAGAAGATCCCTCTAGAACTATGGACGCAGACGGTAAATACGCCAGTTACTGTAAAGATTCACTGCCGGTCAATACAGTTATTCTCAGTTATTTATGCCGACTTTGATTTTAAATTAGGTGGAGCAGAACTCAGTGAAAATGAGCGTGTAAGAGTATCCATGGAAGGTAAGTTGATTGTATTTGTTTAACTTAAAACTACTGAGATATCTTACCTACATCATCGTGTTTTTCAGTTGAGGTTTCAACATTATTCTGCTTAGATCGGAAATATGGAAATAAACATATATTCACAACAATATTTTATAGCTTTAAGTTTATTGTCTTTCCTTTTTTTGCACAGACTTACCAGATGAAGTAATGGTTGAAATCTTTAAATATTTTACCATCAAAGAAACTTTAATATCTGTATGTTTAGTATTTAAGAGATGGCAAAATATTTCGAACATTAGTGTTTTGTGGAGACATCTTCCTTTGGATGTCTGGAATATCGAATATTTAGAAGAAAATCATTTCATAAATATTATTACCCATTCCACTGGGTTTGTGTATTTTTCTTTAAGCCATATTAAGGTAGAAGGACCAAAAGATAGAATGATAATTGCTCTTGAAAATAGCTTAGCTTGTGCTTCCAAGCTTGTGTTCTTAGACCTAAGTGGCCAACATTTATGTACAGTTGACTTTTTGCTGAAGGGAACAGTCCCACCTCCTGAATGCCTAGTATTAGATGATTGTAAAGATATTAACTTACAAAGTTTGGCTACAGTTGTAAAGAAGATGAGGAAGCTCACGTATCTTTCAGTTAATAATATAAACTTTCCTGCTAATGAAGCAATGGATATTGTGTACTTTTTACCTAAGTTATTCTATTTCGGATTAGATGGCACAAGACTTAATGCTATAGACGTAAGGTGTATTCTAGAAAATGCGCATTATTTGAGTTTTTTGAAAATGTCATGCTTTGCAAATGATGAATGGCAATTTTTGAATTTAGGATCTGAGTTTGATGTAAGCATGATTTTATCATGGCTTTAGTAGTTGGGTATTGTTATTTTAGTTCCAATGTGATACATGTAAGGTTTTCTAGGTTATATTAATTACTGTAGGATAGAAACATGTATTGACTTCGAGTATACATGTTTATTCCATAAGTAACAAGCTCAATACTAAATCATTACAATTAATTGGCCTTCAGGTTTCATGTGTATTGGGCATCACATGATATGTAACTTGATACATGATAGATAATAGTTCTATTGTTGGTATTTGCAAACACATATATGTACACATCTAATAGTATAAACTTGCGTGTTTATAATTTATAGTGATAGTTCTACTTTTATTCCAAAGATATGAATTGAACACACATCTTAAAATTGCATGTTAACAGTATGTTATATACACGACTTTTGTATTAAGGTAACAATAACTTAAAGTGAAATAAAAAAGCAAGTTATTCCATGAGCGCATCTAAATTCAGATATGTCACAACATTTGAACTTGGACCATGTTTTGCCAAGAAACTGCTTTGGGACATACAGCAGTCTCCAGCCCATTCAGTGTTATTTGATGAGTCATTAAATGAAGAGATGCAGAGCAAGCAGCTGGATGTGCAAGTTCGTTATTGGTCAAATGATAGTAACAGAGTGGAGTCCAGATATCTTACATCGTTATTCATTGATCATGGTAGAACAAATGACCTTTTAGAGCATTACGAAAAAGCCACAAAAGGCTTCGACCCATCAAAAACATGGCACATTGGAATGGATGGTCCAAATGTCAATCTTGCATTTGAAAGAGAGCTGAAGAAAGTTCGTGACGAGCTGCATTTACCATCATTAATAGAACTAGGGACATGTGGACGAACTAGGGACATGTGGACTACACACAGTCCACAGAGCCTTTCAGACGGGTGCAAAGGAGACCGACTGGAACTTGGATCGATACCTTCTAAAGGAGTATAAATTATTCAAAGATTCACCAGCCAGATGAGAAGACTATGTGAATTACACTGGTGTGGATATATTTCCTTCCAAATTTTGCAACCACAGGTATGTAGATGTTTTTATTTGTTTTGTTTCATATTTTTTATGCCACATGATTTTACATTCTTTTCAACGTTCATTTGTGTTTCAATAGGTGGCTTGAGAATCTCCCTGTTGCTAATACGTCACTCACGCTCCTGCCACATGTTAGGGAATACTGCAAACAGGCAGCACTAGACAAGACAGAGCCAAAGAAACACGAGGGGTATCAATATGTCAGCAACTCTGTCAATACAGACATTTTGTTAAAAGCAAAGCACCTTTTCTGGATATCTTTGGCACAGGATTTCCAACCATTCCTATGCATGTACCAGGCTAACAAACCACGGATACCTTTCCTTGCCTCTGATTTAGAAAAGCTATTGAGAACAGTCATGAATAGATTTATGAAAGAGAGTGTTATTACATCAGCCAAAACCTTCACTCAGTTGGTAAAGGTTGACATTTCATTGGACAATAATAGGAGACTCTGCAAAGAACTTGATGTTGGTATTGTTACAAGGAGGGAGATGAATGAGCTGAAACAAAAAGGCAAGCTTTCTAATGAAGAAAAGAAGCACTTTGAATTTGATTGCAAGGCATTCCTCACTCGTACTACTCTCAAGTTGTTAGAAAAGTGTCCATTGAAGTTCCCAATGGTTCGTTTTTTAAGATGTCTGGATCCTCAGGTGATAGGTGGTGCCGCTAGTACCTCAGTGCGACTATTTGAAAGGCTTCTAAGTAGTCTGCTGGATGCAAGAATGGTTAGTGAAACTGAAGTTGACTTGTTGAAGAGGGAGTATGCACCGTTTGTTCAAGATGTACATGGTAATCCCAGAACTTTGCTACAGTTTCAGGAATACAATGTCTGTGGCGAGCGTGTCGGCAGCTTCCTAGCTTCCTACCTTAAAGATTGTTCACACCAGAAGTTGTGGGCCTTTGTTAAGTGTCTTCTAGTTTTATCTCATGGACAGGCCAGTATAGAGCGTGGTTTTAGCATAAACAGTGAGATAATGGAGTACAACTTCAAGGAAAGATCAGTTGTTGCATTGAGAATCATATATGACCACATCCAAACAAGTGGGGGTATCCTTCATGTTGAGATAGATCAACACGTTAGAAGTGCAATAAAGAATGCATCATCACAATACCACTCTGAGCAGCAGAAAGCAGAAGCAAACAAACAGACCACTGATGAAATTTCTTCTCTACAGAGCAGACGAAAACGTCTTTTAGAGCATTGTTCAATTCTTCATGACAGTGCTGAGAAGTTCTTTGAGCGTTCTGAAAAGGAGGATGACATGATTCATCTAAGGAAAGCTAACAGTTATAGACGAACCATCAAAGAAATGCAACTCGAGGCAGATGAGCTCCATGATCAGATGGAGACTCTGAAGAAAAAACTGAAATATTGATTCCATATTTCTACAGTTGATTAATGTTTCTTATAGCTTGCGTGCAACAGATTCTCATTGGTTTTGAATTCGCTCCAGTCTTGCTCCTTTCAGTGTAAAAGCAAAATAATAATAATAATAATACATTTTATATAGCGCCACTATCCATAACAATGATCAGAGCGCTTAGAAATGCCGTCCAAGAGTGACATTTTTCACAACTAATCAATCACCATCGATTATATATAATCGTGCAACTACATAGGTGGGTCTAGAACAAATATTTTTGCGTTTTTTCGCAGACCGACTTTACCGAAGATAAGTCTGATACACGCAGGCTATGATTCTTACAGTGATTACAAGTGATTAGCATATACCGGTATGGGTATTGGAAAATATTTTAAAGAATAAGATATATTGGTTGGTATGATTTGCTGATACGTTCTTGGATATTGAGATCGGATAGTTCTGTCTAAAGAACCTTGGGTTTGAGAATTCTATGACTGTATTTCCTTGGATTCCGCTTGTTATAAAATTGAGCTATTAACGCATACTTTTGCTTGTATTCATGAACAACTACATGTATATTACATTGCACTTGAGCACTATATTATATTCATATAATATATCTTGGTATATTTATTACCTGACTGAAAATAAAGGAATTTGCTTAGTTTCAATATGCTTGGGATGACATGAAATGTAATTAATTTCCTTTTTCGTTGGTGAGGGAAGGTGCCAATATACAATGTCTACATAGAGCATGTCAGACAGTAACCAGTTAAAACACCCTGTAAACGATAATATCTCGGCTAGAAATACTCCTTGAAAAATCATTTTGGGGTCCTTGAATACTCCTGGAATACTCCTGGAATTTTAATTTTATATGACAGCACAAACCCTGACAAATCTAAACAAATTACCAATGGCAAGCTGGAATTAAACCAAAAAAGAGCATTGAGTTACAGGTGTAGGGGTATAATAATTATATATTTTTTATAATTATTTTCCTGAAGTGAATATACAGTCATTCTCAAAAAGGATCACTTTAATCAGTCTGCTGCTGATCTTGATTGTCTGAAGTAACTGACATTAAGTTGGAATATGTAATGTTTTTTTTTATTTACCTGTGAAATATTTAAGAGTTAGAGACTGATGTGAGTGCTTTACCGGCAAATAGATGCACGCGCTGGCTGTAGAATGAACGAGAATTCAAATACTGCTCGAGGCGTAGCCGAGTGCAGTATGAAGAATTTCGAGTTCATTCTACAGCCAACAAGTGCGTCTATTTGCCGGTAAAGCACGAACTAGAAGTCTCTAACACATTTATTATTCAAACTGAATACACTGCAGTTGTGAAATGTTCAAAATATAATTTTAATCACGGTAAATAAAGCAAAAATATATTTAGCTAGATCTCCCGATGCTTCCTCTGGATATCTCCTCTACAACCATTCCAATTGCAACTATTCTACAAAGAAAACACGAATAAAGCATTAATTTTTTTGTTTTTAAGTCATAACAAGGCAAGTTTCATTCATCATTTTTAAGGTTTGAGGTTTTTCACTCAACGAACAAGAACTGAGCCGACGGCAAAAAGTGCTTGTTTTGAATAATAATTAGGTTCATTATTTACCTTTCATCACTGAAACTCCACAACGAGTTTGACGAACAGTCGTTTTAGGCTGAGCACCTGCTATTATTTCGTCTATTTCTTCTTTAGCTAGCTGGTCAAACCTGTCTTTGTCAGGATCAACAGCCGCCATGACACCGCTGCACCGTGCGTAAAACTGTGATAGACGGCACTAGTGCCGTTGTCATCAGATGACACATCACGTGATCGAGTTTAGCCAATCAGAAGCCACAATTTAGTACAGTGTATGAAGTTTGAATAATAACTATGATTAATGTTCAAGGCCATGATCAGGCCATGGTTTCATGCAGTTCAGTCACACTTGCAGAACAGAGTTAGCACATGTAAGTGATCTTTGATGAAATCCTGAATTCTCCTTTCAAATTCAAACATCTTTGAGGAGAATATAAGAATTTGATCAGAGATCACTTGAGTTGTTCTTGCATCTCATAAGCTTTCTTTAAATAAATTATATAATTATATATAAAATGAATAAATTTACCTTCTTGGTGTGAAGATCTGCTTCTGGAAAGATTGCTTCCCATTTCCCCTGAATCAGCTTGTCTTGTTTGATGCTCTCTAGTGAACAATCAACCATTCCCTCTTTGTGTTCAAGCAGCTTTACATTGTTCATTTCTTTTGTTCTTAGTATTTCTAATTCGAGGAAGAACTCATAGGCAAGGTCTTCTATATGTGTAAGGCCGCGGCTTCTGTACTGTCTTTCTTCAGTTTCACTATACTTGGTATTCTTCTCTAGGGCCTCATAGCTAGCGATGACGTTTTCTTCCAGAAGATTGCACATGTCATGGTGCTCTGTGACAGACTTCCCAGTACTGGCAACTGGGCTTCTCATGTTGGCCTTGACATATTTTCTTTCACAAGCCAAGACTTTGGTTTCAGCCCATGCCCCGATATGTCTTATCTTAGACAATCCCTCTGCTGGCATTTCCTTCACATTGAATTGTACTGGCTCACTGACCTCTTTATGCCTTGCTTTCCTTGCAGCCAAACCAACAACAGACTTATAGACATGTTCCATTAGCTCAGCTCCTATAAGGCTCTGGACTGGGGTCACCGGTGAACAATCAAATAACATCTCCAAATTCCTCAGATATGCTGGTGAATGAGTGATTTCCATGTAGAGTGGCCTGGAATATTCTGTCCATTGTTTGGTGGAGACATTTAGTGTGACATTGTCCAAAGCATTCTGGAATATATTCTTGCAAGAGGAGCTCCACAGAATGTTACAAAACAATTCAATGGCTTGATTTTTCCAACAACATCTCAATTACGTTGTTCTTTCGTTCAGCGAATTGTGTCTGTGGATCAGGCACCTTCATCTGTTGCAGAATGTGTTCAGCTTTGAATGACTGAGGTGAGGTTGTGAGTAAATGACTGTTGTCATCTGCAGTTAGCATCACAAAGGTCAATCGCACATTCATCTCCCCTTTCAAAATAATCCTTCACTAAATTGTCTGTGAACTCGGTTATACCTTCACAAGACCAATCATCTTCTGAATCTGCAATGTCAAACCTTTCCTCCACTAACATGTCACAGATATTTACACTGCCAGCACCTGAAGATCGTTCTCACTGCATACTCGACATACGTCAGTCCTGGAACAAACTCTTTAGAGCAATGCACTACAGCGGCAGACAGTGTCAAGCCTTGTGATTTGTGACATGTGATTGCATACCGCAGTGCTAATGGAAACTGAGTGCGGCTACCAAGAACTCTCCCATCCCTCGCATATTTCTGCCATGTCTCCCTCTTGACCAATACTTTGCCAACATTCTCGAAGTTGACACTAATATTCTCCCTTTGAATCCCAATCAATACTCCCTTAGAACCGTTTTTCAGTTCCCGCGACTTATTCCACAACAACATGATGTGACTGCCGGGCTTCAGGAGCAATGTGCGTTCGGCTGGACAGTTGATGTTTTTGGTATCTTTCCGATCAATCGCTTCAAACGCGAACAGGTCGCCCAGTGAAGAAAAAAGACCATCTAAGTTGTGGAGTTGCATGGGTATCCGTCTGAAAAAAATATGAACAGGATCCTTGGCTTTATCGGGAATAGGTCTTGACAAGCTATGCAAGAAGGTCAGAGTCTCATTTGAGCATTGTCCCAGGCGAACATCTTTCAGACACTGTAGTTCATGTTTCCATCCTGATGCATAATCTGAGTAAGTTGGAAGCGATGGAGAAATGCCTTTTGGAAAATTGGTGATTGAAATATAAATTCCCCTCATCGAAAAAGTTCGGCACCGGCCTCAGTTGTAAGAATTCTCCTACGAGGATGACTTGTTTTCATTCCATGGGCTTCATTTAAGAAATGAAGTACGTCTTCCGTGTTTTCATGTTCTCATGAAAACAGAGGTACGTTTGGGAGAATTCGAGAGCAGATCAGTCCAAACACGAGACGTAGTCGAGTGTTTGGACATGCTCGAGAATTCTCCCAAACGTACCGAGGTTTTCATGAGAGCATGAAAACATGGAAAACGTACTTCATTTCTTTTATAAAATAATAATTATTTCGAAATAAAGTACAAAAACAAAAGACAAACAGACGAAAAAACACATCCTTTATTGTCAAAATCGTAATACTCAATACATTGCACCAACCAATCAGAAAGCTCGATATATGTGACTTTGATATGAATTTTTTTGGCGAGTGTTTGAACCGGCAAACTATGGGCAAGAAAATGTGTCATTTTAATTATGATTTAACCTCAAATCAAGTCGAAAACCAAGCGAAAAGTTAACAGTTATACATATTGTGTTAAAAAGAGCAGTTTGAATACAAAAGTGGAGGAAATAGTTCTTTTTGAAAGCAAAAACGTCGAATATTTGTGATCGTGGTTCTCAGTGAAAGTGCTGAACGAAAAGTGGACAGAACCGATGATAGAGCAAGGTTCATGCTTGAAAAAACTCGCTAAGCCGACGGTTTGGGATATTGTTCATTGCTGAGAAGTAGTCTGCTCCCTTCAGTTGTTTTGGCTGTTGGGATTGAGTGTCTGGGCGAGCACATTACTGCACTGTGGGAGCTGGTTGGAAGATGGCCGGGAGTTGTACTTTCAAGTGACTGCTCGTTTCGGTGACCCAAAATAGCTATAATTTGGCAGTTAGACAGCCCTGCGTTTGACAACAGGGTGATGGCAGTTGACCTAATACAATGATTTGTATAGCTCTTGGAGAGATTCTCGTTGACACTCAATTATTTCGTCATATTTCCAAGCTTGTTTACACGAGGTATTCATACCACCGGTTTTCACATCATCGAGCTGATTTTCATCAAAACCAGTTGTTTTTTCTTAGGTGGATCACTAGCATTCTGTTATTCAAGTAAGTTAATTTCAAAGTTTTGAACATTATCATCAGTCATTTAAAGTGCTCCTTTCCCCCTTTACAATTGTATTAAAAATTGAATGTTCATGAACTGATCAGGGTTAAGTGTTTTTTCATTTGAGCTTCACATTTAGGAGTTATAGTTGTTTGAAATCTCGATATTTTAATTCGATGACGTCACCCCAGGCTTTTTACCTAACTTATTTCATTGTTTTCAATAGATCTCTTCCCCGATTTGGGGGAAAATTTTATATGAAATCATTTATATAGTTTGTAAAAATATTTTACAAGTTCAAAAATGTTAATAATTTGCACAAGGGCGTTTTTGTATAATAAATGAAGCCCGGGGTGACGTCATCTGATTTGCATATCCAGATTTCAAACCTCCATAACTCCTAAATGCAAGGTTCAAACAAAGAAAAAACTTAATCCTATAGCTGATCAGTTCATGTACATTCAATTTTTAATACAATTGTAAAAGGGGTTAGGAGCACTTTAAGTAAATTTTGCTAATGAAAATGTCGTACACTCAAAACAAAGTTAGTTTTAGGTCAAAAAGTCGATGAATTTTCCATTAATCTGGCAGGTCGTTATGTCATTTCCATGTTTTCACAGGCAAATGAAACACGACTGATTAGCCAATCAGAGCGCGCATACTATTTAAATTATTTTATAATTGCTCGTCAAGTGCGAGGAGGTGTATTTGATTGACTAGTTGGAAAATTCTTCTGCTAGACATTCTAACTTCCTCCCAGATAAGGCAGTCATAATTTGTAACTCTTTCTACATTCAGTCTTGTCCAAATGAATATTAAAATCCCCACTGACTAAACAGCGGCACGGTGAACTCGTTAAATCTTCAACAAGCAAGGAGAAGTCATCTAGGACCATCTTGGTAGTTAGTCCATTCCTTTTTGATGGAGGATGGCGGTAGATCGTGATATGCCTCAATGATTTGTTACCAAGGTTGATGTTAAGGTCAAGACACTCCATTGCAGTGTAGGGGTGGTGATTATTATGGGTAACATCAAATCCCTTACGAAAGATAACAGCAACACCACCACCAGTACTATTAGTTCTTGGAACTTGGATAATATTGTAATCATGGAGCGTGTTACAAATATCAGCCAATATTCGATCGTCGCGCTTGTCACCATTAAGCCAAGTCTCAATGATGGCCATTATGCCAAGGTGTTGTGAGACAATGAAATCACTAAGTGCTGAAGTCTTGTTGTTTGTTGATCTAGCGTTCCAGCAAGCAAAACGAACTCTTGGCAAATACTTCATGGGAATGGTCTTAGCAATTTTTACATTCGTCAGGGCCCTCGACTACGGATAGCATGTAGAGTATTTTCCAGGATCGAAGGCATGATAACCGGATTGATCCTATGATTAGTCATGTTGACATTACATAAGCCAGCATTTCTTTCGTGTGTCTTCTCAGTCAATGAGTGATGAACAATGGGCGTTAATGAGGTTTCAATAGGGTAGTTCCATTTCAATAAGTTTGGATTCATTTGCATATACCAAGAAGAATTGGAAAACTCATAAACCTGTTTGAAATCATTAGTTCCAATGTAATTACAGTAATTTCCAAAACCAGTGACAGTTCTTATCGGTCTAAGCTTGTTTTGCCAGCACTGCATCCACGTCGGGTATTAGTACGCGTAATCCCAGCAACTTTTAGGTCAGTCCAGATACTCGCTTCTACTCGTGGCACTTTGGTTAACGTAGAGAAAATAGACCAAAGACAAGAAGAGGAATAAAATATCATTTCCATGTTGTTAGAATGGAGTATTATAGATCCTTCCAAGATAGTTATATCGGTCAATGTAAGTAAAAATATAGGTAAAAATTTGTGTAAAAGATGGACTAAGATAAACAGTGTAGTGCAGCTAGTGAAGGTCATTTTATACGGCCGCTCTTTGGGAGAAATTTGGAACCTAAAAATGACCTCGCCTGTTTCTTTGTAGCTGGTCTTGGGAATTCCTTGATGGTTTTAATGAATGCGGCTTTCGGGTTGATTGTTCTGTTTCTTACTTGATGCCCGACGAAGTCAACTGTTGACATAGCAATCTTACATTTTGAGCGTCTTGCATTTAGGCGAAACTCACGTAGTCGTTGTAAGACAAGGTGCAGTTGTTCTAAATGCTGATCAAAGGAACTAAATGTGTCAATTTCTACGTCATCTATGTAAGCATCAGTAAAGCTTTCGAACCCCTTTAAAACTTTTTCGGTCATCATTCTCTGGAATGTTGCATACCAAAGAGCATGACTAAAAACTCGTATAGGCCTTTGGATGTTCTGAAGGCTGACTTCTCAATAGTTGTTTCTTCAAGGGGGATTTGGCAATAACCCTTTGTTAAATCTAATGTTGTTATGTATTTGGTGGCACTTACCCTCTCAATCATCTTTTCCATCCTAGGTAAGGGATAGGCATCCATCTTGGTTACTTGATTCAATTTTCGGTAGTCCATTCAAAACCTTATACTTCCATCGGGTTTTGGAACTATCACAACACCAGAAAACCACGGACTTTGAGAGGATCTTATTACTTCCATTTCCAACATTTTTCTTATCTCGTCATTAACAGCTTCCTCAAGTTTCTGTGGAATTTTATAAGGAGCAGTTCGTATGGGTTCTGTGTCACCTGTGTCGATTTTATGTATTGCAGCATTGGTACGATTGGGCTTGCCAGAGAAAACATCAGAGAACTCCTCCAAGATCTTTTGAACTTCAAACGTTTGCTTTTCGTTTAGCTCTTCTGAAATCGTGACATCTTGCAAAGTTTCTTCACTAGTAAGTTGGGGCAGACTTTTCTCGTGAGGCAACGACATCTCTCGTAATTCCTCCATGACAAACGCAGTGGCTTCGTCTCGACTTTGCCAACGACTTAACATTTTGATATTATATGTACGAAGCTGCTTCTTACTCTTACCTGTATCGACTTTGTACGTCCGGCCTTTTTCTTTGACACCAGTTACAATGTATGGACCTTGCCATTTGGTTTCTAACTTGCTTCCAGGGGTGGGTAGTAGTACTAATACTTTATCTCCCTTGTCAAATTTTCTAGTGGAGCTCTTCTTATCGTAGTTTTCTTTTTTTTTGGCCTGACTCCCCTTCATGCTCTGGCAGACAGCTTTTTGCATGGTTGACATACGTCTTCGCATTTGTAGAACATACGTTATCAAGTTAATAAGTCCATGTTTTTTTGATAACAGCTAGAGGACCTCTTATAGTTCGGCCATTCAGAAGCTCAAATGGTGAATAGTCTGTGGAAACACAAGGGACTTCTCTATAAGCAATCAGAAGATAGGGGAGATATTTATCCCATAACCCAACGTTTTCAGACACAAATTTGCGCAACATTTGTTTCAAGGTTCCATTAAAACGTTCAACCAATCCATTCGCTTCCGGGTGATAACCTGAGGTCTTTATTCTGGAAATTCCAAGCTGCTCAAATAATTGCGTCATGAGAAACAATTTCGTCTGGAATTCCAACCCTAGAGATAAATGTCACTAGGTTATCTGCAATTACTTTGGAATTAGTATTTCTTAAACACGAAACCGCGCTATAAAAGGGACTGGACCACCTTCATTTCACACCTTTCCAGCTCAGTTGAATCATTTGAAATGGTGGAGTATCATCTTCGTATTCATTCATGTATTGAACGACTCAAAGTTCATAATTAGTATTCAGCTGGACTTCGATAAAACTGAGCTAGATATCAATATTTTCAAAACTGATCATTCAAAACTAATAACAAGATTTTGAAAATGAGTTCTTGATGTTATTAAAAGAACGAAGAAAGTCAAAAATTTGAAATTCAAATTTTTGAATTCAAATTTCGCGCCCATTGTTACGATCCAGAGCTCTTGACAGTACGATGGATGACTGACAACTGAAGGTGGTAGCTGCCTGGCACAGGCCCTTTTATAGCGCGGCTTCGTGTTTAATGGGAAAGCCTCGGGATATCTCGTGGCGTAATCAACTATCGTTAAGATATACTTATAGCCAATCTTAGTTCTTGGAAGTTCACCTACGATGTCGATTGCAATTGTTCTAAAGGGTTCTGCCACTATTGGTACTGGTTTAAGGGGTGCTCTGAGAGCCGTCATTTTCCTTGCGACCAACTGGCACTCTGGGCAAGTTGCACAGTACTTACCCACATCAAAGCTTAATCTAGGCCAATAGAAGTATGCTCCAATTCTTGATATTGTTTTCTCTCTTCCGAGATGTCCAGCTAATGGTAGAGTATGACTTATTCTAAGGATCTCAGGACGATAGGACTTGGGAACTACAATGCGATCTACGTAGGGCAAACCATTATGGGAGTTATCAGAATATGTATGGTGCATTAACAACCCTTTCTCGTAAAAATAACCATCTTTGTCTTTAGGCGCGTCTGCTGAGGCTTTATTCCTACTCTGAGACAGGGTAACATCATTCTTTTGATCACTAATTACCTGATCAACATTCCTGTCTAGAATGTTCACTTTATTTACTTCAAAGTCAGATTCGTTCTCAACTGGATCAGGTACATTATTCGCCTCTTCTTCGGTTCTTTGTTCGTCTGGATTAGTCCTATTTGGCTCTTTTCCTGTTCGTGGTGACAAGGTCTTCAATGCCAAAATATTCTCTCGATCCATCAGTTCTTCAATCCTGTCTTGTGCTTTCTGTTTCGTTTGACTGCGAGTCGTAACAAAGGCTTTATCACTGTCAGTTCCCCACTGGTTGAGTAATTCCTCTCTCGTAATTATTCGTCCATATGAAGATGGCCCTAGTAAACAGTCAACAGGAAGGTTATCTTCAACACCAACTAGCTCCTTATACATACCTTGTTGAACGCTTATTTCCACCCAAGCCAGCGGTATAGAAATTCTCTCACCAGTGGCTGTAAGGATAGTTATATTTGCTGGCGTTTTGTTGGTCTCACTCACAAATTTACGATGAGCCAGTGATGTCTACCACATCTTTGCAAACATCTTTGCGGGCATTCCATCGATAGAGCCACAAACATAATGTTCTGGAAAATACGTTTCTTTACTTATTGGTGTGAGACATAAATAACCAGCACCAGGTTGTGGTGGTTTCCTTGTTGAAGTTGAGTTTGGCTTAGGCCTTGGACAACTGAAAGACATATGACCCAATTGTTGACATTTATAGCACCTGACACGTGAGTTGGGTGTAGTTTCCATTTCTTCTTTAGCAGGTACTCTGGACTGCTGCTTTGTCTGGTTGAGGTTGGACTGCTGCTCTGTCTGGTTGCGGTTGCCATTATTCCTAAGCTGTTTATTGGTTCGTTTTGGTCTATTCATCTCAAGGCTGGCATATTTCCCATTGTAACGCCTAGCCAACTGATGCGAACTGAACGAGGCGATGCCACTGGCTAAGTGTTTTGAGGACTATTTTACTGGATCAGCGTGGCTTCAGGAATTTACGCAACCAAACGACGGTGAACGTCGATTTATTGAAGATTCGATACCAATACGTAAACTGAAATACAACATTGTACAATTCCAATGAACAACTATTTACAAGAATATTATTTAAATGCAACAATAATCAACATTTCATGAATACATAACATTTCAATGTAACTACACGTTGGCGTTGACGCCGTCGAATTGGTTCATAAAATCAATTAAAAATTCTGCATCGATAAGACATAAATCTTTCAAATAGGACTATTCATTTAACGACATGTTGCTAACATTAGCAAATAGATTCTCTAGGAATCTCAATCAGCATTTAAAACGTGGATTTTCATACAATCGTGGAAACATGTAACTTACTAAAACTTGAACTATATTTCGTTCTCTCAACTTAGGAGATAAAAACTAACTTATTATAACAAAAAGGGTACTTACATATCGGTCCTGCTTGCCTCTAAAAGCCAAAGATTTACCCAAGAAGTACCAAGCGAAGTTTAACGAATTAACACACCAAGGACGAATTACTACTAAAGAACTAGTAAAAAAGGGACGCTAACTCCCTTTTATATGCGCGTGGTGACGCTTAAAGGTCCGATTGTAAAGTGCACAAACAAATATAAACATAATGTAACTAAGTATTGTAACTAGGATGTGGCTAATTTATCGACTAATTAGTGAATCAATCAAACCACAGAGAAGCGTCCTTTACATGGCTCCCTTGAAATATCTCTATTTCACTAAACTAATCTATAACTATTATCACTAATGTTCGTATATATGTCAATCATGAGATTGTTCTCACAGGTCAATGTTCGTAGTCCATTATGAACAGGGAGGCTCCTCGACCGGGACATAACCCGGTTCTCAGTCCTCAGCACGCATCAGTAGTACCAACTTCTTCACAGGACGCTCCAGATACCGCAGTGGAGCGGACCTTTTGCCGTCTTTGTCCAAGCAGCTATCCGCAAGAGCTACTTGGACCTTGCGTACCAGTCCATCTAAGCTTGGGTACGTCGCTGATACTCTAGCTAGCTGCCAGCAGTTTCGTGCTGCTGCGTTGTCATCCTTGATGATCACGATGTCGTCGACTTGTAGATTCCGACGCGAGTAGATCCACTTCTGACGTTGCTGCAAGCTGACGAGGTACTCCTTTCTCCAACGAGACCAAAATTCGTTTACTAGGTGTTGCACTCGTCTCCAGCGCCTTGTGCAGTACAAGTCTGCTGATTGGAAGGAACCTGGAGGGGCGAGAAGGACTCTTGACTTCATCGTAAGCAAGTGGTTTGGCGTCAGAGGACCAGACGATTCTGGATCTGTGAGTTGGTCGACTGTGAGGGGACGGCTGTTAACAATAGCTTCTGCCTCGCACATCAAGGTTCTTAAGGATTCGTCGTCTAACTGGGCGCCGTTGTCTTGAAGCAGGGATGATAATACATTACGCACAGTTCTGATCTGACGTTCCCATGCTCCTCCCATGTGGCTTGCTGATGGAACATTCATTTTGAACTCTATCCAATTGCAGTTGTCTTTCAACAGCTCTGCTTTGACGCTATCTTGGTCCATCTCTGCTAACGCTTCTTTCAGTTGTCTGCGAGCACCAACGAAATTGGTCCCTTGGTCGCTCCTCAATTGACGAATTGGGCCATGACGATTGACGAAACGCCTGTAAGCGTTTATAAAGGAGTCTGTATCTAGACTGTTGGCGATCTCAAGATGTATGGCCCTCGATGCCATACATGTAAACAGGACACCATAGCATTTAACTTCTTTGCGACCTACTTTGACCAGGAAAGGACCAAAGTAGTCGACTCCGCAGCTTGTGAAGGGTGGGGCACTCTCCAGACGATCCTTGGGGAGATCTGCCATTCTTTGTTCTTGAACCGCTCCACGAAGCCTTTGACACTTGACGCACAATGCAATTGTGTTACTGACAGCTGACGAACCGCCAGTGATCCAAAATCCATTGGATCTGATTTCATTCAACGTCATTCCTTTTCCTTGATGCTTTACGCGCTCGTGGAAATGCCTGATGATGAGGGACGTGACATGACTCTTTCTTGGCAGGATAACTGGAAACTTTATTCCATCCGTCAGTCTTGAATACCTCAAACGTCCCCCGACACGTAATATTCCATCCTCATCTAGGAATGGGTCTATCTTGAATATAGAGCTGTGAGCCTTCACAGTGGTTCTTCTTGCGGTGGCGAAACCTCTCTCTTTGGGATCTTGATTTTTTTACTTCTTCAGCTCGGCTATCTCGTCTTTGAAAGCACTAGCTTGCACCTCTCGGACTATTACACGTTCAGCTACTTCTAACTCATTCACGATTAGCTGACTGGGTTCTTTTGCTTCAAGCTGACGTCGTTCTTGTACCCTGTCTTTAAGCAATTTGACATAACGTATGCACAGGGCTATGGCTCTTTTTGCACGATACCAGTCTGAGAAGTACTCTAACCTACGTTCTAGGCTTGCTCGTTCTTCACCTTCTGTCGAAGTTGCCATAGCAACAGATTTCTTGACGTCTGGGTCGTCTTCAGAAATTGCACCTCCTTGACTATCGGTGGTTGGCCATTTGCTCTTTTCTTCCCACAGGAATGATGGTCCAAGAATCCATCGAGACATTGGAAGTTCTCGAGCTTTCATTCCACGTGATGCCTCGTCTGCAGGATTCTGCTTTGTGTCGACGTATCTCCATTGTTCCGCACGAGTACTCTCTTGAATTTCTTGAACTCTGTTAGCTACGAAAACATGGAAACGCCTACTCTCGTTGTGGATGTATCCAAGTACTACCTTGCTGTCCGTCCAGTAGAAGTCTTGGTCGATAGGATATTCTAATTCTTGATGTAGCTGTTGGCTTATCCTCGCTGAACATACTGCTGCGGTGAGCTCGAGCCGCGGTATAGTCACAGGCTTCAAGGGTGTTACTCTAGATTTTCCCGTCACGAAAGCACAGTGAATCCTTTGATTCTCATCTACTAGTCTTAGGTAGCTACACTGGCCATAGCCTTTGGTACTTGCATCAGAGAAATGATGTAGCTCTGTGTTCACGATCTTGCGACCAAAGTCTTTGGGCTTGAAACACCTTGGAATGGGAAAACTCGTTAACTGTACGAGCTCTTTTCTCCACTTCTCCCATTTTGCTTTGACATCTTCAGGGATAGGGTCGTCCCAGTCTAAGTCTTGGCGGCATAATTCTTGTAGAATCGACTTTCCCTCTAACATAAGAGTTGCGACAAAACCAATTGGGTCGAATACTGAACTAACTGTCGACAGTATTCCACGTCTTGTACACGGCTTGTCTTGTAATACATTGCTAAACTTGAAACAGTCAGACTCTACACACCACTGAACACCGAGTGTGCGCTCTAGGGAAGAGAGTCGAGGTCTAGGTTCAGCTCTTTGACGCCATCTGCGCGGGCAGCTTCCGGGATGCTCTTAATGACATCTTTACTGTTGGAGATGAATTTGTGTAGATTGAATCCTCCTTTAGCGCACATTTCCCTTACATCGTGGACGAGTTTAACTGCTTGTTCAGCTGTAGACACAGACTTTAAAACCGTCATCAACGTAGAAATCGTTGCGCAACAAATCTGCTGTAGCGGTACCAAATTCACTCTCGTAGTCGTTAGCTGTCTGCTTCAGAGCAAAGTTAGCGCAGCCAGGCAATGAAGTTGCGCTAAATAGATGGACCGTCATACGGTACTCTTGGGGTACCTGCGTGGTGTCACCGTTCTCCCACCATAAGAAGCGCAACAGATCGCGGTCTTCTTCGTTGACCTTTACTTGGTGGAACATACCTTCTATGTCGCAAGTGAAGGCCACAGGCTCTTGTCGGAATCTGTGTAATACTCCAACCAGACTGTTCGTTAGATCGGGTCCTTGAAGCAGATGCTTGTTGAGTGATTCGTTCTTGTATTGCGCGGCACAGTCAAATACAACACGGATTTTGTTGGGTTTCTTGGGATGGTAGACGCCATGATGCGGAATATACCAGACACGCATTGTCTCACTCTTGACTGGCTCTACCTTCTCAGCAAATCCGCTGTCGATGACTTTGGTCATGAATTTTACGTAGTCGTCTTGATAAGAAGACTTGCGGTTGAACTTATTCTTTAAATAATTTAAGCGATGGAGTGCCAATTGACGATTATTTGGAAAACGAACGTCACTATCTTTCAAAGGCAGGGGAAGCTCATAGTGGCCATCATCGCACTGATGAATACTCTTTTCCGCTATTTCTAAAAACTTCCTGTCCTCCTTAGATGTTCCTTGCAATGGTTTCTTCTTGTGTTCAACAAAGTCTTGTTCAAACATTTTGTTGATTGTCGATGGTTGTATGATTTCCTTTGTTTGACTTTGCAGAACAATGCTTACGCTGTCGCCAGTTTCTGGAAGCACTTCACAGGCCATAATCGAGTTACACGTGCCGGAGGACTCTTGTTTAGCATTGACAGGACCTGCGACAGGTCCAACTATGCACCACCCCAGCAAGGTTCTAATGGCGTAGGGGTCTTCACTCCTACCAGTGATAACTTCTTTGGGTTTTAGTGCCTTTGGACAGTTACAGCCAATAAGAAGTCCAATATCAAGAGTTTCGTCAAGCTTTGGAATGTCGTTCTTTATTCTCTGTAGGTGTGGCCATTTATTAGCAACTTCCGGTGTTGGAACTTGGTCCCTTCTAGATGGGATGCGCTCTCTGGTGTAGGTCTTAGGGAGTTCGACTTTAGCACCCTTATCCGTACGCTCCGCTATAAGGCCTTCAATCTTTGACACTTTAATCACTTCGCGACCGAGCATCGTACTCAAGCTTAATCTTGTATCAATCCCTTCGATGCCAAGTTCCTGCTGTACCTTATCTGTGATGAACGTTGTATCGCTAGCGTCGTCTAAAAGGGAGTAGACCTTGAGTTCCTTCTGTGGGTTGTCCTTATGGTACAGGATGACTGGAACGATCTTTGAGTTGGTGATAACAACTTGGGCTTGATCGTCGACAGAATTGAGAGATACACTTGAGGATGCATTACTATTTGCGGTTTCTGTTGCCGGAGGATTATTCTTTGCGCCTTGAGGTTAAGTAGGAGCATGGGCCGGGTTCTAGTGTCGGAACTCTGACCTGTTCTGTACTTGGGTTTGGCGCCATGCAGTAGGGTGTGGTGACGTTTTCCGCACTCTTCACAGCTAGGATTGGATTGACAATCAGCAGACACATGACCCTTTTTAAAGCATCTGAAGCACAGCTTGTTTGAACGAATGACTTCACTTCGCTCTTCGGCTGAGCTCTTGAGGAACTTACTGCACTTTGCTAAGTCGTGTTTACCATTGCATACTTGACAAAGTTGATCAGTAGACGCTGCAGCTTGATTTGTAGGAGTTGAAGTGTTTTCACCTGCATTGGTTACAAAGGACTGTCCAGGCTGGGGCTTTCCGTTGGTCCTGTGGCTATAGCCACTTCTGTTTCGAGGCTTTACACTCGCTATAGTCTTCTTGCGTTCTCTCATGAGAGCTTCGGGCGAGAACACCGGATCATTTGCTAACTCAGCTTCTTGTCTGACGAACTTGACGAAGTTGCTAAACGATGTAGGCTTTCCTGATTTGGCCTGGAATTCATGGGCGTGGCGACACCACTTTACCCCTGAATAGGAGGGCAACTTGGCAGAGATTTGGAACAGAGTTTGAGTCGAGTCGAGCTCGGACATCGATTTCATGGTTGACATGGCCGTTTCACACTTGACAAGAAAATCGGAAAAATCTTGAATACCGCTGCTGTCTCCATCGCTTATCTGCGGCCAACTTCTCAGACTCGATTTGTATGCCTCTGCAACATGCACAGTAGCTAGGAAGCCTTTAACCACGGCATTTGCTTTTCCTTCAGTGTACTTATCAAGGAAGTAGATGCGATCTCTGTCGGAGGGCACATTTGCAGAAATTATGATGTCAAATGCAGTGACAAATGCAGGATACTCGAAAGGATCACCAGAAAATACTGGAGGCTCTTTGACTGGCAAGTGTACGGCCTTTTGTTGGTTGATGATCAATGCACTTAATTCTGTTTGTTTCGTTTGCAAATTCACTATCTCTCGCAACGCTGTTTTTATGTCCGTCATATCATATACTTTCGGCGCTCCGGGTACTTGTGCGATTGGTTTTGGAGGAAGGGTCGTATACTTAAGCTCAAACGAAGAAACTGTAGGATTTAATTTCTTATCGCTTGTTGGTGATTTGTCAGTCTTCTCTTCTTTGATAGGCTCGACATTTTTCTCGTCTAATTCATTTTCTTCCTTTAATATTTTGCTAAGGGCTGCATTTTCTGAATTCAAATGGATGTCAAATGACAGATAATCATTCACATTCAGTGCCTCTTCAGCTTGAAAGAGGGAATAGTCAACAATAAAAAACTGTAAGTCATTCTTTGTTTTGTAAAATATGAATGACTTGTTGTGGTAAAATCCAAAATCTTTCCTGTTCATTTATTTGCCTGTTTTTTTCCCCCTGTGTTCTGATTGGCTGTTTCATGTTGTTCCTGTAATTTTATTGGATGTTCAAATTGGTGCGACTTAAGGTGACTCGAACATAATTGCGAGTGCATTTTGTGATTTTTTTAACTCGCTCGTATCGCGTCAAAAACACTCGGATATTTCTACATCTAACACATGTAATAACTCAAACATCTAGGCTTTTAAGGGTGTATCCAAACTTTAATTTTTCAGTCGCGTTTGCAGTTACGAGCCGATTTTCTAAAAGTGGTTTTTCATAATATTGTCCTCCTGTTCACTCAAAAATCGTACGATTTCCATGAAACTTGAGATTCTTGATAAATAGATTGTCATAATTTTGTCTGCCGGGTTTAAGAAAATCTCTCGACTGCAAGTTGCGCAGCATTATTTTGATGGTCAGTTTTTAGGCCTTTTTACGAGTCATTTAGTGGAATTTTTAGCCATCTGACTAGTCCCCGTAAGAAAATGAGAAGGCAGGAAATTATTAAAATAAGCTCCATGGCGAGTGTCGCTCACTCAAATGCTTTGATCTCCGTGGAAAATTCATTCGAAGACCTATCATCCCCAAAGACGGCTAGATCGATAAATTTGCTCTCCATCCATACCTAATTTGTCTCGATGCAAGCGAGAAATTCGCGATAATCCAACATAATTCTACCCAAATCGTCGTCGAGTCGCCGTGTAATCCGTACATGATGTCTTGGCGAAACCAACGGTCATCCTAATCAACCAATAAGAACCTAGATAAGTAGATCAGAATCTCTTGCTGATTTACAAATGTCTGCTACGCTTATGATTTCTATTGTATTTGTCTCATTAATTATTCATGAATTCGATAAAATAAATTACAACCTGTGCATTATTGCATTTGTGTATTGATTGCCATTTTCATTATTTTGTTGTTATTTTCAAACAAGTTTACCGTTGTGTGTTTTTGCAGTGCTACATTAAATGGTTACCGTTGTGTGTTGTTACTGTGCTATATGAAATGGTTATGTCTCTTTGAACTCAGGCGAAAACAACTCAAAATCCAACCGATCCGAAACCCACAAAATACGCCTCAAACCCTCAAATAACTATCAATCTATATTTAAAGTATAAAAGATAAACCGAAAAGGTGCATCTTGTACCCAAAATAGAGGTCACAAAGAGCGGTGAGGATCTAAAGTTTAAAGCTTATATTTCGTAGGTGTTACACCAACACCTTCAGAGCAATGAATGAATACAAGCAGCGATTACAATAATATTTTGGGTATATTTTGGGTAGAAGATGCACCTTTTCGGTTTATCTTTTGTACTTTATTTCCTAAAACTGTTGGATGGACATGGTTTTTTGGAACAATCTACATTTGTAACAAGTATTTGAAGAACAAGGTAGAAGAGGGAGGCTTTTTAGAAAGGAAAATCAAACTCGAATTGAGACACGGCCCCCGAAATCCACACTACCACAGGGATCCCAATCAGTCTTGAACCAAAGCTTTCATGTACACCAGGGCATGAGTGTACCTTGCTTACAAGGTCTTGTCTCAAAACAACGACAATGTGTAAATTGATTGCTTTTTAATTAAAACAAGTTCCTGATACCAGGATTCACTCATGCCCTGGTGGTATTGTATTATACTGTACACCAGTGGCAGCCGTTACTAAACTTAGGGCTGGTCTCAGCATAAAATAGTATCACATATACGTGTACTCTTCTTCTTGAATATTTGGGATCTCTGTGGGATTGTAAAGGCCTTGTCGGCGTTTGTATACGAGTTTGATTTTCGCTTCTAGATTTTTCAAGCATGCCTTTTCTATCATGTTCTTCAAATACTTGTTAGGAGCAATTATTACTTGCTACAAATATAGATTGATAATTATTTGAGGGTTTGGGGCGAATTTAGTGGGGATTTCTTCTGAGTTGTCACTTGTACTCAAAGACTTCTTTGGGAAAAAAATCAATAATGAAAATGACAATCAATACACAAATGTAACCTTAATGCAAATTGAAGTCCAATTCATCTACAAGTTAGATATAAATGCATACTGTATAATCTTGTGTTCGGCTATTCACGTTTATATCGTTCGCGTTTATAGTTTGCGTTGCGTTGCGTTGCGTTGCGTTTATAGTTTGCGTTGCTGGTATCCAGCCTCCAGGTTTGTAATGCTTTTCTATACAATGCTTCAGTTTAACTTCAAGTTTGTATGACTGATAAAGGCTTTCAAGACTTCCATGTGTATCTGTACGTTTTTACTTCGCCAATCAGTCGGCAGTTTTATTGAGCAAAGCACATGGCATTGCTGGCTCAGTTCGTGTGGTGATCTCAAGTTTGAAGATTTTCTCGTTGAAGACTCTGACGAGTATTAAAAGAATATAAGATTTCACTTGAAAAATTCCACATGAAGTGGCTTCGCAGTTTCAATACCAGAAATTACCTACATGAGATTTTCTATTTTTTACAAATGCAGGGATGAAATGTAATGATTGCCATGACAGTACTGTGTACTGCAGCTTCTTTATTACTAAACTGTGTGAACGTGGTCACATACACGAGGGCTATCACGTGATTCGATCATTAACATGTCACATCTCCCTTGTAACAATAAAATAAATAAAAGAGTTCAATGATGTCTCTAACTTAATTTCAACAAATTGCATATGCAGGTATCAACAACAAATATGCAAGTTCATAGTCAGTATCCTTGTTAGTACATGTAACAGTCACTGAATTGTGCAGGCTGTGTCCTGGCTCTGGTGGACCTTCTTAGTGTGGGTTCAGCTTGCACGTTGTTCTCAATGGGTGATTCTGATGCCTGTGCCTGAGGAAGCGGTAGTTGGGTTGTAGTTTCAGACTCTGTGATGTCGGAGGGTGGTCCTGTAATTATTGGTGGTTCTTCTTGTGTCTTTATGAGGTGACGTCTATTTCTTCGGTACTGTTGTCCATTTTGTGCCATGACTATGTATGATCTAGGAGTAGACGCCTTGGCTGTTACTATTGCTGGGACCCATTGTTTTCCTTTCTCAATGCGTACTGTGTCATGCTGATTGAGAGGCGGGAGTGGCTTGGTGTGTTTGTCGTGCAACTACACCAACCAAGGCCACCCAAACAAATTTTGAATCAAATTTTCTAATCACATTTCGTAGAAATACATTTTCTGTTTCTTTTGTCTTGGCATTTCATATAAAGTTAATTGCTTTTTCATGACAATTTGTGCATTCTTGTTACTCAATTTTTGGTTTCAACACTGTAATTGCTCATGTTGATGTAGATGAATGTTTGTTCTAGCAACTCAACTCATTAGTAGTTGTGTAGGTGTGTAATCCATTCCAATGAGTGGTGTGTTCCTGTACTCGAGGAGTCCGAGGTAGGGGTCTGTTGATTTCTTTAAGATTCCTTTCATGGTCTGGACTGCTCTTTCACTAAGTCCGTTAGATTGGGGGTATGTAGGACTGGATGTTGTCAAGGTGAAATCTCATTCCTTTGCAAACTTTCTGAATTCTAGACTGCTGTAGGGCATATTATCAGAGATAAGTTCTTCTGGAATGCCATGCCGGACAAACATTGATTTCATGTGGGTGACAACTGTCGATGCTGTCTTGTCCTTGACGAGACTTGTTTCAATGTACTTTGAGTAGTAGTCAATGACAAGTAAATATGATTTACCTTGATACTCAAATATGTCTGAACCAACTTTCTGCCATGGCCGTTCTGGGATTGAGTGTGGTAGCAGTGGTTCATTAGTGTTCTTGTTTCTGTGTGTGTTGCATGTAGCACACTTGGATATTAGCTGTTCGATGTCACTTGATATGCCTGGCCAGTAATTGACTTTCCTTGCTCTTGCTTTGGTCTTTTCAATTCCAAAGTGTCCTTGATGAGCTGTTTTTAACATATCTGATCGTAGCTTGGTAGGAATTACTATGCATTCATCTTTAAACATAAGGTTGTCTGCTTCCTGCAGGCTGTGCCTTACATTCCAGTAGGGACGTGTTAGTATTGGGGTCTGTTTCAAGTGGGTTGGCCATCCATCTTTAATTAGTGTCTTGTCTTGTTGTAGACTTTCATCCTCGGCTGTCATTTTTCTTAGCTCTGTCAATCGTTCTTTTGATGCTGGAAGGTTTGTAACGAAGCTGTGTATCAATCATTACTTCCATGTCATCATACAGATCGTCATCGCCGTGGTCTTCATTTGTGCTTGTAGAGCTCAGTGAAGCTCTTGAGAGTGTATCAGCAATGTTCAAGTACGTGCCAGGAACATAGGTGACTACAGTCTCATACTTCTGCAGCCGTAGTAGAAGTCGCTGTACTCGACTTTGTGCTAATGGTTTCTTTACAATAGCTTCCAGAGGTTTATGATCACTGTGGATTGTTATTTCTCTGCCATATGTGAACTGGTTGAATCTCTCACAGCCAAAGACTATGGCTAAAAGCTCTTTCTCTATTTGGGCGTAATTTGTCTCTGCTTGTGTTAGAGATCGCGATGCGTATACAACTGGATGACCTTCTTGGAGGAGACATGCGCTCAGTCCACTTTTTGAAGCATCTACTTGTAAGGTGATCTCTTTGTGGACATCAAAGAATCTCAACACAGGGCTGCTGGTGAGTGCTTTCTTGACCCTGTCTAATGCTAGATCATGGTTAGGTAGCCATGACCACACAACATCTTGTCGTAGCAGTGCTCGTAGTGGTGCTAATACTTCTGAGACATTGGGAATGTACTGTGCCAGGTAGTTTACCATACCCAGTAGTCTCTGTAGATCTTCCTTTGAGGCTGGTGTTGACAAATCAGTGATTGCCTGGATCTTGGCTGGATCCGTCCACACTAATGATATGTCCAAGATACTTCACTTCAGGTATTCTGAGTTGGACTTTGCTTTGGTTAAACTTAACATTTCTTTCTCTAGCTCGCTCTAGTACTTGTGTAAGGGCAGTGTCGTGTTCACCTGCTGTCTTACCAGCTACCATGATGTCGTCATACACAGCTAGAACTCCTGGTATATCAGCAAAGTGTTCATCAACCATCTTTTGGGCTACATCTGATGCACAGCATATTCCGAAGGGTAATCTGTTAAATTTATAGCGTCCAAAAAGGTGTATTGAAGGTGCACAGAAGCGATGATTCTTCGTCGAGCTTTTTGTGCCAATAACAATTGGTCATATCAATTACTGTGAAGACTTTCAAGCCATTCAGATTGCTAGATATTGCTTCAATTGTAGGTGGATTGTAGTACTCCCTCTTAACAGCTTTATTCAGGTCCTTTGGATCCAAACAAAGTCTAAGTGAGCCATCTTTCTTTTCTATAATGATGAGGCTATTCACCCAATCGGTAGGTCGGTCGACTTTACTCACTATACCAGAACTTTCAAGATTGTCGTGTCTCTTTCAACTTGGGAATGTGGCCGAGTGGAATCTTCCTTGAAGCATGGATAACAGGTACTGCATTTTCATCTATCTCAATGTGGTACTCTCCGTCAACTAGTCCAAGACCAGTAAATACATCTGCATATCTCTCGAGGATGTCGTTATCCTTGTTGATTTCATGTAGATTTAGTGCAGAAATTAATTTCAACTCTCGTAGGGTTGGTAAGCCAATTATTGGCTTTATTCCAGGGATGTCTACCACGTAGAAATCTGTTGTGATGTTGTTTTTCCTTGTGTGTAATTTCCATTTTCCATTTGCCTTTATTTTGGATGTTTCCACCACCATACGCTGTTAATTTTATTGAAGTCGGCATTAGCTTCGTTGACTTGTCGATTTCATGCAAATTAATGAACGGAGTTATATTGCGCTGAGCTCCAGTGTCGACTTTAAACCTTAAGTCTTTCCCGTTGATCTTCAGATTGACATATAATTCATCTGCTTTCTCTTGTTCGAGGATTTCTCCGATGAACATAGTGTCTTCTTCTGAATCGTTTTGTGTCACAGCGTGTACCTACGACGGGCCTTTAGTGAAGCACATGTTAGTGAAGCGATTTTTTCCATTGCATTTATTGCACGTTTTGCCATATGCTGGACAGGGCGGGAGAGAGAGGGCGGGGAGGAAACGAGCACGGCCGCGCAATCCATGTGTGATGCAGGAGACTGGGACCGAATATAAAACAAAATGTCGGACGAAGAGTGGATTTCTTGGCTTTCGGCAGATGAAGATATAGATGACGAGGAATTGATAGCAAGTACAGAGTTAACAGAAGTTCAAATGGACAGTGAAGCTAACGAAAGACCTAGTGATATATATTTTGGCCAATATTACGCTGTCTAATCTAAATGAAGTGCTTAACTTCGGCTTGCAGATAATTTTAGCGATGAATCCCAACGAAAAGCTTTCAAGGAAGCTTATTTTGCCAGAGCTTTGAACTGGCGAACAACAAAAAAGAATGCTAAGGCAAGAAGTATCGAAATAGAGTGTTATTTTAATAGGGAAAGATTTAAGACTTAATGTTGTTAAATTTGGACCTTTAAAATCTTCATGGGATATCATATTGGAGAAACTTCAGGAGAACCTTGATGCAGCAGACATAGTATTACAACATATACTTCAGCACTTTTGGAGCACAGCTGATTCAAAATATACACCATGTGTTAAGCTTAATGTTCCTGCTACAAGTTCACGTCATGTTGTTGACTCTTCAGAGTTTCAGGCAATAAAATATCATGGTGCTTGGTCGATCAAACGTTCAAGGGATGAGATAAAACGACGATCTGGGAATATAATTATAAAACAATCCAAAAGATCCAAGTGAAGTGATTGTTACAAAGGAGGATGCTATGGCTCTTATTTCTAAGTTGGGTAATGATGTACTTCAGACAGATTACAGCTACATTTTTGAAATTACTGATGAAGTAGCTAATTTTTTTATACGATTGCATGACATTGTTGATGCCTATCTTTCAAAGAAAAGTATTGCAACACAAAAAGGGTCAGTGGTGACCAACTGTTTAAAGGTAGTGTCCACCAGTGTTGATCAGAAATAAGACAAATTTGGACTACGACAGTAAGGATGCATAGATATAGTAGAGGAACACAAACAGTTGTACTACAGTACATTTGTACATTTTTTGTTAAATCTAAAACAACAAATTTCAAGAGAAAAGCTTGGACTTAAACCACAAAAGAATAGTGTAGCCCTTAGAGAAGGTATTAAATCCAAAAAGTTTAAAAAGAAGAAGCAAAAATACAACATGTATGTCAGCAGAAAGTCATCAGGAAAAGTATAACAATCTGTACCTAGAAAATAGTCCTTTCACTCAAGGGAAGAAGTGACATAACTGAAGTATGTGAGATTCAAATGTTTTAGTCCTGACATGTTCAGGTTTATAAATGTCCTTAGTTTTTAAATTTGACACGGTTTTCTTTGTTATTCATAGGGCTTTATCTCTGGTATTGACTGGTTTTAATAGAATTGAATGAATTGCTCATTAATGAATTCACTGGGATGTATCAATATACAACCCTGTGTTGTATATGAATACATCCCAGTGAATTCATGAGCAAATGCCTATTCAATTATATTCATAGTATTCATAGTATTCATGCTAAATAACACTCAAAAAAAATACCAGAAAATGCCCTCAGATTGCTTCGTGCGAAAACCTTGTCAAATGTAAAACTAAATCAGATAAAATAC
>JAUJYZ010001371.1:0-220000 GCA_033675265.1 Actinostola sp. cb2023
ATGACACATCATCACCATCATCAATGTAACCACTACCACCATGGATATGATTTCATCTTCCATCAACATCATCATCCTTGATGAGCCATAAAACACCTCAAGCCGACCAGCATTCACACCTCCCTCAGGTCCCCCATCCCTCCTCCAGCACCATCGCCTCCTGCACCACCACCACCTCCTACAGCAGCACCCCCTCCTGCAACTTAAGCACCACCAGCATCCATCCTCCTCTCCTCATCCACCACTCCCCACCTCCTACAGCACCACCTCCTCCGCAACAGCCCACACCTCCACCACCACCATCATATCCTCATCCTTCTCATCCACCACCACCATCAACTCGCACCATCACCATCGATATCCTCCTCCTCATACACGCACTCACCTCCTGCCACCATCACCACCACCTCCACCACCACCATCACATCCTCCTCCTCCTCATCCACTACCCCACTCCTCCAGCAACCACCACCCATCACCACCACCATCATATCCTCCTCCTTCTCCCATCCACTACCACCTCCTCCAGCACCACCACCACCATCACCACCACCATCATATCCTCCTCCTTCTCATCCACCACCACCGCTCCTTCCAGCACCACCACCATCCCCTCCTACAGCACCACCGTCCTCCTGGCACCACCACCGACCACCACCACCATCACATCCTCCTTCACCACCACCTCCTCCTGCAACCATCGCTACCGACCATCACATCCTACAGCACCACCACCATGCACCTCCACCACCACCATCATATCCTTCTCATCACCATCAACTCCTCCAGCACCAATCACACCACCATCACCAACTCCTACAGCACCACCTCCTCCTGCAACCACCAAACCACCATCACATTCCTCCTCAATCTCACCACCACCTCCTCCAGCCACCATCACCTTCCACCTACGCCCACCGACCTCCTCCTGCACCACCACCACCACCATCAACATCCGTCCTCCTCCACCACCACCTCCTCCAGCACCACCAACCACACACACCACCATCACATCCTCCTCCTCAACTTCTCATCCACCACCACCTCCTGTACCATCACCTCCTCCTCCAGCATCCCACCACCGCCACCATCACATCCTTCTCCTCCTCCACCACTTCCACCACCTCCTGCAGCACCACCACCTCCAGCACCACCACCACCTCCTGCACCACCACTGCCACCATCACATCATCCTCCTCCTCATCCACCACCACCTCCTCCTCTTGCACCACCACTGCCACCATCACATCATCCTCCTCATTCACCACCTCCTCCTTCACCACCACCACCTCCTCTTGCACCACCACTGCAACCATCACATCCTCCTCCTCATTCACCTCCTCCTCCAGCACCACCACCACCACCCTCTTGCACCACCACTGCAACCATCACATCCTCCTCCTCATTCACCTCCTCCTCCAGCACCACCACCTCCTCCTCTTGCACCACACACCACCTCCTCCTCTTGCACCACCACTGCAACCATCACATCCTCCTCCTCATTCACCTCCTCCTCCCAGCACCACCACCACCTCCTCTTGCACCACCACCACCACCTCCTCTTGCACCACCACCACCACCTCCTCTTGCACCACCACTGCAACCATCACATCCTCCTCCTCATTCACCACCTCCTCCTCTAACACCAGCACCTCCTCCTCCAGCACCACCACTGCCACCATCCACATCCTCCTCCTCCACCACCACCTCCTCCACACCAGCCACCTCCTCCACCACCACCACCACCACCACCTCCTCCTCTTGCACCACCACCACTGCCACCATCACATCATCCTCCTCATTCACCACACTCCTCCTTCACCACCACCACCCTCCTCTTTGCACCACCACTGCAACCATCACATCCTCCCTCCTCATTCACCTCCTCCTCCAGCACCACCACCACCCTCCTCTTGCACCACCACCCACCACCTCCTCTTGCACCACCACCACCACCTCCTCTTGCACCACCACTGCAACCATCACATCCTCCTCCTCATTCACCACACCTCCTCCTCTAACACCAGCACCTCCTCCTCCAGCACCACCACTGCCCACCATCACATCCTCCTCCTCCACCACCACCTCCTCCAACACCAGCACCTCCTCCACCACCACCACCTCCTCCACCACCACCACCTCCTGCAGCACCACCACCTCCAGCACCACCACCACCTCCTGCACCACCACTGCCACCATCACATCATCCTCCTCCTCTCCTGCACCACCACCACCTCCTCCTCTTGCACCACCACTGCCACCATCACATCATCCTCCTCATTCACCACCTCCTCCTTCACCACCACCACCACCTCCTCTTGCACCACCACTGCAACCATCACATCCTCCTCCTCATTCACCACCTCCTCCTCTAACACCAGCACCTCCTCCTCCAGCACCACCACTGCCACCATCACATCCTCCTCCTCCTCCACCACCAACACCTCCTCCTCCACCACCACCACCACCACCACCTCCTCTTGCACCACCACTGCCACCACCACCACCTCCCTCCTCCTCCACTTCACCTCTTGCCACCACTGCCACCATCCTCCTCCCATTCACCTCCTCCTCCAGCACCACCACCACCTCCTCCACCACACCACCTCCTCTGCACCACCACCACCACCACCTCCTCTTGCACCACCACTGCCACCATCACATCATCCTCCTCATTCACCACCTCCTCCTTCACCACCACCACCACCACCTCCTCTTGCACCACCACTGCAACCATCACATCCTCCTCCTCATTCACCACCTCCTCCTCTAACACCAGCACCTCCTCCTCCAGCACCACCACTGCCACCATCACATCCTCCTCCACCACCACCTCCTCCAACACCAGCACCTCCTCCACCACCACCACCACCACCACTCCTCCTCCTCTTGCACCACCACTGCCACCATCACATCATCCTCCTCATTCACCTCCTCCTCCTTCACCACCACCACCACCTCTTGCACCACCACTGCAACCATCACATCCTCCTCCTCATTCACCTCCTCCTCCAGCACCACCACCTCCTCCTCTTGCACCACCACTGCAACACCATCACATCCTCCTCCTCATTCACCTCCTCCTCCAGCACCACCACCTCCTCCTCTTGCACCACCACTGCAACCATCACATCCTCCTCCTCATTCACCTCCTCCTCCAGCACCACCACTGCAACCATCACATCATCCTCCTCATTCACCACCTCCTCCTCTAACACCAGCACCTCCTCCTCCAGCACCACCACTGCCACCATCACATCCTCCTCCTCCACCACCACCTCCTCCAACACCAGCACCTCCTCCACCACCACCACCTCCTCCAGCACCAGCACCAGCACCATAACCTCCTCCAGCACCATCACCACAATCACATCCTCCTCCTCCTCCTCGTCCACCACCACCTCCTCCAGCACCAGCACCTCCTCCTCCTCAATGTTTCACTTACCAATTTGGGTTTCTTCCCAGTTTTCTTCCTTTCTTTCAAAAGATCAATTCTTCTCTCTTTTTCCTACAACATACAAAAATTGTCATCTTTCTCTTCCTGACATCTTGTAGTAATTTAACAGACCTACCATCAGGTTTTGCTTGAGTTCTTCAATAGTCTTTGCATGGTCCTTGATTTGTTCCTTTAGTGTTGTTACCTCTGTACTATCAGACGTAGCTGCCTGCCCACGTGGACGGGCATACTTCTTATCAGGAACATCCTTACCACCTTTTCTTTTCTGGAATACAAAATGTTGTATTGGTCACTAAAACATGAATCAAATGATGCTGTACAATTAATGGCTGGATTACACAGCCACAATCCATTGTTTTATTATGCCATTTGTGTGTAACTTCCAGTGCAATTGTTGCTGCTGCTGCAACTTCAAGTTGTGAGTGTAACTAGCAACCATTTCAGTCTGTGTCATTTAGGTGTGATTTGTCACCACATAATTCCACATTCAGCCTACTATTGCAGCTCATTGGCCCTATTACAGTGAGGACACACTAACCGGGACCCCTTGAGCAAAACTGACCAATCAGATTACACCTGAAAATAATCACATTCCAACAAAAGTCATCTGCGCCAATCATCATTATGACTATAATGCTGATTGGCCCAGACAACTTTTGTTGCAATGTGATTATTTTCAGGTGTAATCTGATTGGTCAGTTTTGCTCAAGGGGTCCCGGTTAGTGTGTCCTCACTGTAATATTAGCCTTTATCTTATACTATACTCATGCAAACTGGATACATGTAGCAATATTGCAGTACTGACCAGAGAGTTGATCTCATCTAGTAAGGACTTATTCCTACTCTCTAATTTCTTGATGTTCTGTGTTAACTCCAACGTTTTCTTTTCCAGTTTTTTGGTTTTGTCTCTTGCATCTTTTTCATTTCTGTCAAGTTCTGACAACTAAAGAAAGACAATAATTAAAACCTTGACTGTAAGTTGCAATATTCTAGGGGATGTTAAACAGCACAGGTATTGTATAAAGGACTGTTGCTTGTGCCTGTTTATACTGTCATTTAAACACTCTGTAGAGAACTACATGCATGCAATTCATGTTCATGAGCCTGATTGATTGATTTAATTTATTAGAAACGTTTCCTGTTATTTACAAAAGTAAGGCCAAAGCCAGAGGCTTAAATGGCTTATGTCAGCAGAATATTAAACTAATATGGAAATTGAAATGAGTGGACTTTTTACAATATTGTACAATTACATAAGAAGCAAACTGATAATTAATGACATGTATAGTAACAGAAAGACATACATTGTAAATATAGTAATAGATGGATTCTAAATGCGGATGTTTGAAAATAATATTTTCTCTTGTGCTCTATTAGCAACTCATGTGGAGGAGTTTTAGTAAAATTTGAAGCAGACAGATGGTCCTACTGCAGTAAGAAGCCGTGACAATTAAAAAGGTTTCAAATAAACATGTAAAATCAGCAGATAGAACTGGCCATTTGATAGTATTTAAATATTGCAAGGATAATCATACCAGTTCAGCATTTCGTGTAGCTAGTTGTTGGTTCTTTTCATCCAGTTTTTTTCACTAGTGAGCTGAGTTCGACATTCTTTCTTTGTAGAACTCTTAGTTCCTGACTTGTGTTATTATTATACTTAGGGTCCTACAAAATGATTATAAATAGTATTACTAGTTATTGATAATCTAGTCTATACAAATGATTATGATGATGGCAATGATAATGATGACTACTAATGATAGTTGTTATACAGCACCATCATCAGGTGTCATAAAAGAGATTTAGCAAACACGATGCGACGTGAAAGAGGAGGGCGCGCACGCTGACGAATAACTGTGAAAATGACCGTTGGCGTCCTCAACGTTATGAAGATGACGTGAAAACAAGTGAAATGGCATTGTGAACTTGACGTTGCGACATTGTCACGGTAGTCACACGCAATGACCAAATGTGATATATTCGTCATCTAACATCGCGTTCTCATGCTGCGTCGTGTTTGCTAAATCTCTCTAATATCAAAACCGACCGCCGATCACCCCTACCACTTGGACAAATGGAGTACTCCCCTCCCCCCGGGTTATTACTGCACATTGTTGCAGAATATACTTAAATCCCTTGAGTTAAAATTATTAAAGAATAGGATCATACTGAGATATAATAATTATAATAATAATAAATTCCAAATTAATGGGCATTTGTTCTCTGTAGAGAGAAAATTACAAATGTGCTGTGGAACTACCAATATCAAGCAAATGTTACAGTTCTATAAGTTTCACAATACAGAATGTATTTGAGTGAAAGGCAGTAAATTAGAATGGCAACGGATCACTCTTTACATATATTTAAATGCACCAGACATCATATAATAGAACAACAACAAAATATCCAAACATTCAGAAATCATCTATGAAATAATACTGAAACCTACAATAATAAAAAAACTACTGTTCAATAATAAAATGTTTTTCGTACAACTGCCTCTCTGTTTACATTTTTCAATAATGAGAAAACACGTAACAAGGCCTTCTCTGTGTAGAGTGGTCTAGACTAGAACACAACAAACAGCACTAACAGCTAGTACACCAGATATTTCATTACCTACAACAATATTATACATCACATTTGACTAAAATAATAATATTTCTACGGTTGAATTCAATAATTTAATTAAGTGCTAAAGACACTATTCTATTTTGGGTAACATTTAGAGAGTTGAGAATAGCTGTAATGCTGAGTGTATGTTGAAGTAGATAGAGGCAGGTGAAGTACAGCCTGATACAAGTAACAACATCAGAGATATAACAAGGAACAATAACTACAAACCATAACATGATTATTAGCCATGACGACTAATGCAGAATTCTTTTTACATCTCCAGGGTAATCATTGAAAACTGTAACAATCCTTGTTTTGGCATAGAAGTATGTTTGAATATATTAACTGACTGGTGTTAACTTTGTTTATGAAATTCATGGTTGAGATTGAAGAATAACAAAATATTGCCACCAGTTCCAATGTTTTGAATACATAATGACAGCTATTGGGAGAAGGATAATTCAATTTAAACTTCAATAATCTAAAATATGAATTAAGTATAAAAAGCTTTTCATTAAATTAAAAAATAATTTAAAAATTCCTAAAACATTTTCACCATCATCTTACAATCTTTTGAATTAAAAAAAGAGGGAAACATCATTTAGGAGAGCAGAATATCTACAAGAAAATATAAGCAATGACAGTTGTGAATGTGACTTTTTTTTTTTTGTACATCCACTAAACTGTAACAAAATTGTTGAATAAAAAAATAAAAAATAATGTTTATTGTGCAGCTTGATTTTCTATATGATTTCCATTGGTTGAAGTAAAGAAAGGTTTAACACAGCTATTCTAATATAGAGATGACCTAATCATTCATACATCACCACAGCTGCCCCATGACAATCATATTGTTATTGTTATGTGGTCATCCATATAAGGACATCACCTCATTAATATTGATGAGACACAGATATTTATAGATTTCATTGCATACATTAAATAGTGGTGGCAACAACAAACAAACGAATAAAATAAGAAAATAAATAATTATTTAGAATTTTGAAGTAATTAGTAATAATAACAAAAACTAAATAGAATTTCAGCAGACAGTATAAATGTTCATATTAAAAATGATATTTTATTTCATTTTCTAGACATCTTTTCTTTTGCTTATAAGCAGCAATTACAATGCTGTAGGGTTATTGTTTACTGTAGTCAGGAATGGTAATGAAATAAGACTTAATCAAGCTTAATTGACGTGTGTCTTATAATCACCAAACTGTCAACAGAGCAGGTTGTAAATAGAATATTCATTTTTACAGCAAAGTGAAGATTCTATTTCTTCAATAACAGAAATGATTTCATGACCCAATCATCTAACTGAGATCATAACCACTACCACAACAAAATTATTATCATCATCATTATCATCATTGATGTCATTGTTTAAATTAAATTTTAATTTATCCCAGTAATTATAATTACTTGTAAAGCACTAATGGACTTTACGGAATAAAAATAAAACTTATTATTATTATTATTGTTGTACTAGTTTTAATTATTTTTTATCTCAGCTATTATTTTCAATTTTTTTCAATTGTCATTATTTTATGTCTCATTCTAACAATAGATTGGAAGAAAAAACTGCCAATGTAAAAAATAGCTACATTAACATCACCATATTTATCATCATCGCCATGTATTCATCATCAACATTGCATTCATCATCACCATATCCATCATTATCACCATATTCAGCGCTTAGAACCGACTTGTATAAGCACCTTTAATTATAAGTTATTATTATTATTATTATTATATTCATCATCATCCCATTCATCATCAACATATATATCATAATAATGACTAAACAGCATGTGTCTTTGCTGGTCATTCTGGATCTCAGTGCAGCATTTGATACAGTAGACCATACTGTCATGCTTTTGAGACTGTCAACGAAACTTGGGATGTCCAGTACTTCACTGTGTCATCATCATCATATTATTATTGTATGTACTTACAGCATTAGGAGTGCTTCCATCACCATCACTCTTCATTGTTGACATCATGCTGTCCCATGCGTCAAATGTGTTGGTTTTTCTTCTCAGTTCGTCGTACAAATTTTCTTTGTCCATTCTTAGTTTATTGATGTGTCCTGAATCTAATCCAAGCTTGCGTTGTAATTGTTCAATGATATTTAGAAGTTGACGGATTTCTGCCATCTACAAAATAACAATCAAAGATACCAAATGTTATAAATGATTATTAATTTGTACATTATTCTATTACGAAATGTATAAATAATTTATTGATGAATTGAATGAATGATTGAAAAAATTAAACAGATAGATGAATGAATGGATTAATGAATGGATACATGAATGGATAGGTAGACAAATGTATGAATGTATGAATGAATGGATGGATGGATGGATGAATGAATGGATGAATAGGTGTATGAATGAATGCGTGAATGAATGGATGGATGGATAGATGAATGAATAGATGAGTGAATAGATGAATGAATGCATGAATAGGTGAATGAAAAAATGTGTGAATGAATGGATGGATGTACAATGTATAGATGAATGAATGAATGGAGGAATGAATAAATGAATGAATAGATGAATGGATAGATAAGTGAATGATTGAAAATTGAGCAAAAGAATGGATGGATGGGAAGATAGATAAATGAATAAATGGATGGATGGGATAGTCATTAACTCAATTATGAATAAATACCTTGAATAATAACTAAATCAGAAATCAAAGAAATCTAAACATATAGACAAGTGAATGAAATAGTTGGGTGGATGAATAAACAAGATGGAATAACGTAATGTAAAATGAAAGTCTGTTCTTTGTTCTTTCTAGTATAATTGTTTATGGTCAGACTAGGTGGAGATGTACATGAATATTTGCAATGTTTTATTGTCATTTTTCTGATTTATAAAAATGTTTTCTGGAAATACAATAAATGTATGCTATACAAATTAGAAAGTACAACAATGCTACAAAAATTCAGCAAATGATTCAACAATGAACACAATTCCAATTAACCATGAATCTCTACATGTATGATATATGTCCTGACTCAAATAACTCACAACTTTGTCCAATAACTACTTTTTCCAATAACTATTTCATAGGCCTAGTACATTATTCGGAATTTAGAATTAAAATTTAGACACAAAACAGTATGTTCTTAAGAAAGATAAATAAAAAATGTAGCTTTGACATACATCATTGGCCATAAGCAAGATATTAAACAGAATAACTGACCTGCCTGAACTCTTATAGCCTGGAGCCATGACGCATATGATTCTGAGTACTGCTTCTATCATTTTAGTGTCAATTGTGATTCTCGTTTTAGATAGTTTTCTTTCTAGAATGAGTACAACTTCAGAGCTTTATGGTTGTATCTTCGCTGTGCTTGGGAATTAGTGAGTTTGAATTTTAATGCCATTGTTTAGATTCACCTGTTGCAGGGAGTTTGATCCACACCTGTGTTACCAGCTTGTGGCTTGTATATAACATTTGAATACTTGGACAAAACAACCTCAAAAACTCTACAAATATATTTTTGTAAACAAACAAACAAACACACAAACAAAGGAATCTTATATTACTATAAGTACAGGTAGCTGAGGATTTGAAAATTGTACTAAAATGTGTTATGCTTCACTATCTTTCAGCATTATCTTTGTTACAGAGTGAAATCACTGTGGGGAAAATTGGTGCATAATACAATGACGTTTTCAGTCAGATATTAAAATTTTGAGCAGTACAGTACATGTATTTCCTAAATGTCACATTTTTGTACAATATTGGAAAAGGAAACCAAGATGATTATGATTATTATTATATTTAGCTTAAAATTTGAAAAACATTTATGAACTGCAAGAAGAAACAATTAATGAAAAAATGAACGGAAAATTAAAAGTTAAAAAAAAATTTAGTTAAGGAGAAAAACTAGTGATATTAAGCTACTACGTTTCGATGACATCCTGTCATCATTATCAAGTAAAGTGAGATGAATAATGAGTAACATATAAGTTACGTATGAAATTTACATAATTAACATAAGAATAGTGTTCAATGTTCAATGTTCAGTTTTTCTCCTTAACGCAATTTCTAAAGTTATCCTTATAAAAAAAAATTACAATCAAAATAATATTAATAAAAATAAATCTTTTGAAAACATTTTTTCCAGGAGGGTCCTCTAAAGCATAAAATTAAAACTGAGCAAACATGCTTCACAGTTTACAGTTACAGATTCAACATTTTAAGAACCAAGACACCTGTTACCATGGAAACTGAATCCAATATCATAAACAGCATCGCCTCTATCGCAATATCATGTGGGTAATTATTAATAGATAATTGAATAATCCTTAGGTGTGATTAGCTATATCATAGTTCCATACTATACAGGTTTTTAAGCACATATATACAATGTATCAATATAATAACACTCGTCATGTGGCCATGCCATAGCAAAGCTGACTTCATTGTTGATACTCGCTGCACACACTATAGGGACATTGGGTTGTTTATAATACAAGGCGTATTACATACAAATCACATACATTATGTGGGTCATGCTAACCTTAATTAATGAACACTGACAACTTACATCCAACTTTACAACTACTGAATTATAAAGGACTTGTAAATGTCAACAATGTTACAGAGTATCGAATTCTATTGACACTTGAATTAACTGCGATTATATTTGTAGCTGCAGGCAAATGATATAAATAATTCAAGTAGACAGTGAAGTATGTTGGAAAATTGATTTATTTATAATAATAAGAGTTTTTCGTTCGATATATCGCAACTTATCGTCGTTAATCGTTTGCTGCAACAGGGATTAAGAACAATAGTCAGTTCTAGTTTTGTAAACAAAACGCTTTACAATCCTTTACATTCCTTGCTTCAATAATAGGGACCGTAGTTTTATACAAGAAATAGTAATCTCGCGATCAGAAAAAGAGTAAAAGTAATTGTGGTTGATGTGATGATTTATGGCTTACCTGACGACGACTTTCCTGCCATGAATTACGCTTCAATTTCTCCATGTCCATCTCATGCTCATGAAATAGTCTTCGTATTTCATCTGCTTTTCGTTTATCTGATTCCTGCACTATCTTTAAAGCTTCTTCTGTCTCTTTTCTTAGCATTTGAAGGTCGATGATTTCTTGTTCAAGTCTAGTTCTTTCGCGAGAAAATTCCTTCTTGGTTTCCTCGCGCGCATCGTTCCACACTTCGGTTCGTATTTGAACTCGTATTTCTTCTTTCTCTTTCAGCCAAGTTTGCTGCGCTGCTTTAAATGAATCATCTTTCTGTTTGATAATCTGTAGAATTTCCTTTTCCTTGTCTTTGTGCATGTGTTCTTTCAGTGCAGCAAACTCATTCGATTTCTCTTTATGGAGTTTCGATCTGAGTTCAGTTTGCTGACTGGCTGCTCTTCTCTGTTCTTCTTCCTTCGCATGTCTCAAATCTACTGACTTTTCTCTTCTTAACTGCTTCACGTAAATTCTTTCGTCTTCTAATTCTTTATTCAAACGAAGAACTTTTCTTCTCAGATCGTCTACACTGGACTTTGAAGGTCTGAGTTCAGTTGATCCAAGTGAAGCACTAAGGTTTGGATGCGAAGTGGCGCGCTTGTCTTCTCTCAACTCCTCTTTCTCCTCCTCAGAAGGTATTTTCCTGCAGGATTGACTTCTATTCATATTTAAAGCAAATCCTGGCTCACGAAACAAAGTTAAATAGTGGAATAGCTGTAATCCTGCAGCAGTTTCTGTGAGAACTGTTCAAACACACTTGCATCAACACGACGTAACGGCAGGAGTTATACAAGATAAAACACATTATAAACCCATAGTATTGTAACTATCATCATGTTATCTACACCATGGACGCTTTCTCTAATAACCACAATAGTTGTAATGATAATTTCAGTTCAGCTTTGGCGGGGAAGTGACATCGAGATGGAAAGAAACTCACGCATGTTGTCATGCAACACCCATACCCATACCCACCCCTACTGGGGTACCATCAACCTACTATCCCTCTCACCCACGGGAAGAAAGAAAGTGGCATTTTCTGAAAAAACATCAAAAACTTCATCTCTTCTATAAGAAAAATATTTTATTGATATTTTGTTCTTCAAAGGACAAGACGAGAAAATGAATGAATGAAAGAATGAGAAAAATGAAATAGAAAAAATGAAACAGAAAAGTATTCATTTTCCCTTTCATTTTCTATTTTTCCAGAAATCGATCATCTGACACTTCTTTGGGCACGTGATACCCATGTGACAAACACTGGTCTGTGATTGGTTAAAGATTTAGAATACAACGTCATTGTAAACAAACTCTTCTAATCTGAAAGAAAAGTTCTCTTGATAGAGAAATACTAGGGATAAAAAGCTTTTCGTGATAGCGCGATCTTCTTTATTTTTTTACAATTATGGCAAGTAACGTTAATGGGAACAGTGAAACCTCTAGCGAGTCGTTGAATGGTAAATAAGCCACACCAATCGTACAATATGATTCCCCTTCGATTAGTGTTTGGGCGACGTCAGTGCTATGTTTTTTTTTCCTCTTAGGTTCTTGGATTAATTTAGATGCTTCTCTTCGGAATGGAAACAGTGTACATCATTCTCCGACTGGATCTCAATCAGGAGCAATGGAGGATCTTATTGCAGAAGCCGTAGAAGATCACTACAGACAGAATTCCAGGTTGGATAGTTTTAAGGTCTTGTCTTATTTGTACTCAGCCATTACTTAGATGCGGTCGTACTGGTCGCGTTATTTACCCAACTTATTCATCGTTCTCACTTCTACCTTTTACACTCGGCGGTTGTCTAAATTAGAAACAGTTTAAGCTTGTTTTATCAAATAATATTTTGTTTCGTGATTTTATTGTAGCGGCGAAAAGACCCCGTCGTCACAAAGCCCGACTCAAGAACTCGCTCAGGTAACTAACAATGACGACTGTCATTCTACTTCAACATCTATGTTAACGAGCTGCTTGGAATTCATTTAACAACTGTTGTCTGGTTTTTTTTAATGTTGCGATATTTTGAAAGGACATATTTACTCTCACCCCCCAGCTAGTTGTAGCACCACGTATTTATATATTCACGAAAAAAATTAAATGATTATCACTATCAGTCAAGCGTATAATTTTGTGTGTGACTGAGAGGGTGGAGTTGGGGCAGGGCTGGTGAAACATCAACAAATATCAGCTGTTCCAGGCTTTTTCTAGTGATTGAGCATTTTTATTTTTAATTGCAAATTGTTTGCATTCAGGGCTCTGTGCCCGTGTTACCACAGCAACCAAAGACTGACTGGATATGGGAGTGGTCCAGTGGAGTTGAAAGACAGCCACCAAAGTAAGAATCTCTCCAAATATTGTGTGATCATGACATAACATTATAAATTCCCTGTGAATTTGGTAAGAAGTTTTTGTTTTTGAAAGGGAATGGAAGCTAAGACATCCCAAGAGTACCAAAAAACCTCCATCATGCGCTAATCTGAGCCTAAGAAAAACAAAAGTAATGAAAAGGTTAGTGAAACCTGAAGTCTGCCTTTTTGTCTGTCATCTCATTTAACTATGGCGTTGAGTAATACTTCCTGAATTAATCTTTACAGTGACTTACTGAATGTAAACTTTTACATTGTTGTACCAACCATTGTCATTACCCATCTTGTGGCATTTGGAATAGGGTAAGTCATTATCGTGTCTTTATGACTCTTGATTTTGTAAATGTTATCTTAAATTTGTGTGGCAAAAAAAATACAAATTTAATATGGTTTGTAGGATGTATGTCGGCAAAAAGATGGCTGTCATCCAAAGCTCTTAGGCAAACAACCGACATCCAGACAACCATGAATCCCTGGACAACCATGAATCCCTGAACAACCATAAATCCCTGGACAACCATGAATTCCTGGACAGTCAAATAAATGAAATTATTATTTATCCCCAACATGGACTATAGCTATCAAATTATATGCTGGCAAAACGCCAGCTGTGCCACAGCTATTGCCAACTCTCCAAGTGCTTTCTAAGTGTTACAAAATATCTTTATAGATTGGATACAGTGATGTATAAAGATTCTGTACTAGTATCTAAAATTAATTATGAGTGTAGTGTGGTGTTCCTAAAAGGAACTGAGATTGTGTCAAATATTTATATTTAGTTTACTGAGAACGTTTTTGTCCCTTTTGAAACCTGGTTTTATTCTTTGTGATAGTGACAGAACAAAGTAATAAAAGCATTTACTGAGTCAGGCTTTATTTACGACAGTTCAGTTAATTGTATTATATATATATTGATTGTGATGTATACTGGTAGTTTAAAAGAAATAACGACACTTTAACGACTGACTGATAGGTTTGGAGTTTTAACGCTTTTTTATGTAATCTGCAGTTAGAAAATAAATATTAAGTTAAGTTCATGTTACACACGTTAATAATAATAATAATAATATTTAGCCAGCAATCAACCATAAGTTGCTGACACTAAGAGAACCAAGAGAGGTTTATTAATAATAATAATTTTATATAGTGCTCCTGCATGTTCACTCTGCAAGTGATTTTACAACTTTTATAAGAAGGCATTATCAAGCAAAGCATATGGCTTGCAGATGCTTATTTTAGAGCAACGAGATGCTGTTGTAGTGTGGTCAACAACATATTGTGAAATCACCAAGCATGTTTGTAATAGTTGCATAGTTGCTTGTTTGCATTACTATGACTAGATGGTGCTGGTGACCAGTAATTGATGGCCACAGACATGATAGCAATGTAAATGCTGTGCCGGTGACCATGCAGTAACTGATGACCACATACATAGTACGTACTGATGACCATGCAGTAACTGATGACCACATACATAGTACGTACCGATGACCATGCAGTAACTGATGACCACATACATAATATAGTACGTACCGATGACCAGTAACTACTGATGGCCACATATAGCAATGTAAATGGAGCTATGACCAGTAACTGTAAATAGAAGAGACCTTTATACTTAAAGATAGACAAAAGTGTTTGTGATAGAGTGCAAACCATATGTCCGTGAAAGTCAAGTACTAACTAATTAGTACTAAATAGCACTGATGAAACAATAGAAAACAATGGAGATAACACTATTTAGTACTATTTAGTAATAGTACTGTTTCATGGACATATGGTTTGCACTCTATATAGAATTATAATTATTGTAAAATATAGCTTTGCAATGCTGTAATTAAAATAAACTCCTGCTATTCAACACTGTTGTTTATATCAAGATAGTAAAATAATTGTAGCCCGGCCATGTGCAATATTATCTCATGTCCATGCAGATCTTTATGATATGCGACCACTGTCTTCATTACTACTACACAGCAAGACCTGGTAAGTTTGTAATAGACATAATCATAAACATCTGATATGCCAAATGTGGTTTTACTGATGTGTCAAGTGACTATTGCAAACAACAACAGTTGTGACTTTCATCTCTTGATGGTCACATACAAGGCAATGTAGAGTCTGAGTTAAAAGAATGAAAAAAGGACAGGTGAATGGTAACATGGTTTCTTGTTTTTCTTTATTTCTATTGTTTCTAATGAGAATAGATGAGGAGTTGATACAATATCACTTTCACTACACTGCATTGAGCTACTATTATGAGCCTATACGGGCAGAGTTTGATGTCAATCCTGATCAAGTTATTACTTCATGATGCATTGAGTTACTATTATGAGCCTATACGGGCAGAGTTTGATGTCAATCCTGATCAAGTTATTACTTCATGATGCATTGAGTTACTATTATGAGCCTATACAGGCAGAGTTTGATGTCAATCCTGATCAAGTTATTACTTCATGATGCATTGAGTTACTATTATGAGCCTATACAGGCAGAGTTTGATGTCAATCCTGATCAAGTTATTACTTCATGATGCATTGAGTTACTATTATGAGCCTACAGGCAGAGTTTGATGTCAATCCTGATCAAGTTATTACTTCATGATGTATTGAGTTACTATTATGAGCCTATACAGGCAGAGTTTGATGTCAATCCTGATCAAGTTATTACTTCATGATGCTGTGAGTTACTATTATGAGCCTATACAGGCAGAGTTTGATGTCAATCCTGATCAAGTTATTACTTCATGATGCATTGAGTTACTATTATGAGCCTATACAGGCAGAGTTTGATGTCAATCCTGATCAAGTTATTACTTCATGATGCATTGAGTTACTATTATGAGCCTATACAGGCAGAGTTTGATGTCAATCCTGATCAAGTTATTACTTCATGATGTATTCTCACCAATAGTTTAATGTACCTCCTTAATTATAAGACATATACATGTAGTTTATAAGTTACAACATCTACTAAGGTATTTTTACATCATAATCCTTTATTGAAATACACTCTATCTATGGGTGGTCCACCCATTTTCTTGATTTTATCCTGAAGTTCTGGTTCTAAATGCTTCACTTTCATTGAACTGAAAAAGTGAAAAAAAAAAGTTGTAAAAAGTCACATTAAACTGTCACAATGTTGGCTGTAACAGACATTACAATATAACAACATTACTATCGTACAATGTACGTTCTGAATTGGGAAAGGATGTGTATGCCACATGCTCTATATAAGAGCACACAGAACATACATGCATATATTCAAACATTTTTGTAACAAACAAGATTGAAAGAAATAGAAAACTTGTCCACTATATTAATAATAATAAATAATAATATAACTTTATTTATACACGCTTGCCCCGTCAACAATAATTTGAAAAGCTGATTTCCACAAGGGGCGTGTGGTTACAATTGATAAAAAAATTAATCTAGAACTACTTCAAATATATATATAAAATTACTAATATATCAATAAAATACTTATGCTATAACTACAATATATTCTAAACAAGATCTGAAAAAGTGTGAGCGGCAATTCTGTTTTTGAATAATGATAACGAGTTGCATTCGCGTAAGTTATTGCTATTGCTATTGCTATGTGCAGTTTTAGAGCACTTGCTTCTCCTAACACTGCATGCTCTTGTGTTCTGAATCTGATCAGTCCCAGGGTGCTCTAAAACTGCATATAGCATGCGTGCATGTTGTATAGTTCTTAAACAAATGCCATAGAAACATTCACATATACGTGTAGGTCTGACATGCGATGAGAGACTAGTCACAGCCTTCATGTTGCATATCTTTTTTCATATCCTTACCATCTTTGAGGGAAAATAGAGCAGGCAGCTGGGACCATAAATGTTAAACTAACACCACACAATAGCATTTGAATTGGCCCATGTAGAAAACGAATTCTCTGCAAGAACAACAAATTAATTTTTAACAAGCAGCTTTAGCCATCAAATATGCTCAACACCATGAATAGGATACCTGCATGAAGGGATATTTCTCTATTTTCTCCATTATAAGTGGAAGGATCACTGAAAGCAAGAAATGGAATAGTTTAGCTTCCTATATACAGGAGCTAGATTTGGCAATCTAACAGTTGAGTGCACTAGCTAGTGTTGACTCTTATCCCTAATCCTTTCAACACTCCATTATGTAAACAGTATTATAACATAGGTATGATATAACGCGCACTCTGATTGGTTGGTTATGCTACAGCTATGGACACGTTCACGTCATCACCATAGCATCACCATAGCGCACGCTCTGAAATCAATCGTAAAATAAAACTGTTTTATTTGACTTTGCAGTGACTATGTTATAAAAGAAATGGTCAACGCTTTAGCTGTGCGTCCATCGAGTTATGGAGCATTTGGGAGCACTCGTGAAGCTAAGAGTTGCTCTTGGCTACATCTCGAGCAACTCTTATGCTTCTCTCAATCAATCAATCAATCGTTTATTTACCCACGTTAACGTCTAGGAGCAAAAGCTCGTTCAAAATACGAACGTGTAAAAATGATCTATGATAAATCTATAAAAAATACTATATATCTCGTGCTCTCTCAAATTCCTGTGTGCTCCATAACTTGATGGACGCATGCAAAACGTTGACCATTCCTTAAGTGTAGTTCCATTGAGGGCCTTTTCTGTGATATATGCCCAAGGAAGCTGGATGATCCGATAAACATAGTGTTAGTGATAGTGATAAACATGGTGTAGTTGCCATCGCCAGAGCAGCACTATCATGTTGACCATTGAGAGGAAGGAAGATTTATTGTTGAATTATAGTATTATAGTTGTGAGTTTGATAATGATTCATATTGTGACATTTTGTTTTATAAAATCCCATGGAGACCATGGCTGCTTTATTAATGAGACTAAACCATACTCATTCCTGGTGCTGCCATTGCTATTCTTGAGAAAACAACTTGAAATATTCCTTTTCGAGCAGCTTTCTTTGAAGGGCCAATAGCATTGCCTTCTTCATCGTATACAACAACACCATGTAATAACTCCCTATAATCAATAAATAAATAATGGACAATGACATATTACCACTGTCTTCATACAACAACACCATGTAATAACTCCCTATAATGGACAATGACATATTAACCACTGTCTTCATACAACAACACCATGTAATAACTCCCTATAATGGACAATGACATATTACCACTGTTTTCATACAACACAACAATTGCTTTTCAATTTTGTGGTTGCGTAGTAATGAAAACAGTGCATATTTCAAAAGGTTTTGTGACATTGTTAGCTGGTCTCACCTTTGTCTCATCAAAGGGACATTGACACAATTTGCAGCAGCTACAGCAGTGAAAGGAACATAGCGAGCTAAAATAGGGGGAGCCGTCTGAAACAGAATTACATTATGAATATGAATGGTAATGTCTCAGTAACCATGGCAGATATAATCAATACATTTGTATATCAATCAATCAATAATAATAATGATGATGAAGACTTTATGATGATGATGAAGACTTTATTTCAAGAGGGTAACACATAAAAATGAAATACACTTACAAACTTGTGGCCCTCACTAAACTTAATAAATAACAATATAATAATAATTTGGGGGCTAATCGTCCTTCCTTGCAGCCGGTAGCTGAATTATGAAGGACATAGCTCAACATGGTCGAGTCGAAGGCATATAAAGGCGCATAATGCAGCCACCATACGACCCATGATGTCTGACCATGGAGCACAGCTCAGATCGAGATAACAATAATCAATGGAAGGGTTGCCAAACCTTGATAAGATTGTTTAATCCAATAGCTGCAGCTACTGCACTGGTAGTTGCTGAAACATATGCAACACCTATTTGTCTGCAGGTAACAGAATAAATATTAACAATGTATTAAAGAGTAATCATTGCCATTGCATTTAACAGTTATCATCATTAGCATCATCACCATTATCCATTAACGGTACTATATAATCATCACACCAACCCACCACCACCACCACCACCACCATCATTACCATCATCATCATTATCCATTAATGGTACTATATAATCATCACACCAACCCACCACCACCATCATCATTACCATCATCATCATTATCCATTAATGGTACTATATAATCATCACACCAACCCACCACCACCACCACCACCACCATCATTACCATCATCATCATTATCCATTAATGGTACTATATAATCATCACACCAACCCACCACCACCATCATCATTACCATCATCATCATTATCCATTAATGGTACTATAATTATAATCATCACACCAACCCACCACCACCATCATCATCATTACCATCATCACCATTACTACCATCATCACTATCATCACCTCCACCTTATTATCATTAGCATCATCATCATCATCCTCATTAATAATCAATCAATTGCAACATGTGTCCATGCGATTGGTTCACTGATCGTTAACCTGTTGTTAAATTTCAAACCCAATATAATATTGACATCTTGTAATTTACTACATACTTTCCAGTGATCTCAGACTTTGCATTTCTGTTGGTATAATTGACGAGGGCATTGAATGACTGATTGATCCACTGCCAGAAGATCACTGCTGGTACAGTCCTAGAGTGATGTAAATATATGTCAAGTATTCTATATGAATCACAGGCAGCCCAACCATTGTTTCTGAGGCTACTAATTATAATAAATAAAAATATATTTCCGTCTTTTTTGATGGGTTTCCTTTGGTAGAGCATGCACACAATACGTATTATATTGGGCTTCCTGTGTACTTAACATATAATGTTGGGATCCCTGTGTGCATCCCATAGGATGCGCCTGCAGGAATGTGATAGTGAAACTACAATACTACATTGCTGTGGATGCATCCTGCGGGATGCACACAGGGAACCCAACATCATACATTTCTATGCACAGGTATCCCAACATCATACATTTCTATGCACAGGGAACCCAACATCATACATTTCTATGCACAGGGAACCCAACATCATACATTTCTATGCACAGGGAACCCAACATCATACATTTCTATGCACAGGGAACCCAACATCATACATTTCTATGCACAGGGAACCCAACATCATACATTTCTATGCACAGGGAACCAAACATCATACATTTCTATGCACAGGGAACCCAACATCATACATTTCTATGCACAGGGAACCCAACATCATACATTTCTATGCACAGGGAACCCAACATAATATGTATCGCGGGCACGCTCTACCACAGGAAATCCATCCAAAAAATGCATGCATACAAATATATTTTTAGTTATTATAATAAAATAATAAAGCCTCATTTAGCCGATTGGATAATAAATCTCTTATTAGACAGTTTGATGCCTACGGCTCATCAAAATACTGCGCGACTCGTAAAAAATATCCAGCCATATACTACACATCAAACTGTCTAATAAGATATATGTATTACATACCTATACCACTGCAACATGGCACCAGTTATAGCCATTCCCCCTGGGACTTGAAATGTCATACGTCCAATAATATTCATTCTTTCACCAGAATCTGGATGAAAGGCAGAATCTGTAAGGTGTTTGGCATCCCATAAATCCTCTACACTTAAACCAGGAATATCTTTGCCTTGCCTGAACATTAAAAACATGGGTAATGAAAGAATGAAATTAAGAGAAGAAGTGGAGGGAGGGAGGGAGGGAGGGAGGGAGGGAGGGAGGGAGGGAGGAGGGAGAGAGAGGGAGGGAGGGAGGGAAAGAAGAAATAAAGGAAAGAACAGATATGGATGCAGGACTGACAGACTGAGTAAATGAAAGAATGGATGAAATGAATGAATGCATGGATGGATGAATGGATGGATGAATGGATGAATGAATGGATGGGTGGATGGATGGATGGATGGATGGATGGATGGATGGATGGATGGATGGATGGATGGGTGGGTGGGGGGTGGATGGATGGATGGATGGATGGATGGATGGATGGATGGATGGATGGATGGATGGATGGATGGATGGATGGATGGATGGATGGATGGATGGATGGATGGATGGATGGATGGATGGATGGATGGATGGATGGATGGATGGATGGATGGATGGATGGATGGATGGATGGATGGATGGATGGATGGATGGATGGATGGATGGATGGATGGATGGATGGATGGATGGATGGATGGATGGATGGATCTGTAGGTATAACATACTTGTATTCTTGCACAATCCTCTGTGCTTCATCAAGTTCTTTATTTGTTTTAAAACTTTTGATCCAGTTGGTAATAGCAAAGAAGTGTTGAAAACGACCACTGAATGTTGACTGGTCCCACCTTGGGACGTCAAGGTTAATTCTATCATCCATATCTTGTTCTTCTTTTCTCTTATAAGAAACCCTTGCTTTTAGTCTAAGAACAGAGATGATACATTAGTGATGTTAGGGAAGCATGAATGGGAGAAGACATAGATAAGGGAGTGGAGGGATGGCAGAGATGGTATTTACCTGGCATCAACCCATCATTGACACCTATAATCAATAACCCATAATATTTTAAGCACTAGATGCTCTTATGACGATACTATGATTATGTGACAGGGTCATTAATTATCTCAGCAATTTTTAAATTATCCACGTGTCGCACACAAATAAATAAGTCTTACTGAAGATAATTAATTCTATGGTCATTTGTACTACAGTGAGTATACCAGGGGCGTAGCGTGCTTTTTTTCCAATGTACGCACATAGCAACGAGCGCCGAAGGCGTGAGATTCTAGGGCGGTGAGGGGGCATACCCCCCCTGAAAATTTAGAAATCTAGAGCCTCGGAAAGACCATTTTCTTCGTTTTCCAGCGAACTTTCTCGCTGCATAAATACATAGTAATGAAATGCATTTATCACTCAGTTTTATGGGGGGATTTATGTAAAGGTTATACAAAGGATTTATGTTAAGGTTGTGAATAGGATTTATGTAAAGGTTGTGTAAAGGATTTATGTAAACGGGTTATATACCGCTACCGTTATATATAGCGATATAATAACCCGAGGCGAAGCCAGTTTTTTGCATGGTATTTATTTTGTTTGAGACTGTACTAACTACAATCATCATTATGCATGCCTACAATGACTAACTGAAAGGGGAAATTTATTGGGGACACAATCTGACGAGCGGCGAAGGCGCAAGCTCGTAGGGGGATGCGGGGGCATGTTCCCCGAAACATTTTGAGGTATAGGGTCTCCAAAATAGCATTTTCCTGCCTTCTGTGAGTAGTTTCCAGCAAGTAATCTGCCGTCAGCTGTTAAGATTTTGTCTTAGATTTCATTTTATTTTAAATATTTTAATGTTTTTTTATAATATATATATATTAAGGATTTTAAATTGAACGCACGTGCGTACGTGCGTATATGCACGCTACGCCCCTGTATACTACATACACTACACCATTGTAACACAATAATATCTGATTAACACGATTAACTTGGATAAACAGGAGAGGCATGACAGGTATGGCTGTAGAGATATAAACTGATTTGCTGGTAAACTGATCACGTAAACACTGTGACTGTGTACCATATACAGTCATTCTCAAAAAAGTTGTCCAGATGAAAAGACTACAATACTACAATAAAGTCACGTGATTCATTATGTTTTCAATTTCCTCGCGTGGAATTTCAATTTGAGATGCAAAAGTACACGGCATTGTGAGAACTGAATGTAATGGCCTGGAATAAACTCGCAGTTCCGCGCGAGGAAATTGAAAACATAATGAATCACGTGACTTTATTGTAGTATTGTAGTCTTTACATCTGGACAACGTTTTTGAGAATGACTGTATGCATATTCTACGATCATTACAAAACAAAAATCAAGATAAAACATTGATCGAACCTTGTTAGATCATTTTCCCTCTGTTTTGAGGTAATCACAATGGAATCTTTGATCGAATTCGATTAACACACCCAAGAAGAACCGGTTGTTTAATTGGAGGTTGCGCCGACATTATCATTCAGCGGTCAATCGCATGAGTATCAAAATTTCCACAGGGAGCCCACCGGAATTTCCTCTTTTCCACTCACTCCCCGAACATATCGCAAATAGACTGTAGTCTCCTACTCTGAGTTTCAGAGATTATTATTTCCCCCTGTCCACTATGAAGAGCACCAAAGGTATGATATGAGGGAAAAATAATTGTATTCAGTTCCCTCCCATCGCACCTACGGTGCTCTTCATAGTAGACGGGGAAATAATAATCTCTGAAATTCAGGGAAGGAGACTACAGTCTATTAAATGAGTTCATAATTACCACTACCCATGCTGTGAATATTCCCATAAATATTCCATACTAAAGTCTGGGTAGACTTTAGTCCGAATAGACTATCTTAACTAGTTGTCTCGATGGAACAATGGTTTAATAGAGGATATCTGAAGTTATGGCCTAGGGGCCAGACTCCCATCCCTCACTTGCCTTTTTGTTAGGACCTAGTTTCATATTGCACCAGGATAGCGTGGGTGGGGCCGAAATCTTCACCCTTTACATAAGCTGATTCAATGTCTCAGCTTCTTAGAATGTCTCGGGAGAATCGTCCCATTTTTTTCCTCCTATTTTTTATTTACTTTCTCTTCTTCTGTTGGGGTCCATTTTAATGAGGAAATAATTTAGTTGTGGCTTGCTTAATTCACTAAGTCACGAATGAACTGGTGCTACGCCAGAGCTTAGTGAAGACGTGACAATATGAAACACCAAGTACTTCTCATGATATTCATTTTTGTAGAACATTCAATTTTATTATTTCTATTCAATATATTTTATAATACAACAGCACCAGCCCCTTACACCATACATTTTGTCATCTTTCATTATTATTTCAACATTTACAATCATTACAGTAAAGGTGATTGCCAAACAAAGAACTAATCAAAGAATATAAAGTTTTTTTTGGAAATAAAAAAGATATTGTGAGTGTCATGACCTATGCAGGCATAAGCATAAACACGAGCATAAGAACCTTGTGTCATGATGTGAAAACAGGCCGACACAAGCATAAATGCAAGCACAAGAAATTAATGGAGAAATGTTGATATTTTTACTTGTGCTTGTATTATTTTATGCTTACGTCAGACCTATTTCACACAACACAAGTTTCTTATACTTATTACTATGCATCACTAGAGAAAACAAGGCTTAAAGGATCAAGCAATAGAGACCAGTAGCATGGTCACACATTTGATATGTTCAATTATTGTTCTGTGAAATAAAGTACAAAATTGACTGAATTCTAGAGTGCAAACCATATGTCCATGAAATAGTACTAGAGTGCAAACACTAAAACCGTGAAACAGTACAAACTAATTAGTGCTAAATAGCACCAATGAAACAATACAAAACAAAAGACATTGCACTATTTAGTGCTAATTAAAGTTAGTACTGTTTTGTGGTTTTAGTGTTTGCACTCTAGTACTACTAAATAGTGTTATCTCCATTGTTTTCTATTGTTTCATCAGTGCTATTTAGCACTAATTAGTTAGTACTGTTTCACGGACATATGGTTTGCACTCTATATCAAGATTTGAAGCATAAAGTATTCTTGCTTGTGTCTGCTTCATGTATGTCATCTGATTTACTGATATCTGTAAGAAAGAAGTTATATATTGTATCAGTTTCGTAAGACTGAAGATATTATATGCCAATAATTTGCTCTGAAAAGTCACAATAATGTTTTATTATTTGCATAAATGCAGTGGTTTCAAACATCTTTGCTATGATTGGCAGCACCGATATTGGACAGTAATTTTCAACTTGATCTCTTGTCCCTGATTTAAAAAGAGGAGTCTTTAAGGTTTTGAGAAAAGATGCCCTTTAAAATTATTATTAGTATTATTATTATTATTACAATATTTTAACAAAGCTAAGTTCCAATTCAAGGAAAAATCAGCAGATGAAACTGACAAAATCAGGAGATGTTATGATTACAATGTAGCCTGAGTATCAGGCTTTTTTAGGGGGGGGGGGGGGGAGAAGAGGAATATAATAACTTTTCCTTCCCCTTACCCAGAAGGCCTGATAATCAGGCTAATTACAATGATGATTACCATGCTAATGATTATGATAACACTGCATTACCAGTTATACTATGCTGTTGTCCTCCTGGTCCATTCCTTCACCAAGCCTTTAAGTATATCACCCTGTATCACTGGTCCTATTAATGGGTTGAGCTGTGAGAGATAACAACACAGCCAGCTATCATCGTTAGTCAAGGAAAAATACACCACTGATAACAAGAATGCATCAACTTCAATCCCATCATAGGTGTCACTAGGTTTCCCAGTATCAGGCTCCACCTTAAACTAAGCAGTTCAACTAGCACAGAAACCCATGGTTTGAAATAGATTGTTTAATCAATCTGTGACAAGGCCAGACTTTCAATTATTATTATTATATTATTATTGTTTGATTGTAGTCAAGATAGAAACAAATACTTGCGCATACATGTGGAGCTCTCTAATAGCCTGTTTATATTCAATCCGTGCACCCAAGCTACATTGTATCACAAGCTGGTGCTAACTTTTTCAACGTTTATCGTTATAATCATATTTAAACATTAAGCAAGGATACAATAGCCAACAGCACACAGCAGTCAGTACAAGCATTGTTCTGATAAGACTGAAACAAAAATGTAGAAGAAATATGAGAATATAAATACTGCAGAAAAGAAGTGTCATTTGATTAGTACCATATTTTATATTGTTACATTTTTGTGGCTACTATCTCCATATATGGAGATGTAGCCACTATGCCATCGAGTTGTAAGTCCATCCGTAAGTAGTCCAATCTTTGGATAGTGTTCGGAATCGCACAGTGATCGGGATTCTTCGATCGACACCAAAGGCCTATGTCTGCTCAATGTTTCTTCGATGGACTTTTGTATTTTCGTGATTATCAAGTTTATTGGCGATAATTTTTGTGACTATCGAGTTTATCGGCAACAACATCGGTGCTCGACGACGTCTTTCGAATTGTCGTAATCTCTCATCTGGTTGTCGACTTGTTATTGATTGAAACGTTATGCCTACGTTTCTTCCATGTGCTTTATTCACGCGTTGGTTGAAGGTATTAAAGACCATTAAAGTTTTCACTCTATATTTACTATGACTTTGTGCGATTTTGCACCATTAACCAGGCACAGCTTTCCAGCACTGGGTCAACTGTTTGTTCGTAAATAATTTTTCGGGATTTTTGACGGTCTCGGTGGAGATAGACGAGCACTTCAAAGTGTCTGTTTGGCGGCCATGGTCGAGTGATTCCAACACCTCGAGTGGCTCCGATCCATAACTCTACTAAAATCTACTAACTTTCCTTCGTGATTCGGAAAACAAATAAACCCAGGAATGGTTTTATATTTATACCATGTTACCGTATTTTATACCATGAACTCTCACCTAACAAACACCTCAATAAGACAGACACCTCTCTAAGATGGACACTATATATGCTAGTCCCTGCCAAAAACCTGTTGTTTCACTGCACTCTCTCTAAGACGGACACCTCTCTAAGACGGACAACGGACACTTCATAAGTCAATGTAGGTACAAAAACACTTCCTAAGACGGACACTAACCAGATGTTAATTAAAGCTAATGACTGAAAACAAACAGATCACACATAACATGCCATAAACTGTATGATCACTTTTAATGGAAATGAATGATCTATTGCAAATAAAACTCTAATTCGAACTGTCTACAGCTTTGACAGTCATAAGTTAATGCGGTCAAATTTCATAATTCTCTATAACTCTAACTATAAGAAGAAGAATACTATATTTGCACTTTACATAATATTACAAGCTTTTTGTATAAGACAGACACCTCTCTAAGATGGACAGCTGTTTAGGGTCCCAAGGGTGTCCGTCTGAGTTCACTGTAATATCATTGTAACTGAAAAGCCCAGATTGGGAGGTACAATAAAGTTATGAACATGTATGTCATGTACAACAACAACAACAACAACAACAAACGACGACCAAAGCTCATTTGCTTACATGTGATGTAACTGTAAGCTTTATGTAAGCTTATGTTCAGAGTATTTGTGAATTTAGATGTACTTTAGTTTATTATTAATATCAACACTATGTAAGGACAAAAAGGAACTACACAGTATTGGTACTCTTCATTCTCGTGAGTTTTCAACGTCAGGAATCAAGAAAGAATCGTTGATGTCAACGAAGAGGTCGAACGTTTGTAACTTACCTTTTATTTTTCCCTCTAATAAAACAAGGTACCACAGCACCAACAATCAGCCAAAACACTGTGACTACGATTAGAGGAATAACAGCAGCACCCTTCGCTGATCCATGATTTGGTAACGGCAACGCCATGTTTAGTTCCTTCTTCGATCATTCAAAATGGCCGACGAAGTCATGTGAAGAACAAAACCACAGGGTTCCCAACACAAACGTCATTTTAACACAGGGATCCCATAAATACGTTGTCCAGACAAGAGTGATTTTAAATGTTTCAATTTATTAGAAATTGTAACATAAAACTAGAGTTTTTGCTTATTAATATTGCATACGAGAATTCAAAACATTAACATTTCAATGAAACCTACAATCATTTATTTATTTATTGTAAAGCAGTTTTGAAAATGTCAAAGTTCATTTCAATAACTAATAATAATACATGTTAAAAATAAGTTTTAAAATACCAATCGATAAAAATTAATTTAAATATGCCCTAAAAATCTGACTATTTCTCAGGACAATTCCATTCCATTCCACATGCTAGCCTGCATGGCCGGCTCAGAGAAAATCCCCTTGCGTCAGCTATGCATCCAGGGGGCGTAGCGTGCATATACGCATGTATAAACCAGCATGCAATTTAAAATCCTTAAAATATATATATTATATTATATTATAAGGAGCATAAAAATATTTAAAAAATATGAAATCTAAGACAAAATCTTAACAGCTGACAAGTGACATTATGAAATCAATAACCTGGCGAGGGGTCTGAGTGAAATTCCCAGGAAATGGCACTCTAGGGAGTGCATTTATCCTCTGTCAAGCTATGTGTATAAATTGTAGAGAAAACCTGAGTGATCAGCATTTAATAATAATAATAATAATAATAATAATAATAATAATAATAATAATAATAATAATAATAATAATAATAATAATAATAATAATAATAATAATAATAATAACATGTTTTTCTACTCGGCTTGTTACATTACTTATACACCTCGGTTATAATAGCCTTTACATAAACACAAAAAAAAACTGAGTGATCAGCATTTTAGTATGTATTTATGTAGCGAGAAAGTGCACTGGAAAATGAAGAAAATAGTCATTTCCAAGGCTCTAGATTTCAAAATTTCCAGGTGCGGCATGCCCCCTGAACCCACTTAGTAGCTCATGCCTACTGCGCTCATTGCTCTGTGCAATTTTCACCTGTGTCCCACACAGTATTATAAGTTTACCTAGCTACAAACAATTAATATTTTTTGAAAATTCAAAGATTCCTCAGCCCCATATTGCAGTACAATCTGATGTATAAACACCTTTGTTCCCCACTCATGATTTGTATCCTAACTACAAAATAATTAATTTACACATTCAATGCAGTATTGCAGTACAATCTGATGTATAACACCTTTGTTCCCCACTCATGATTTGTATCCTAACTACAAAATAATTAATTTACACATTCAATGCAGTATTGCAGTACAATCTGATGTATAACACCTTTGTTCCCCACTCATGATTTGTATCCTAACTACAAAATAATTAATTTACACATTCAATGCAGTATTGCAGTACAATCTGATGTATAACACCTTTGTTTCCCACTCATGATTTGTATCCTAACTACAATTAACTTAAAAATTCAATGATTCCTCAGAGTCCCTTATTGAAGTAAACTCTGTCAATTATTGGCCCTCCTCTTTTCCTGATTCTCTCTTGTAGTTCTGGTTCCAAATGCACAACTTTTATGGAACTGAAGTGAAGGAACCAAAAGGAAATAATTAGAGTAATAATAATAATAACATGCAAGATATTAATAAACTCAATTTCTTACCATCTCTGTGGAAACAGTGCGCAGCCTGCTGGTACCATGACAACAAGACTGTGTAGAATATAAGGATAATATTTTATTTACAATATAAATACTTTACAGTGACAGTGTGATACTCAAACATGTGACAGCATGCACCTTTAATCAGCATAATTAATGACATTTAATCAGTTTGTTGGTCAAGACAGCAATGTGCGAAACATTTAAAGGTGGTACGTCACCAGGGGCGGATCCAGAGATTTTGCAAAGGGGGGGGGGGGGGGAGTGTTTAGGTCGTTCCACCCTAAATCTGTCCCTGGTCACACTTTTGAGCAGTGCACTGTAATATGTGACAACTAGAAATAAGACAATAATTTCACATCATGATCTTACAATAATCCACATGCAAGGGTCTGTATCCAACCATTGTAAGGGATAAATCGCTGTGAAATAATGATAATAATAATAATGTATTTATATAATGCGTAATAAGGTGAGTGGCTGACATTATTTAGTTCACCTTCATAGATGGATAGCTCTCAAACTTTTCCATTATTGTTGGCAACAACACTGTAAAACCATCATGAAAAAGAAACTATAAGTTCATTGCATCCTTGCACATCAATTGCACTCAAATCTTTTTCATTTCAATATCATTTCTAGTCTTTGTGCTAGGATTGGTCAATCTTGCCAGTCTCTAGTGTGCTATTGAGCAGATTTTGTGTGACTAAGAAAAACTTATGGCCATGACAGCTAGTGATGTGCAGCCATGACAGCTAGTGCTGTGCAGCCATGACAGTTAGTGCACTGTGCAGCCATGACAGCTAGTGCTGTGCAGCCACGACAGCTAGTGTTGTGCAGCCATGACAGCTAGTGCTGTGCAGCCATGACAACTAGTGCACTGTGCAGCTATGACAGCTAGTGCTGTGCAGCCATGACAGCTGGTGCACTGTGCAGCCATGACAGCTAGTGCACTGTGCAACCATGACAGCTAGTGCACTGTGCAACCATGACAGCTAGTGCACTGTGCAGCCATGACAGCTAGTGCTGTGCAGCCATGACAGCTAGTGCTGTGCAGCCATGACAGCTAGTGATGTGCAGCCATGACAGCTAGTGCACTGTGCAGCCATGACAGCTAGTGCTGTGCAACCATGACAGCTAGTGCTGTGCAGCCATGATAGCTAGTGCTGTGCAGCCATGACAGCTAGTGATGTGCAGCCATGACAGCTGGTGCACTGTGCAGCCATGACAGCTAGTGCTGTGCAGCCATGACAGCTAGTGCTGTGCAACCATGACAGCTAGTGCACTGTGCAGCCATGACAGCTATAGTGCTGTGCAGCCATGACAGCTAGAGCACTGTGCAGCCATGACAGCTAGTGCTGTGCAGCCATGACAGCTAGTGCTGTGCAGCCATGACAGCTAGTGATGTACAGCCATGACAGCTAGTGCTGTGCAGCCATGACAGCTAGTGCACTGTGCAGCCATGACAGCTAGTGCACTGTGCAGCCATGACAGCTAGTGCTGTGCAGCCATGGCAGCTAGTGATGTGCAGCCATGACAGCTAGTGATGTGCAGCCATGACAGCTAGTGCTGTGCAGCCATGACAGCTAGTGCTGTGCAGCCATGACAGCTAGTGATGTGCAGCCATGACAGCTGGTGCACTGTGCAGCCATGACAGCTAGTGCTGTGCAGCCATGACAGCTAGTGCTGTGCAACCATGACAGCTAGTGCACTGTGCAGCCATGACAGCTAGTGCTGTGCAGCCATGACAGCTAGTGCACTGTGCAGCCATGACAGCTAGTGCTTTGCAGCCATGACAGCTAGTGCTGTGCAGCCATGACAGCTAGTGCTGTGCAGCCATGACAGCTAGTGCTGTGCAGCCATGACAACTAGTGTTGTGCAGCCATGACAGCTAGTGCTGTGCATCCATGACAGCTAGTGCACTGTGCAGCCATGACAGCTAGTGCTGTGCAGCCATGACAGCTAGTGATGTGCAGCCATGACAGCTAGTGCTGTGCAGCCATGACAGCTAGTGCACTGTGCAGCCATGACAGCTAGTGCTGTGCAGCCATGACAGCTAGTGCACTGTGCAGCCATGACAGCTAGTGCTGTGCAGCCATGACAGCTAGTGATGTGCAGCCATGACAGCTAGTGCTGTGCAGCCATGACAGCTAGTGATGTGCAGCCATAATAATAATAATAATAATAATAATAATTTAATTCTTGAAAAAAAGCGCATTACATATAAATCTCAATGCTCTTTACAAGTAAATAAGAAAAATATAAAAAATAAAAAATATAGAAAATAAATATATAGAAGAATATAAACAATTATAAAAATTTATCGGGACTCGTCAAAGGAGTAAGGTGACTAGTATAAATTATATAAGTGGTTCGTTCTGTTCAAACAAAAAAGTCTTGAGTCTCTGTTTAAATGATTGGGTAGATGGTGCGTTTCTCACGACCAATGGGAGATCGTTCCAGAGTAGTGGCGCACACGATAGCTAGTGCTGTGCAGCCATGACAGCTAGTGCACTGTGCAGCCATGACAGCTAGTGCTGTGCAGCCATGACAGCTAGTGCTGTGCAGCCATGACAGCTAGTGCTGTGCAGCCATGACAGCTAGTGCACTGTGCAGCCATGACAGCTAGTGCTGTGCAGCCATGACAGCTAGTGATGTGCAGCCATGACAGCTAGTGCTGTGCAGCCATGACAGCTAGTGATGTGCAGCCATAATAATAATAATAATAATAATAATAATAATTTAATTCTTGAAAAAAAGCGCATTACATATAAATCTCAATGCTCTTTACAAGTAAATAAGAAAAATAAAAAAAATAAAAAATATAGAAAATAAATATATAGAAGAATATAAACAATTATAAAAATTTATCGGGACTCGTCAAAGGAGTAAGGTGACTAGTATAAATTATATAAGTGGTTCGTTCTGTTCAAACAAAAAAGTCTTGAGTCTCTGTTTAAATGATTGGGTAGATGGTGCGTTTCTCACGACCAATGGGAGATCGTTCCAGAGTAGTGGTGCACACGATAGCTAGTGCTGTGCAGCCATGACAGCTAGTGCACTGTGCAGCCATGACACATGTTTTTTCAAAGTCTTATTAGGAAATCTGCTCTAATATACACTTACATAGTGTTGGAACGGTCATTGAAATTCTGGAGAGGACAACTTGTAAGATGCCAGTCAAAGGTGCCTTTTTGGATATCCCAAGGGGATTACCATCAGCATCTGTTATCTCAACACCATCAATAATTTCTCTAGAATATAAATCAGAAGTGACAAAGTGAAGATAATTAGCATAGAGTGGTTTGTATGGGTTCAGTAACAAATATAATTAGTGCTATACTGCTGTCCTCTTCCATTCTGTACCATATATGCTCTACAGTAATGTAACTGATAGTGCACGCTCTACAATGACCATAATTACATGTACCATATATCACTTCAACTTATATGAAAATGACTCTAACTCAATTAAAGGTGAAGACACACAGCTAGTGGTGCAACATTGCTGACAACATGTAGTATTGCAGCATATGTCCACCCCTGCAACATGTTGCTCGCAATGTTGCTGAAGTAGAATTGATCTCTCAAATTATGGTGTCAGTGCGTGCTAGTCAAATGCGAGCAACGTTGCAGGGGTGGACACATGCTGCAACAAAATTGCCAGCAATGTTGTGCATAATGTTGCACCTTTCCTTGTTGATACTCACCTCTGTCTCATCAAGGGAATATTGATAAAATTAGCAGCTGCCACTCCAACAAATGGAACAAATCGGATGAAAAGGTGTGGACCTTTCTTTATAATAAAAAATATTATATTAGTATATTTGTATTTATTATATATTATGGCATCAATGTCAGGAGAAAATTTCACAAATCAAAGGTTAGAATCTTGGCGCATGCACAATGTCACAAATAAGAAATACATTGTTTTTCATTACCTTTACTGCAGACCTAAAGAGCACTGAAACTGTAACAGCACTCGTTGTCGCACTTACATATGCTAAGCCAATTTGTCTACAATACAATTGAGTTATTAATAAGTCAGCAACAAGTTTTACTCGATACATGTATATCATAACGGCATGCATGAGCAAACGCAGATAAGCTACTAAGAAGCTTTGCTTACAGGACCAGATTTATATGTATCTGTGGAAATGGGTATTTACAGTGAGTGCTTGCATTCCCTGACCACAGGTAACCCACTCACCATAGAAACCCTGACCACAGGTAACCCACTCACCATAGAAACCCAGACCACAGGTAACCCACTCACCATAGAAACCCTGACCACAGGTAACCCACTCACTATAGAAACCCAGACCACAGGTAACCCACTCACCATAGAAACCCAGACCACAGGTAACCCACTCACCATAGAAACCCAGACCACAGGTAACCCACTCACCATAGAAACCCTGACAACAGGTAAACCACTCACCATAGAAACCCAGACCACAGGTAACCTACTCACCATAGAAACCCAGACCACAGGTAACCCACTCACCATAGAAACCCTGACCACAGGTAACCCACTCACCATAGAAACCCTGACCACAGGTAACCCACTCACCATAGAAACCCAGACCACAGGTAACCCACTCACTATAGAAACCCTGACCACAGGTAACCCACTCACTATAGAAACCCTGACCACAGGTAACCCACTCACCATAGAAACCCTGACCACAGGTAACCCACTCACCATAGAAACCCAGACCACAGGTAACCCACTCACTATAGAAACTGACCACAGGTAACCCACTCACTATAGAAACCCTGACCACAGGTAACCCACTCACTATAGAAACCCTGACCACAGGTAACCCACTCACCATAGAAACCCTGACCACAGGTAACCCACTCACCATAGAAACCCAGACCACAGGTAACCCACTCACTATAGAAACTGACCACAGGTAACCCCACTCACTATAGAAACCCTGACCACAGGTAACCCACTCACCATAGAAACCCAGACCACAGGTAACCCACTCACCATAGAAACCCAGACCACAGGTAACCCACTCACTATAGAAACCCAGACCACAGGTAACCCACTCACCGTAGAAACCCTGACCACAGGTAACCCACTCACTGTAGAAACCCTGACCACAGGTAACCCACTCACCATAGAAACCCTGACCACAGGTAACCCACTCACCATAGAAACCCTGACCACAGGTAACCCACTCACCATAGAAACCCAGACCACAGGTAACCCACTCACCATAGAAACCCTGACCACAGGTAAACCACTCACCATAGAAACCCAGACCACAGGTAACCCACTCACCATAGAAACCCAGACCACAGGTAACCTACTCACCATGCAAGAACAAAGTAAGTGATCTTTGTATTCATGATTATTTATTTTCTAGATATCCATGCAAGAACAATGTAGGTGATCTTTGATTAAAATCTAACTTAATTTGAGGTTCTTTGAATTTCAAAGGAGAATTTGGAATTGATCACAAGTCACGTTACACTTTGCTTGCACGTACCTGCCCTTCAGTTAATTGATTCAATTTGAAGATATCTGGCAAAATTCAACTCACTCACTTGTTGGTAATATCTGTATTTGCATTTCTGTTAGTGTAGTTTGCAAGGGCATTGTAAGACTGATTTATCCACTGCCAAAACAAAACTTGTGGGACTGTCCTGTCAAAGCATACAAACATATATTTACCTATATTAGCATAGCCACCTCCAACACTCAGGCAACTATATTTGGGGTTCCTGTGTAACAGGTGCAAAAACTAGGACAAGGAGGAGGGTAGAGACCAGTTTCCTTTCATTAGTTACCCAAAAATGGCACGTGAATCATGAAAGACGTGCGTGAAATGGCTTAAATGATTCTTTCGAGTCGTGAATTTACGAAAAAATGGCACGTGAAGAGTGATCACAACCCCCCCCCCCCCCCCCCCCCCCTTGCTACCCTGTTAGGGTGCCTAATTCATACCTGCCAACCCCATTGGAACCTCAAATCTATCCAATGGCCAAAAGTAGGCTGAAGTAGCGTGCTGTCATGCCAAAGCAAAATACGGACATATGGAAATTTCCCTATATCCCCCCCCCCCCCCCCCCCACTCAGTCCCGTGAAAACTATTATTAGGGGAATGCGAGATAGTGCGATTAGGAGCGAGCAGGAGGCATCGTATTCCAGTTTCCTTTCGATCGTTACGCAATTTCGCCAAAAATCGTGGTCGTGACGTGTTTATCATGGGAGATTTTGTCTTGAAATGGGAGATCGTGGTCGTTTCGTGTTTAGTCGGGAGATTTTTTGAAAAACCGGGACGTGAAGAGTGAGGTCAAAATCTGGAGACTCCCGGATAATCCGGGAGAGTTGGCAGGTCTGCCTAATTATGATCACTAATCACTAATACCTGGGTTGTACCAGTATAGAGCATAGCTCGATCCACCTAGCAAGTACATTGCATTGTATTGTATGTTGGCAGGCAGTTGAAATGGGATACCTTAGGGTGCCTAATTAAGATCACTTACTTGTACCAGTACAGCATAGCTCCACCTAGCAACATGTTGGCAGGCAGTTGAAATGCCATACGACCAAATACATTCATTCTTTCTCCAGAGTCAGGATGAAAAGCTGAATCTACAATGTGCTTAGCATTCCAAAGCTCTTCAATGGAAAGATTTGGAGGTTCTTTTCCTTTTCTGAATGTACATGTAAGAATGGAAAATATGCTTATTGTGTGATGCAAAAAGCGTGACCGAGGCAGCAAACCATATCTCACACAATACTATATATATGCATACGCTAGGTATAGTTTCAGGTAGAGTAGATTGGGAAGGTTGTTTTGTGCAGATGTTTAAATAAAGATCATTGATTGATGCATAAAATAATGATCTTCATATTGAACCACATATGATCCTAATATACCGTTATAATTATTGCATCACACTCGGGCATCACATAATTTTCAGTCAGGGACCTGAGTAATAACCAGTACCAAAAGTACCCTAAAAGATCAAAATATCGTAATAGTGACCCCTGAACCATAACCACATAACACTTTTACACATGTAGAATGTCAATGATCAAGTCGATGACACAATGGAATTGGATTACCTATAAGAGGCTACAAGCGCATTAGCTTCGTCTAGCTGTTCGTTGGTTTTGAATGTATTCCATGGATTTGTCGTAGCAAAAAAGTGTTGGAATCGACCCGCGAACGTTGACTGATCCCATCTGGGTTTGTCTAAATCGATCCTGTCCGAAGTCATGATAGTATTAGCTTTGATAAACTATTGTAGATCATAGAATACAACAATAATCAGCTTGCCCGCGCATTGTAGTAAACAGGTCTATTACATAAACCACAGGTAGCCCAAGCTCTTGTTGAGAGAGAATACAGAGAATTTATGTGAAATTTAAATCGTTCAAATATACAATAAAACACGAATACACAGGTAAACGAAGACAAATATTGCCATTTGTTTCGAAAATTTTACGATTTAAATTTCACATACATTCTCTGTATTCTCTCTCCTAGTCTCTCAACAAGAGCTTGGGCTACCTGTGGTATCAACACGTGAATATTCGTGCGTGACTAGAGCCCGTAAGACTAAAGGTCAGCTGTTACCCGTATCAAAACAATACGTGACGTCATAATCCAACATGGCCGCTTCGTCGTGGAAAGGTCTTCCCGGATTATTGCGAGTTTCCACTCGTTTAGGGCGAAATCTACAACATCACAGCATTCTCCAGGTATATTTAGTAGTTCTACTTTAGTTTGGGAGGCTGTTTTGTTGTATATTTGCTGTGGTACATGTGTATTGTATAATGCGCTGCTGCGCCTGCAAGGCTGCAGTACTGTCAGATTGGCTTACAAACACACAATGGGCTATTCCATTTAATTTCTGCACCCCCCCTATCGAGGACGTTGGAAATCTTCAGGGGTCTGGGGTGTTTTGTGATGGAAATCTTCAGGGGTCGGGGTGTTTTGTGTGCTGGAAATCTTCAGGGGTACCATGGAATTCTTTAGTATTTTGTGGAATTCTTCAGGGGTACCATGGTCATGGAATTCTTTAGTATTTTGTGGAATTCTTCAGGGAGGTAATGGCCCCACACAGGAATTCTTCAGGGATGAACTTGAGGATCTGGATTTCTTCAGGGGTCTACCACAGGTTCCCAAAATTGCTATCCTCGATAGGGGGGGTGCAGATATTAAATGGAATAGCCCAATGTATATATAGTACTAGTAATTCTTGGGTTGCAACCACATGACTCAAACAGATATAAATAACAATGAAACAGCCGCCATGTTGGATGATCTAACAAGAGAAGCTAATGAAGAATGCTTTGTTATTGTCATCCAACATGGCGGCTATGACGTAACGTGCAACCCAAGAATACAGAAAGTGATTAGACCTCAACATGTTATTGCGATCTTTCTCTAAACAAACTATGAACCAGCATTGCAAAAAGGCACACATTTAATCTGACATATTTTCTCTGAAACCATCTATCACCTGACACTTTATACAGACTCATAAGTTGCAATGTATATCACAATATTACCGAGAGCTGATTGGTTCTGCTATGTTATTGTAATGCAATTCAGGTGTACATTACAACCCTACTATTTCTACCTAAGTTCATAACAGCATATAGCTAATTGCATAATCGTTGTCGGGTTGAAGATGAAGGCCATTGATTAATGGCCGAAACGTCTAGATATGAAAAACAGAAGTCAGAGACAAACACCAATCCTTTAATAATATTCAATGTTCTCGTAGTTTTGAAGGTATATGAGCTATTTAACTAAGATCCTACAGGTCTGGATAAAAAGGTCGATGATTTGACAATGTTATTTGAGAGTTTTAATTTCCCAGAATTCCTTTTGGTCATAGCTTTCATGATTTTCAACCCGACAACGATTATGCAATTAGCTATGTATATCCTTTGGATTTGGACAAAGTGGTATTGCTATTTTGAAACCCCACCATTTCAAACTACTTTTGTTGTGTTTGAGATGGTGGAGTTTTACTGTCAAATGTTTTAACAGGACTGACATTATAATACTATGTTACCATAGATACTCCCAGCAGCCTTACAAGCGTGCAGATCAAGGCAGCTGTCAAAGGCACAATCCAATGAGGACTCAGATGACTTGCTGTTGAAGTTTGGTGGTAAACACACAGTCACTGTAATCCCTGGTGATGGTGTTGGACCAGAATTAGTTAGCTGTGTTCAACAAATATTTAAGTTAGTATGATTGTGATGATAATGATGGTGATGATAATGATTGTGATGATAATGATGGTGATGATAATGATGGTGATGATAATGATTGTGATGATAATGGTGATGATAATGATGGTGACGATAATGATGGTGATGATAATGGTGATGATAATGATGATAATGATTGTGATGATATAAAATACGGTGATGATAATGATTGTGATGATAATAATGATGATGATGATAATGATGCTGATGATAATGATGCTGATGATAATGAAGATAATGATAATGATGCTGATGATAATGAAGATAATGATGGTGATGATGATAATGATGGTGATGATAATGATGGTGATCAGATAATGATAATGATGGTGACGATAATGATGGTGATGATGATGGTGATGATAATGATGGTGATCAGATGATGATAATGATGATAATGATGGTGATGATTATGGTGATGATAATGATGATAATGATTGTGATGATATAATATATGGTGATGATAATGATTGTGATGATGATAATGATGCTGATGATAATGATGCTGATGATAATGAAGATAATGATGGCGATGATGATAATGATGGTGATGATAATGATGCTGATGATAATGATGCTGATGATAATGAAGATAATGATGGTGATGATAATGATGGTGATGATAATGATGGTGATGATAATGATGGTGATGATAATGATTGTGATGATAATGGATAATTTTATTTATTTTAAATTATTATTTGAGGGCCATGAGTTCATCAGTGAAAACTGTTAAATGTACCCTCGTGAAATAAAGTTTATTATTATTATTATTATTATGGTGATGATAATGATGGTGACGATAATGATGGTGATGATAATGGTGATGATAATGATGATAATGATTGTGATGATATAAAATATGGTGATGATAATGATTGTGATGATAATGATGATAATGATGCTGATGATGGCGATGATAATGATGCTGATGATAATGATGCTGATGATAATGAAGATAATGATGGTGATGGTGATGATAATGATGGTGATAATGATGGTGATCATATGATGATCATGATGGTGATGGTAATGAAGATAATGATGGTGATGATGATAATGATGATAATGATGGTGATGATAATGATGGTGATCAGATGATAATGATGCTGATCAGATGATGATCATGATGCTGATGATAATGCTGATGGTGATGATAATGAAGATGATGATGATGATGGTGATGATATTGATGCTAATATTATTACTATGTGTATTTTAATTGTTATACCATTGCACTTCAAAGTGATACAAGACTGACAGGTGTACAAAGTGTTTTTCATTGACAGTAAATATTTTGTGTTCCAGGGTCACAGGAGTTCCTGTTGATTGGGATGAAGTGCATGTCAGGTAATGTTATCAGCAAATATCTTGTCATCATTACATTGCTTAGTACATACATCACTTTTATTCAACCATGGTAGATTCATAATGAATTCTAATGCAAATAGAGCAGATTTCATGACTGTGAAAAACTACGGCACACGACACGGTCACAGCCCAGTCACAGGGTGGACTAGTTAATAAAAAGAAGGTCATGGCATGCACCATCGTGCATTTCTGTGCTGAAAGTTTTTCACAAGCATACAAAATCTGCTCTAGGATTTACTCAACCTTATAGTTTGCGCATTCCTGTGTTTATAGTATTTTAATTTATTTTATTTTATTTTTCATGAGTGTATAGCATACTATTTGTATATTTAGTTTATATTAATTTATTAGAGTATTTTTATATTTTTATTTATGATTCATAATGAGTATATATATTACATTGATAATTTAGTTTAGGGGAGGATAGTTTTCGTAGTTTTTTTAATATTTTGTATATAATTATTTAGTGTTGTGTAATGCGCATTTGATCATATTCAAAATGTTAAAATGCGCAATATAAGCAATAAATATTATTATTATTAGTATTATTATTATTATTATTATTTATATTTCCAACAGTGATTTGACATATGGCAGTCGATATACATTAGATGATGTCAAGGAATCTTTAAAAAGAACTGGGGTTGGTTTGAAAGGTAAACCTTATTGGATTCTTAGTAATATTATTATCGAAAGATTTACATATTGTACTCACCAATAAATGTGTGTTTTAGGTGCCCTAACTACACCATCAAGTCTGACTGCACAAGATGACCTTTCTCTCAACCAAAGAATGAAGTAAGATATATATAGCTACCACACCACAACTATCTTATAATATTTTATATTATATATCATTGGCCTGGGCCACAATGTAATTAAACTACTGGGTTACCAGTAATTGTGTAACTTATAATCCAATAAAGTTATTATATTTATTATTATATTATATTATACAATCTACAGTTGTATTCATAGATACCTTTCTGTTGCAGGGTTGAACTTGATCTCTTTGCCAATGTAGTCCATTGCAGAAGTCTTCCAGGATTCAAAACAAGGCAAGATAAATACCTCAATTATTAATCGAGCGTGAGGTCCTTACGGGAAGTTATAGACCGAGTTTTTCCGCATGGGCCAAAAAAAGTGGGGGAAAACAAGGATCCATAACTTCCCGTACGGACCGAGCAAGCGAGGTTAATAAGATGTTTATTATATAGCTTCTCCTCACATTTCTGTTTTCAGCGGGCTGTACGGGAAGTTACGGCTCACTAATTGACAAATAAGAGCATGCGTAGTATCTGTGCTATATAATAAAAGCTGTTATTTTCTAGATATCTTTACATCCTCAGACAACTGTACTTTTAATTAATAGTGTTTTCATACAATTTCTTCTTAGACACAACAATGTTGATATGATCATCATTAGAGAGCAGACAGAAGGCGAATACACTGGCTTGGAACATGAGGTACGTAGGTCCATAAATACCTGATTATTAACCGAGTGTGAGGTCTATACCATAAGTTATGGACCGAGTCTGTAGCATACTTACATACCTCTTATTAACAGAGTGTGAGGTCCGTAACGTATGTTATGGACCGAGTCTGTAGCATACTTACATACCTCTTATTAACTGAGTGTGAGGTCTATACCATAAGTTATGGACCGAGTCTGTAGCATACTTACATACCTCTTATTAACTGAGTGTGAGGTCTATACCATAAGTTATGGACCTAGTCTGTAGCATACTTACATACCTCTTATTAACAGAGTGTGAGGTCCGTAACGTATGTTTATGGACCTAGTCTGTAGCATACTTATATACCTCTTATTAACTGAGTGTGAGGTCTATACCATAAGTTATGGACCGAGTCTGTAGCATACTTACATACCTCTTATTAACAGAGTGTGAGGTCCGTAACGTATGTTATGGACCTAGTCTGTAGCATACTTATATACCTCTTATTAACAGAGTGTGAGGTCCGTAACGTATGTTATGGACCTAGTCTGTAGCATACTTACATACCTCTTATTAACAGAGTGTGAGGTCCGTAACGTATGTTATGGACCTAGTCTGTAGCATACTTATATACCTCTTATTAACAGAGTGTGAGGTCCGTAACGTATGTTATGGACCTAGTCTGTAGCATACTTACATACCTCTTATTAACAGAGTGTGAGGTCCGTACCGTATGTTATGGACCGAGTCTGTAGCATACTTATATACCTCTTATTAACAGAGTGTGAGGTCCGTAACGTATGTTATGGACCTAGTCTGTAGCATACTTATATACCTCTTATTAACAGAGTGTGAGGTCCGTACCGTATGTTATGGACCGAGTCTGTAGCATACTTATATACCTCTTATTAACAGAGTGTGAGGTCCGTAACGTATGTTATGGACCTAGTCTGTAGCATACTTATATACCTCTTATTAACAGAGTGTGAGGTCCGTAACGTATGTTATGGACCGAGTCTGTAGCATACTTACATACCTCTTATTAACAGAGTGTGAGGTCCGTAACGTATGTTATGGACCTAGTCTGTAGCATACTTACATACCTCTTATTAACAGAGTGTGAGGTCCGTACCGTATGTTATGGACCTAGTCTGTAGCATACTTATATACCTCTTATTAACAGAGTGTGAGGTCCGTAACGTATGTTATGGACCTAGTCTGTAGCATACTTATATACCTCTTATTAACAGAGTGTGAGGTCCGTAACGTATGTTATGGACCTAGTCTGTAGCATACTTACATACCTCTTATTAACAGAGTGTGAGGTCCGTACCGTATGTTATGGACCGAGTCTGTAGCATACTTATATACCTCTTATTAACCGAGTGTGAGGTCTATACCATAAGTTATGGACCAAGTTTTCTTTCACTGGCTTATGGCCCAAGCGCATAGCACACGGGCCATAAAAAAAGTGAGAGAAACAAACAGGATCCATGACTTACGGTACGGACCGAGCAAACAAGGTTAATAAGATGATTATTATATGGCTTCTGATCTGTCATGGATGTTTTCATTCACTACGGTCCATACTGGAAGTTATGGACCGCTAATTGACCAATCACAATTTTACTCGCCATATAATAATACACAATATATGCACTCAACCATTAGTCTTAGTGTTATGTTAATGTAATTATTATATATGTAACCAAACAGTGACCAGTCACACGTATGTTACCTTTACTGACAGAATGTTCCTGGTGTAGTAGAGATACTTATAGTTATAACCAGTGGTTACATGTATGTTACCTTTACTGACAGAGTGTTCCTGGTGTAGTAGATATACTTATAGAACTTTATAACCAGTGGTTACATGTATGTTACCTTTACTGACAGAGTGTACCTGGTGTAGTAGAGATACTTATAGTTATAACCAGTGGTTACATGTATGTTACCTTTACTGACAGAGTGTACCTGGTGTAGTAGAGATACTTATAGTTATAACCAGTGGTTACATGTATGTTACCTTTACTGACAGAGTGTACCTGGTGTAGTAGAGATACTTATAGTTATAACCAGTGGTTACATGTATGTTACCTTTACTGACAGAGTGTACCTGGTGTAGTAGAGATACTTATAGTTTAACCAGTGGTTACATGTATGTTACCTTTACTGACAGAGTGTACCTGGTGTAGTAGAGATACTTATAGTTATAACCAGTGGTTACATGTATGTTACCTTTACTGACAGAGTGTACCTGGTGTAGTAGAGATACTTATAGTTATAACCAGTGGTTACATGTATGTTACCTTTACTGACAGAGTGTACCTGGTGTAGTAGAGTTACTTATAGTTATAACCAGTGGTTACATGTATGTTACCTTTACTGACAGAGTGTACCTGGTGTAGTAGAGATACTTATAGTTATAACCAGTGGTTACATGTATGTTACCTTTACTGACAGAGTGTACCTGGTGTAGTAGAGATACTTATAGTTATAACCAGTGGTTACATGTATGTTACCTTTACTGACAGAGTGTTCCTGGTGTAGTAGAGATACTTATAGGTATAACCAGTGGTTACATGTATGTTACCTTTACTGACAGAGTGTTCCTGGTGTAGTAGAGATACTTATAGTATAACCAGTGGTTACATGTATGTTACCTTTACTGACAGAGTGTTCCTGGTGTAGTAGAGATACTTATAGTTATAACCAGTGGTTACATGTATGTTACCTTTACTGACAGAGTGTTCCTGGTGTAGTAGAGATACTTATAGTTATAACCAGTGGTTACATGTATGTTACCTTTACTGACAGAGTGTACCTGGTGTAGTAGAGATGCTTAAAGTTATAACCAGGAAGAAATCCCAGAGAATCGCAAAGTTTGCATTTGATTACGCTACAAAGCATCAACGTAAGAAAGTAACGGCGGTGCACAAAGCTAACATTATGTAAGTACTTTTATTATTATGCACCTCCTATATGTACAATACCATCTATTATTATTTTGGTTCTTTTATCTTGGGTTTGCATAATAGAGGACCCTACCACTAACACTACCTACTACCACTACCAGTAACACTACCTACTACCACTACCAGTAACACTACCTACTACCACTACCAGTAACACTACCTACTACCACTACCAGTATCACTACCTACTACCACTACCAGTAACACTACCTACTACCACTACCAGTAACACTACCTACTACCACTACCAGTAACACTACCTACCACCACTACCAGTAACACTACCTACTACCACTACCAGTAACACTACCTACTACCACTACCAGTATCACTACCTACTACCACTACCAGTAACACTACCTACTACCACTACCAGTAACACTACCTACTACCACTACCAGTAACACTACCTACTACCACTACCACTACTAACACTACCTACTACCACTACCTACACTACCTACTACCACTACCAGTAACACTACCTACTACCACTACCACTAACACTACCTACTACCACTACCAGTAACACTACCTACTACCACTACCAGTAACACTACTACTACCACTACCAGTAACACCACCTACTACCACTACCAGTAACACTACCTACTACCACTACCAGTAACACTACCTACTACCACTACCAGTAACACTACCTACTACCACTACCAGTAACACTACTACTACCACTACCAGTAACACTACCTACTACCACTACCAGTAACACTACCTACTACCACTACCAGTATCACTACCTACTACCACTACCAGTAACACTACCTACTACCACTACCAGTAACACTACCTACTACCACTACCAGTAACACTACCTACTACCACTACCAGTAACACTACCTACTACCACTACCAGTAACACTACCTACTACCACTACCAGTAACACTACCTACTACCACTACCAGTAACACTACCTACTACCACTACCAGTAACACTACCTACTACCACTACCAGTAACACTACCTACTACCACTACCAGTAACACTACCTACTACCACTACCAGTAACACTACCTACTACCACTACCAGTAACACTACCTACTACCACTACCAGTAACACTACCTACTACCACTACCAGTAACACTACCTACTACCACTACCAGTAACACTACCTACTACCACTACCAGTAACACTACCTACTACCACTACCAGTAACACTACCTACTACCCTACTACAGTAACACTACCTACTACCACTACCAGTAACACTACCTACTACCCCTACCAGTAACACTACCCACTACCACTACCAGTAACACTACCTACTACCACTACCAGTAACACTACCTACTACCACTACCAGTATCACTACCTACTACCACTACCAGTAACACTACCTACTACCACTACCAGTAACACTACCTACTACCACTACCAGTAACACTACCTACTACCACTACCAGTAACACTACCTACTATCAGTAACACTACCTACTACCACTACCAGTAACACTACCTACTACCACTACCAGTAACACTACCTACTACCACTACCAGTAACACTACCTACTACCCTACCAGTAACACTACCTACTACCACTACCAGTAACACTACCTACTACCACTACCAGTAACACTACCTACTACTACCCTACCAGTAACACTACCTACTACCACTACCAGTAACACTACCTACTACCACTACCAGTAAACACTACCTACTACCACCTACCAGTAACACTACCTACTACCACTACCAGTAACACTACCTACTACCACTACCAGTAACACTACCACTACCACTACCAGTAACACTACCTACTACCACTACCAGTAACACTACCTACTACCACTACCAGTAACACTACTACTACTACCACTAACCAGTACCACTACACTACCTACTACCACTACCAGTAACACTACCTACTACCACTACCAGTAACACTACACTACCTACTACCACTACCAGTAACACTACCTACTACCACTACCACTACCAGTAACACTACCTACTACCACTACAGTAACACTACCTACTACTACCAGTAACACTACCTACTACCACTACCAGTAACACTACCTACTACCACTACCAGTAACACTACCTACTACCACTACCAGTAACACTACCTACTACCCCTACCAGTAACACTACCTACTACCACTACCAGTAACACTACTACTACACTACTACTACCTACTACCACTACCAGTAACACTACCTACTACCACTACCAGTAACACTACCTACTACCACTACCAGTAACACTACCTACTACCACTACCAGTAACACTACCTACTACCAGTAACACTACCTACTACCACTACCAGTAACACTACCTACTACCACTACCAGTAACACTACCTACTACCCCTACCAGTAACACCACATACTTTGTTCCTCTCAAAGGAAAAAGGGAGATGGCTTGTTCCTTAATACATGTATTGAAGTGTCAAAACTCTACCCCAAAATACAGTTTGAAGGAATGATTGTGGACAATACTTGCATGCAGGTCTGTATCAATAACAATGTCTTTATAATAATTATTATGTACTGTCAATCTACCAGTGATTGTTGCCACTTAGGTGGTTCTATTCTTTGAAGACTAAAATGCCTTAGAACTGATTCAAGTCCACATAATCAATATTTGTAGAATAAGAAGCACAGGGAGCCCAACTCTTTCTTCTGAAGCTATAGTTGTTGAAAAAAAGTTGTTACAATAGGCGTTTCCCAAGACACAGTTGAGTGAATCATGTACTGACCAAAGCCTCGGTTTCATTACAGTAGCTGTTTTTCTAAATGGTGTTATCATGTAAATTAATATACAGTCAATGTCATTAACATTGTCCAGCTAAAAAGAGATTAACACTACAGTAAATGTCACGTGTCTCATTCTATATTCGTTTTGCAGGCGTGGAATTTTAATAATTTCAAAAGCATAAATCACCTCAGTGTGAGAAAATAATTTTAACAATGCCCGTTTTCACATGCAGAGGTGATTTATGCTTTTGAAATTAAAATTCCATGTATGCAAAGTGAATATAGAATGAGACACGTGACATTTACTGTAGTGTTAATCTCTTTTTAGCTGGACAACGTTAATGACATTGACTGTAGATTGTTTAATTAGCAACTTTAGGTGCTTCATTGTCAAATCGCCCAATAAAAGCCATCTTATCATTAATACAAATCTCAGTACACGATGGTATGCAATGAAACCAAGGCTTTGGCCAGTACAGGATTCACTCAACTGTACATCTTGGGAAAGAACTATATAGCATATTACCACAGGGATCCCAATATAATATATTAATCCATAGGATGTAGAAATTTTCAATGTGAGTGTGTTGTTGTTTCAGCTTGTATCTAAACCTGAACAGTTCGATGTGATGGTGTTACCAAACCTCTATGGCAGTATTGTAGACAACGTCGGCGCGGGACTGGTTGGTGGTGCAGGTGTTGTACCTGGTGTCAGTATTGGCAGCCATTATGCTGTATTTGAACCTGTAAGTATGTACATTGAGTCGTATGAGTGGAAACTTAGTAGTTACAGTTCAGTTTGTGCCGTGTGGTGACCGTGCTGTGTCTAAGCATTCTGATTGGTTGAGCAATGATTTTGCACGCTGTGATTGGTTGAATATATCTTCCATTCCATACCATGACCTTAAATGCCATAGGTTTCCCACTCATACAAAATGACTCTTAATGTACTGGCTGTATCATGCAGTCAGCCGGCAACTATTACGAAAAAGCAGCTGTCTAAAGTTAGGGGTTTACAAAAATACACCTTGCTATTTTGTACTCTTCAGTTGGACACTAAGTTACAGAATGATGCAAACGTATCTCTGCTATAATTTTAAGAGTTGCTTGTATGAACATATGGTGAAATAGTATTCCCAGGGATTTCTTTAGTTAAGCTAGCATCCAGTAAACTCCTACTCTGTCGTGGCCAGTTATTTCAGTTGGACTTTCCACCTGATTCAATGATTGAATGTATTTCATCCACAATAATTAGTTCATAAACATCCAAAATAACAGTTTGTTGTTTATGTAATTGTGTTAGGGTGCAAGGCATACATATGCTCAAATGGCAGGACGAAATGTTGCCAACCCTACAGCCATGCTGCTTGCTGCAGTTGATTTACTTCACCATCTCAAGTAAGAATAACAATGTATACTAAATGATCTCTGATCAAAAACTAAATTCTCTTCAAGGTTCTTTGAATTCCAAAGGAGAATTTGAGTTTTGATCACAAATCACTTCCACCATTCAATAATACTGTTTGTCTTATCTAGACCTGATAGTTATGTACCTCTAATATCTGTGTTTGTTTCTTTTTACTAGCTTAAGTTCCTACGCAGAACTCATCAAGGATGCCCTTGAGAAGACAATTGAATCTGGCCAGGTATGTCAGAGTACATGTATACTACAGTCAACTCTCTCTAAATCAAACACCCTTGGACCAATTTCTGCTGTGCTGATTAGTGAGGTGTCCACCTTAGTGAGGTGTCCGCCTTAGTGAGGTATCCGCCTTAGTGAGGTGTCCACCTTAGTGAGGTTGTCCGCCTTAGTGAGGTGTCCACCTTAGTGAGGTGTCCACCTTAGTGAGGTGTCCGCCTTAGTGAGGTGTCCGCCTTAATGAGGTATCCGCCTTAGTGAGGTGTCCACCTTAGTGGGGTGTCCACCTTAGTGAGGTGTCCGCCTTAGTGAGGTGTCCACCTTAGTGAGGTGTCCGCCTTAGTGAGGTGTCCACCTTAGTGAGGTGTCCACCTTAGTGAGGTGTCCGCCTTAGTGAGGTGCCCACCTTAGTGAGGTGTCCACCTTAGTGAGGTGTCCGCCTTAGTGAGGTGTCCGCCTTAGTGAGGTGTCTGCCTTAGTGAGGTGTCCACCTTAGTGAGGTGTCCGCCCGCCTTAGTGAGGTGTCCACCTTAGTGAGGTGTCCACCTTAGTGAGGTGTCCGCCTTAGTGAGGTGTCCGCCTTAATGAGGTGTCCACCTTAGTGAGGTGTCCACCTTAGTGAGGTATCCGCCTTAGTGAGGTGTCCGCCTTAATGAGGTATCCGCCTTAGTGAGGTGTCCACCTTAGTGGGGTGTAGATTATAGGTAGATTAGGTGTCCTCAATTAGTTTACACTTGTGTAAGCTAGGCAAATAATTGACACGTTAATAAAGGTTATTATTATTCTCTTATTTTTTTCTCCAGAACTTGACTATGGACATGGGTGGCAGCTCAGGCACTTCTGACTTTATGCATGCAGTAATTACCAACTTACACCCACAATAAAGTAGCTGTTTTATTGACACAGCCTTTAAATGCATTCATATTAATGCAGACGTACGGAGGATGATTTGCCAATCAAGATATGGCTGGATACCATGTGGAGAAATCAATTGTCGAAAAAATAAAAAAAAAAAAACAACTTTTAAATGTTCTTTTGCGCTGCTTTGTTATAAGGCCTGGTATCTTGACAATGATGGTTTACAAAGAACATGTGATAATAATTTATTATTTACTTTATGAGATGCAAAATAAAAATACCCAATTTATGACTGAATGATATTTTATTAATGATCACATGTAAGTCTGACAGCAAAGAGAAATATTAAGCCTAATAATACCGTATGTTCAGTACAATGTACTTAGATATTACAATACAGCGAGATATTTCCTCACACTACTCTTATTGGAAACTCCCTGAGATCATCATTTACCACAAAGTAAAAATGTCATTTTGAAGATGACTTTATATTTCAAAAGAGCAAACTAAAGCTGCTTTGACATAAATCAGTTGCAAATACAGAAAGTATAGTCTTAATCTTCATAAGGGATTCCATTGTTATTCACTGACAAGCTAGTATATATGTACATTGTAGTACAACAGCAATGTTGTTTCCTCTCCCTCCCCTCCCTTATTGTTGTTGCTGGTCAATAGAGAGATGCTGCCATAAATATCACTAATGCTTCAATTCACTGTATTACTTCTTTTGAATGTTTTTTGTTACCCATTTTATCCCCTCCTACAAGAGAACCAACAGCAAAGTTATCAGTTTTTGGACAAATGTACGTAGTAGTAGTAGTTATAGTAGTAGTAGTAGTAGTAGTAGTTAGTAATAATAATAATAATATTGAACTAAATTTATTCAATTAAAAGAGAGGGGTGTTGATGAGAGCAAATATGATGTACATGTAGATATAACCCCTATAATTATTCAAGGCTATGGCCCCCCATGTACATGTAGATATAACCCCTATATAACCCCATGTACATGTAGATATAACCCCTGAGAAATACAAGACCCATGTACAGAATAAAGATATACAGAACTATGAATGGTGAAATCTACAAGACATACATGTACAGAACTAAATGATGGTGATACAGAACTAAATGAATGGTGAAATCTACAAGACATACATGTACAGAACTAAATGATGGTGATACAGAACTAAATGAATGGTGAAATCTACAAGACATACATGTACAGAACTAAATGATGGTGAATGAAAATAACTGCCAAAACAATGAAATGTGCAGTAAACACCTTTCCATTAATTGGCATAATTTATAATTGTGGTCATAGATAATACTAAGAATATCTAAGCCATATAACTAAGCCATCCTTTGGTCCTTTATACAGGCCAGTACCTCTGAACTATGGTGAACAGTCATTTGATTGGAGAATAAATTACTATACATGATAATACTAAGAATATCTAAGAACTAAGCCATCCTTTGGTCCTTTATACAGGCCAGTACCTCTGAACTATGGTGTCATTTGATTGGAGAATAAATTACTATAATAATAATCTTTATTTTAAGTGGGTATACAAATACAACAATACAATAATACTGGTGAATTTGGCCCACTATAACTACTGATTACAATAATTACAGAACAATACTAGTACTGACTGCAATAAATTCCTGGTACTTTTATTTTTTTTATTTGGCTTACATGTACATATACTGATTGTGGTCATAGATAATACTAATAAATATCTAAGCATCATACATATATGCTTTTAACAATTAATAAGCAAAACATGGCAAAAGGTAAATGGTATTTTATTACAGGCCAGAACCTCTGAAACTATGGTGAACAGTCAAATTTGTTTGGAGAATCAGGGAATTACCAGAGTACTGACTGAGAAAGGGATTTGTATTGACTGGTAACTTTACTATACCTCACTAGCTGATTTAGCAGTCATTAAATCTTGCTTGTTAGCAAAGACTGGGGTACACCATGTAGTTTGTGCTCCTCCAATAACTCACCCAACTCCTGTAACAAAAAAGAACACGTGCCATGCAGCAATGGACACTATCTCAAGTTGCCATTCTGTAACCACATCCTTAAAGTGTATATGGAAATGTTTTCTTTTGAAAATCGATTACATGTGAAGTGAATTTGGGATGGTTCAGTATTTTGTGATTTGAGCGCGAGTTATGGTTGAAATCGTGAACTCGGTGTCAGATGGGTTTAATTTATTTTATTGTGCAAATTATTGACAAATCTGGCAAAAAATCTACAATTGATATACATGATGAATATTCGCTCCTGAATGTAGCGATTTTTTGATTCACCGTACCATATAAGGATGGAAACTCTGTTTTGCCCACTCATATGAAAACAACTCTAATGAATTACTAGCATTGTAGCTACTGGATAATACATTACTATAGCTCACTAGCTGATTTAGCAGTCATTAAGCTCTTGCTTGTTAGCAAAGACTAAAACAGGTATTCACCATTTGACTTTAGTTTGTGCTGGCCTCAAATGAAATCGTCTCCAACTCCTGTAACTAAAAATTTTTGGCGACATTGTCAAGCAACGGACACTATCTCTGGTTAGGACCATGGCTCGTAACCACATTCTTAAAGTGTATATGACAGAAAAAAAAATATTTTGAAAATCGATTACATATGCGAAAAGTGAATATTGGGATGGTTTCAGTATTTTGACGATATTTGGCGAGTAATAAAGGATTTTGTTTCGAAATCGTGATATCCAAGTCAAATGTCTAATTTCGGTGACGTCAGACGTGATTTTTTTAATTTATTATACAAAAGCCCCATTGTGTAAAATTATTGAGGTTAAAATATGAAGAGTTTCTCTATTGTCACTAATAACTGGCCATGAGTTTTTACGAAAATTCAGAAATTGAGTATCGATGTTTACGGTTTTGATGTTAATTTTGTTTTTCTATTTCAGAAAAGAGTGCTGCTTGGAAAAGTATAAATAAGTTACGGCAAAACCCACTCTGACGTCACCAAATTACCATATCCTGATTTCAAACTTTTATAACTTGCCAATGCGAAGCTCAAATCACAAAATACTGAACCATCCCACTATTCACTTCATATGTAATCGATTTTCAAAATATTTTTTTTGTGTCATATGCACTTTAAACGTCAAGAATCATTTCAACTCCATGAGTCGTAGTATTGTTCAGAGTCAACTTTATCCTGTAACTGAGTACAAGAATATGAAAGAATTTGAAAAAGATAATTTATGCCTTGGTGGGATTCAAACCTTTCATGATTACTAGAATAGATCATTGTACAGTTCTGTTCACTGACTATGAACAATGATGTCAAATAGAGGTTGGCGTAACTATGCATAATAAGAACATTTTTGTCTTTACAAAGTTACGCCAACCATGACTTGGCACCACTGTTCATGATCTATTAACAGATCAACCTAAGGATTATAATAACCATCAGTACAAAAAAAAAAAACAATTCAAAATCATACAAATATTCCAAGTTATTGAACAAAAACTACAGTAATGATAAATTATTGAAAAGAAACAGCTGAAATTCATATTTTTTCTCGTTTCGAAAAAATAATTGTTTTTGGATGATGAAAGATTATGTGTTTGTCGTCCGGTTTTAGCAGTAAAATTAAGTTATCCGTTGTTTTATTTGTCAGCTGGTATTGACAAATAACCCGTCACATTATAGTTAATGCTTAATGCATGGTTAGCTTATAATAGGTGCTTTGGATACGCATTGTATGGTTTACATAGCAACCACGGAACGTTTCGACATACCATTCCCGTTTCTTCCAATCTTTTATGATCACTACTGTCTACCACGTAGATCTAGATACAAGAATATAAAACAGAGTAAAAACACCACTTGAACATAGAAAATGTGTGAAAAAAATCAACAAGTATGACTATAATTACTACCAAGCAATACTGACGGTAGTTATTTAAGCAGATCTTATAGACCTACCAGTACATCGATATCATCGAAGTAATGCTTCCAGTATGGTCTAATCTTTCTCTGCCCTAAAACAACAATCATATATCAAAGATAAGTGTTGAATAATTAGGATTGATATTAGTGTAAAACTCACCTCCAATATCCCACACATTGAGTTTGATTCCATCACTTCCCTGGACTGATTTGATGTTAAATCCCTTCAATAAACCAACATAACGTTAAAAACACAATAAACTACGTTACGAAGGACACAGACAACTAACCTGTGTGGGTGTTATGTGTTGAATTTCCTCTGCTGCGAGTTTCTTGAGGATCGTAGTCTTTCCTGCGTTGTCTAAACCAAGCAGTAAAATCTTGATTTCTCTGTTCTTGTCTGATTTTAGTTTGCGAAGTAACGACAGCAAACCCTGTACAAATAAAGCCATTTAGATTACACGGTCTCATGATTTATCTTCCATATAATATCCTTACCATGTTCTCTATTGCTGTAAATCCTAAGATTTGCAAAGAGAAAAGAAAAGTGCTCAACCACTCGATGGAGCTGCAAATAAACAATATGGCCGTCAAGAGAGATACGTGACGTCATTTCCGGGCTCAGGGAAGAGAAAGACTGGGTACCATCTATTATACATTTTATAAACGAACATCGATATGGCTCTTTTGTCGCGTATTTCAACGCTTGGAAGACATGTGCTTCGTTATTCATCCATATTTCGTCCATTTAGACCCACCATCGCAACCTCTGTTTCAGTGACAAGGTTGTTCTGTGATGGTAAGAGGATTAGCAGGTTTTCTGTACCCGATATATCGAGTTTACCTGACGATCTGAGGGAAAGAATGGCTGAAGAAGAGGAAAAGGTATATATGTATGGAATAAGCAAGTGAATATACGTAATCTACCATTACATGTGACAAAAGTTAGCTAATATATACCGTACATCGTGCAAAAACTGTATTCCAAGCGTACAATCAAATCAGTGCATGTCTGTCTGGTGGAACGTCTGAAGGTGATACAAAGTTCTTCAGTACTTTCCTCAGTTGCTGTTCCATAATGATCAGTTAACGTTAGACGGAGAATTAGATCAGTGGGCGTCTTTAATAGTCATAGTATATTAAAACTGATCCCCAGCACTCTCCAACCTCTCCTATTCAATGACTAGTTTTGTCGAATGGACTGTTATCCTAGCAACCGTTGATAGAATCCCGCAGTAAATTGAAGAAGATAAATTTTGAAAAATATTGTTTGGAAGAAAGGATGGGAAATGAACTGGGAAATGGATGGAAAATGAACTCTGTTTATGATTACTGTACAGGCTTGATTTCTGTTTGAATGTTGCTTACAGTTTGATTTGTTGAAAAGTAAAATATAAGCCATTAGTGTATCGCACTCTCACATCCATAAGCAAGCGACCAGGACCATGCTACGCTCTAGGCTGCTTTCTCCGAATAGAACGCAGCCCCATACTGACTCCTGCGCATCCTAGAAATGGAAGCCGTTGATAGTAGAAACCTTTGACGATAGAAGATAAAAGCTCGCGAGGAATAATTAGAAGGGAAGGATGGGAAATGAACTGGGAAATGGATGGGAAATGAACTGGGAAATGGATGGGAAATTAACTGTTTCTTATTACTACAGGCTGGATTTCCTATCAACGTGTTCAAAGTACTGTCACATCGCCCTGACGAGCTTCGTGCTTTCTTGTCCTACTACGATACTTTAATGGTCAAAGAAAACAATCTGACAAAAGCAGAAAAAGAAATGATCGTCGTAGCAACAAGCGCCGCCAATAATTGTATGTACTGTGTGGTTGCACATGGCGCTCTATTTCGTATTTACTCCAAGAATCCAATAATTAGTGACCAAGTCACTGTCAATTGGAGGTCTGCTGATCTTTCTAAACGCGAACAAGCGATATTGGAATTTGCAACCAAAGTTGGACGAAGCGAGAACATACGAGATCAGGATATCAAAGCATTGGAAAAGGAGGGCCTGGGACTAGAGGATGCATGGGATATCGGTGCTATAGCAGCGTTCTTTGCAATGTCCAACAGATTGGCACATTTGACTGAAATGAGACCAAATAATGAGTTTTATCTCTTGGGAAGGCTGCCTCGTGAGAAGAAGCAGTGAAGATGGCACACGTTTCTACAACCACGGTTACTATAGTACCGAACCTTTCTATTCATATGTTTATGTAAAATATACAAGTACAGTTAGCAACCACGTGACCAAGCTAAGATCAACTACACTCATCTACATATTCCTCAAACTAATGTACAACAATAAAGAAATCATGCCTTGTCCAAAATCATCCTAAACTTATCAGTAATTATCAATGTTATATACAGTCGTTCTCAAAAAGGTTGTCCAGATGAAAAGACTACAATAATACAATAAAGTCACGTGATTCGTGTTTCCTCGCGTGGAATTTCAATTTGAGATGCAAAAGTACACGGCATTGTGAGAACTGAATGTAATACTGCTGGTATCAACTCGCAGTTCCGCGCGCAGAAATTGAAAACAATGAATCACGTGACTTTATTGTAGTATTGTAGTCTTTTCATCTGGACAACCTTTTTGAGAATGTCTGTATAAACCATGCACTACTATAAAACAAATAGATTCCATTTTGCCGTGCGTCTGTCGGTATATAGATGCACAGATGACGTCAAAATGTGGTGAGAACGAAAACGTTTACCGACGCCATGAGACGAAGTCGAGTCACTGTCAGTTCTCACCACATTTTGACGTCTTCTGTGCATCTACATACCGACAGACGCACGGCAAAATGGAATCTATTTGTTTTAAATAATATTTTGAGAGTTGAGTAATTTTGTGACGTCATATATATGCGTCTCTAATAACACACGGCTCTCGACGAATCAAAGCGCGCGTAATGTACCAATTATTGTATAAAGCTAGTACTGCATGGTATCGCTGTTCCCACCCTGCCCTTACACTGATATCCAACAGCCTAGTGACGTGATTCATGCAGTTGTTTCCCGTTGTTTGTAACAATACATCGAGTTATGTAAGCTTGTGCTTATATCACTTGTATGGACCAGCCCTTAGAGTTTTAACATTTGTATGTTGTCCTTTACGTCCTATAGTCTTCGTCTGGAATATCATCTACAGCCAAGTAGTATTAACCGTGATTTCATCGATGGTCAAGCTGTTTTCGAAGACACAAGATGTTGATGAGTATGCTAGACTTGTGGATGGTTGTTCGCATCCACTGTTTTGAACCGATAGCAAAGATTGTAAGCGTCTTGCGAATTCTTCCAAAGCACTGCTGCTTATTCCCCGGAAAAGATTCAACGATGTAATAAAGAAGTGTTGACAGTACGATGTAGTTAAACATTGATATAGACGCAGCAGTAGACCTCGAACGCGCTGTCGTAACTTGGAACGAAGCCAGTGTTCGTGTTGAGGAAAGCGCGCGCTTTCGTGAAGAAGAAGAGTGTGAAGATGATACGAGCTGAGGAACGTACAACCAAGATGACCAAATAAGACTTTCTTTACAAGTCGTAAACACTTTCGTTTGCACGGGTATTCATCAAATTGCAGCATGAACTTCTCTGCGCCACAGAACCAGATTCTCCAGTGAAAACCAACACGCGCAGGTTTAGCGACCAGGTGCACGCCAGATTGTAGTACGCACTTTCTCTTCTCCACATTTAAAGACCAATTACTGGTTCTCCATTTGTTCGCGCATACTGGCCACACTCCAGCGCACTCTATGGCAGGCAGTAGCTCAACATTGTAGCACAGATTTCTAATGTGAATGTCTAACAACAAACTCTCTGCAGTAGAGGTATTGGTGATGTGAATACCATCTGTGATTTGAAAATTGTGTCGAACACTTTCCATGTCGTTGATGAGCTTGCTGAAGAGTTTCGAAATGGACGAACGAAGGAAGTTAGGGGAGAGATACTCCTGACCAAACCGAGAACGAACACAAAGGCTTTTCCATGGATGTAGTACTGATGTGTCTGGTATTCTAACCAAAGCCAAACCCAATGGTAGACTACTCTCTTCTATGCATAGCTGGACAGACTTCAAGTACTTCAACACAACAACGATTTCAAATCTTGTGCTGCTTTTGGCAACGAAAAAACTGTTGTCGTCGATGGGTTGGAATGAGAATGGTGGGTAGTAACGAGACATGGCGGATAACAACACATTCAACACACATTGAAGTACTTTGAATGGTTCATTGTCAGCTGGCGTAATACTGTCATCTTCTTTTTCAAGTCGATCCAAGACTTCGTCTAGAAACATGTTTAAATACAATGTGTGTTTTGTGTCCAACGAATGTTATTTGGAGCAAGACCGACTGACAACCTTTTTAGACAGACTGAAAACGCGTGCTAACATTTTCACAATCTTATTGGTTGTTTGCATGAGCCGTGAAACTGTTTTACAGAATAAAGTGTTAAAAGTAGTCATCAATGCACAGTGTAAAGATTTTAGAAGTGGTAATTGGAAACCACAAATCGGTAAATCTAAAATAACAATGACTTTATGTCAGTGTCAATGTATTTAGTTTATACAACTAATTGGGGACACTATAATAAATTTGACAACTTAATTAGGATGATTTTGGACAATGATTTCTTTATTGTTATACATTAGTTTGGGGAATATATAGATTACACAGTGTTAATAGTTGTTCTTAGCTTGGTCACATGGTTGCTAACACATGGTTGTTTATTTTACATAAACATGAATACAAAAGTTCGGTAACTATAGTAACCGTGGTTGTAGAAACGTGTGCCATCTAATTCACTGCTTCTACTCAGGAACCTCGGGATCAGGCAGCCTTCCCAAGAGATAAAACTCGTCATTTGGTCTCATTTCTGTCATATGTGCCAATCTGTTGGACATTGCAAAGAACGCTGCTATAGCACCGATATCCCATGCATCCTCTAGTCCCAGGCCCTCCTTTTCCAATGCTTTGATATCCTGATCTCGTATGTTCTCGCTTCGTCCAACTTTGGTTGCAAATTCCAATATCGCTTGTTCGCGTTTAGAAAGATCAGCAGACCTCCAATTGACAGTGACTTGGTCACTAATTATTGGATTCTTGGAGTAAATACGAAATAGAGCGCCATGTGCAACCACACAGTACATACAATTATTGGCTGCACTTGTTGCTACGACGATCATTTCTTTTTCTGCTCTTGTCAGATTGTTTTCTTTCAACATTAAAGTGTCGTAGTAGGACAAGAAAGCACGAAGCTCGTCAGGGCGATGAGAAAATGATTTGAATGCGTTGGCAAGAAATCCAGCCTGTAGTAATAAGAAACAGAGTTAATTTCCCATCCATTTCCCAGTTAATTTCCCATCCATTTCGCAGTTAATTTCCCATCCATTTCCCAGTTCATTTCCCATCCATTTCCCAGTTCATTTCCCATCCATTTCCCAGTTCATTTCCCATCCATTTCCCAGTTCATTTCCCATCCATTTCCCAGTTCATTTCCCATCCTTCCCTTCTAATTATTCCTCGCGAGCTTTTATCTTCTATCGTCAAAGGTTTCTACTGTTGCATTGTGGGCATTTCCGCTAGGATGCGCAGGAGTCAGCATGGCGCCGCGTTCTATTCGACTGATGATGACTTAACAGTCGAAAACATTTTTAAAACAAATCATTTATTTTTACATATATATATATTTTATCTAGCAACTATTATGACAATAATAATAATAATAATGGATCAACTTTATTTAATGTATTTTTCCACAAACGATTGCAAATCTCACTACATAATAATAATAATAATAATAATATTTTATTTATATTGTGCCCATTATATGTGAAATATGTTCAATGCCGCGTTACATCATTAGAAATAAATATAAATAACTAATATACATAGAAATAAGTAAATTGGCCATGGATGTGAGAGTGTGATACACTAATGGCTTCTATTTTACTTTCCAACAAATCAAACTGTAAGCAGCATTCTGTTGTGTGGAAGTACTACAGTTCTAACACTGATCCTGTCGATCCACCAGCATCAACGCTGATAGTTAGTTAACTCATTAAATGTTCATTATGGCTACAACGTCACACACAAACACGTGTACACTAACAACGTCATGTCTGGATCACAAATAACACTTTTCAAAGGCGTTATATCCTAAAGTAGTTCTGTTAATAGTACTTGATTATTTGCATGATTGTAGCAACATACCTTTTCCTCTTCTTCAGCCATTCTTTCCCTCAGATCGTCAGGTAAACTCGATACATCGGGTACAGAAAACCTGCTAATCCTCTTACCCGATCACAGAACAACCTTGTCACTGAAACAGAGGTTGCGATGGTGGGTCTAAATGGACGAAATATGGATGAATAACGAAGCACATGTCTTCCAAGCGTTGAAATACACGATGATGATGCCATGTTCTTGATCGAATATTGGGATCAAGTACGTCCACCATGAGTTACCATGCATGACATGGGCATGGCATATCGGCCAATAAGGATTCTTGTTTCATTGACGTGGAGGAATAAGAAAGCTACAGTATCGACAGCACAACCCTGCAAGGGGTCAGGGCTTTGATGTTGAGGAAAATTGAGTGGAAAAAGTAAAGTAAAAAAGTAAAGCAACCTTATTTAAAGTGTATATAATGCTAATTTGGTGACGCGAATTCGGGAATTTGTCATATAACTTATAAATTTTTTTTTCAAGTAGTGCTTTTTTTCTGAAATAAGAATAAAGTTCATAAAACTATTTCTATAAACTGTGGAAAGATATCGCAAGTTTAGAAATGCCAGTAATTTGCACAAAGGTGTTTTTGTATAATAAATGATGATTTACGTCATCTGATTTGCATATTGAGAATTCAAACCTCTGTAACTCACAAATGCTAAGCCCAAACCAGGAATCTACTACACCACCCCATTATTTACTTCATAAAGAATCGATTTCCAAAATAAAAAATTTGGGCCATATATACACTTTAACGTTGGTAACTCGTAACAGTAATTCAACTGACAAACCTGAGGCCGACGGTGCGTAGGTTTTACAAGATTTCCCCTCTTTCTATCAGTGCTCCGTTTTACGGGTATTTAAAGCAACCTTATTTAGCGTCGGTAAACTCGTAGAAAACAGTAAGTTTAAGAAAAAACTGACAAACCTGAGGCCGACTTTTCCGAAATATTCTCCTTGCAAAAAGCGGAAGACAGGTTTCTAAACGAGGGTTAATAGATGATCATAAACGTGATTATACACAACTACTTTACTCCCCTCTTTCTATCAGTATTTCGTTTTCAAAATTCTTTGTACGTTTAACCACGTGATACGCTGTTTTGGATTTCATTCACTTAATGAGTATATAAAACTCTCAAGCTGTGCCAAGTTTTGTGATGTTTAGTCAAAATGATAGAGGTAACTCTCAAGCATAACTTTTTCAACGTTTTTCTGCTATTTAAGGCTTGAACCAGGCCTTAAGTACCTTGAGGTAACTCGTAACAGTAATTCAACTGACAAACCTGAGGCCGACGGTGCGTACTTTACTCCCCTCTTTCTATCAGTGCTCCGTTTTACAGGTATTTAAAGCACGTAACAGTAATTCACTGAGGCCGACGGTGCACACTTTACTCCCCTCTTTCTATCAGTGCTCCGTTTTACGGGTATTTAAAGCAACCTTATTTAACGTCGGTAACTCGTAACAGTAATTCAACTGACAAACCTGAGGCCGACGGTGCACACTTTACTCCCCTCTTTCTATCAGTGCTCCGTTTTACGGGTATTTAAAGCAACCTTATTTAACGTCGGTAACTCGTAACAGTAATTCAACTGACAAACCTGAGGCCGACGGTGCGCACTTTACTCCCTCTTTCTATCAGTGCTCCTTTTTACGGGTATTTAAAGCTGAAAACATTTTTTGCTTATCAATTGTGCATGCAGTATATTTCTATCTCTGCGCTGCTATATCCTATAGAGGTTTGCGTTTGTGTAGTTTTGATTTAGATTTGTGGTTTCCAATTACCACTTCTAAAATCTTTACACTGTGCTTTGATGACTACTTTTAACACTTTATTCTGTAAAACAGTTTCACGGCTCATGCAAATAACCAATAAGATTGTGAAAATGTTAGCACGCGTTTTCAGTCTGTCTAAAAAGGTTGTCAGTCGGTCTTGCTCCAAATATCATTCGTTGGACACAAGCCAAGCGATTATTGTAAGTAGGGGGGCGATTATTGTAAGGGGGCGATTATTGTAAGTAAGGGGGCGATTATTGTATGTAAGGGGGCGATTATTGTAAGTAAGGGGGCGATTATTGTAAGGGAACGATTATTGTATGTAAGGGGGCGATTATTGTAAGGGGCAATTATTGTAAGTAAGGGGGCGATTATTGCAAGGGGGCGATTATTGTAAGTAAGGGGGCGATTATTGTAAGGGGGTGATTATTTAAGAGCTGCATGTAATAATCAAGGGAATAATTAACCACACAACAATTCGACAAGATTCATTGTAATTATTTACATTATCAACATTGATGATATTCTTCATTCTATTTGAATTGTACGTAACGATAAACTATGTTAATAGAAACCTTGGGGATAGATAAGCCTAGTACGTGGTACTACACTTACACACATTCTCCATCTTTGGTTTTACTGATTGCGCGCAATATTGACAGAGATTGCATCCATCCATGCAATTATTCAATGCAATAACGTGCAGCGATGGATGGTGGATATGCGGCAATATTGGTGCAGTATTTTCACTAGTAACGCAAGCACAAGACACCTTATCAGTTTCACTGTGAAAATGAGCTCGACGCAAGCACAAGCTAAAAGTGCATGCAGGAGATCACAACGACCATAATTGTTCCCTGTGTTTGCGTCGCTAGTGATGCTTAATAGGTGCATTATCAATCATGCGGCATGCAACAAGCCGATTTATCATTGTGTGCTTGGTGAACCGTTACAATATCCATATACATGCATGCAGTCCCGCAGTGCGTGCTGGGTAATATTCTTGCCATATCTGATTCCAATGAAAATTCAAAAAATATTGTTTCAAGTGCAGCTGCTGCCATAGCAACGCAGCTAAATTAAATAATAGATGATTGTATAAGAACACAAGTTGTTGTAAAAACTCAAAAATAGACTTTTTTTGCTGCATTCATTGGTTGTAAAACATTGTAAAATAATCCCTATTGATCAGACAAATGTGATTCTCATGTCGTCACTCTCGTACGTTACGTACGGATCGAGTTGTGGAATCTCTTTCCCAGGCTTCCTCGAACTTGACGTCCGAGGTTCATCAAAGAGCCTGGAACCAAGCTTCTGATTATCCCTTCTAGATTCTTTATGTGGTCCGTATGGCGTTCCCTCATTGGTGGGTTCTGCCACAAAGGTCTTCTCATTGGTTCCAGGTGTTATTGTCTTATTAATGCTAAGATCAAGATTGGGCGTGGCAAGGGGTGTAGACACGCCCTCGCATAGTGGTGAAGGCGGAGGAAAGTTAGCGATGTCCAAGTCTTGCACGTGATCTGGTACTGGTGAAGGGGGGAGGGGGAGGGGACTAGTGATGTTCCTAACAGACGATGTAGGTATCCTAGGTGATGTAGTAGGAGGCGTGGTTACAGCAGGTGGTTGATCAGCTATTATATGACTGTCTTCTACAAGACCTTGCATTAATTCAACAGAGTCTGTGATTGGCTTAGGGCGACGTGGTTTAGATTCAGAACTAATAATACGATATGGTTTGATGCCGGGTGTTGATGGCACGAATACCTCGGTTTTCCTGGTGTTAAGTTGTGGAAAGTGAAAAGGAGACAGATTTCCCTTAGTGCTTGTTGCTGTGTTTGTTGCTATGCCATCACTTTGACGTCTTTTAATGGACGTTTTTGACGTTCGTCGTTCTTCATGTGGCGTCGCTTCATAAACGTAAGGGACGTTGCGAGTATAATCGGGTGCGCTAGACGATGACAGTGTTCTCTGCTTGGCTGAGTAAGTGTTGTACTTGTGTACAGAAACTGCTTGTACGACTCTTACATTCTTGTCTGGTTCGTCCTGTTCGTCTATGCTATTGTTTATATTACCAGTAGACGTAGGTAAACCACGAATAGAATTCACAGTTAACGGTTGTGTGCTGTGTGTACGTGTTTGTAACGTATCAGGCATACTCTCAGAGAGTGATATGGGGTGTCTAGACAGACTCAAAGGCCGACTGTCTAATCGAACAGGCGTCACTGCCTCGACCGTGAATACAGCACCGTCCGTGCAAGTCCTGGGACGGACTATATTAATTCGTCTGTACTGTTCTCCCCTGTGTTCCCAGGGGCTGTGTGACCGCTCGTTGCTTGAGCTAGACGCAGACCGCTTCAACGACCCACTGTCCTCGCTTTCATGACATTCAGGAATAGTGGACGTCCCTGACACAGACCGCCGTCGTAGCTTATCCACTAGTTCGCTCATCAAGTCTACTTGTTCATGCGTACTTGACGGAGTTGATAAAGCCTTCTTAACGACGGGTCTAGTTTCACCTTTAAGCTTCAGGCTTCCTGTGCTATAACGTGAAGGCGAGACTACAGGTGGTGGTGGAGGCGGTGGGGGAGGGGGTGGGGAGGTTTCTATTTCAATTGGTGGCGCAGCTTGTGGAAGACGCAGGAAGTCTGGTAGTACGAAGCTATGCTTGCCAAGCTCTCCTCTCTGATCGTCCATTCTATTGCCTTGAGCGCGACTCAAAAGGTCTAATAACTCTGAAATAAGACGGAAAACACTTTTAGCTTCACTCACACAGAAAAGTAAAATAAACAGTTTCTTTAAAGAAAACTTAGGATAGAACCGTAAACAGCGGCCCCAAGAACAGAACTCTCCAACCGACAGATACAACAGAATGGTAGACTCCTATAAGTCATGATATTGCCCTCAGGGAGGGGATATAACAGAATGGTAGACTCCTACTGATATTGCCCTCAGGGAGGGGAAATAACAACAATAATTGAACGTAACATCATCATTCTGATAATAAAATAAAATGTCTTCCACGTTGCTAACAATGATTCATGTATAATTAATGATCCTTAACACGTATATATACATGCATATACTACTTCAATAGATTAACACAGCTGGCACGCTCACTACACTAATGTTATGAGTGTACGACCAATATAAAAGCGAGTGCAGTAACTTATCCATGTGGTGTCGAGAGCGTTCAGTACAACAGATAACAACATCAAATATTCATTCTCTACCAAATATACATTTGTCTTCAACTTCAATAAAATGAAATCTGTTTAAAGACTTTATACAACGTAAAGATCGCTCGTAATGTAAGATTGGTGGGGAATTCTCTCTCTAGGAAACACAGAGCATTGAAATTCCTTGATGGTTTTATGCCGTTTAGTCCTAAGAGATCAGAGGTCGTGAGGAGCAACGCATCTAACGATGTCCAACAACGTTTTACCTGATACACTATTTACGAATAGCAACATCTAGTATCAATATATGAATATATCTTATAGAAAGTACGTTATTCAATGACAGCAAGATACGGGTCATTACGTTTTGAGGAAATTACATGAAGTATATCCAAATAAATTGTAATCGTTCACCAAGTCCACACACTCACCTGTAACTTCCGATTTACTCTTGATATTTCCTCGACCTGACTTGTTCAACGATTTCTCACTGGACTCTTTTCGCTTTCTGCTAAACAACCCAGGTCCTCGAAGAAAACTCTTGCCAAAACTGTCGTCGTTCAAAGACTCTTGGCTACGAAACGGCTTTAATCCGGGTACCCAGACACCTGCGTCGTCAAAGTAACCGTTGCCTAGCGACTGTTTCTTTCCGCGTATGATGTCTTCAAAAATCGAGTCATCAAAGCTGCTACCTCGCCTGCTGCTGCGCCGAGGGGAACTGAATCCCACTGGAGGCTTGATGTTAATCTTTGGTGGCCCATTGTTGTTGCCTAGGGAAATAATACATAATTAGAATGGAACAAATGAATGAATGGCAGCCTAGTTCCAGGTTCTGATCTCGCGCTTCGCGCTCGGTTAGGACAGATAACGCCTGGGACTAGGCTGAATAAATGGGATAAAGCGGTATGGATGAAAGGAAGGGAAAGGAAGACAGAAGAATTCCCTAACAATATCGTACATATCCTTTCGTTAATACAAACATGTTATTTCCGTGGCGTAAGGTAAACATCCCCTGACGTGTCATTGAAAAGCGCACTCAGTGAAAGCCATCATTACTGAGTCAAGATAACCCACATGCGAAGATGGTTCACAGAAATGCACGTTTTTATAATAAAATATCTTATGAATAAACAGAGTGATTAGCGAACAATAAAGGTCCTGTTGATTGGTGTTCATTACTTTTGCAGAAGAAGAAAACAACAAATATAAAACAATAGAATTAGAAGAAAAAAAGCAGGAAATTGCGGGCGATGTTTCCTGAGAATAGAAAGCGATATCAACATACTTATTGTTTCGATGATAAACGTACTAGAAATAAAAACCTTTCTACAGACTAACTATAACATACAATAAACTCTAACTACACTAAATAGGAGTTCACTTCATAGATAATTTGTATTGAACGAGAGAAATCCTACATCAAGGCAGCTATCAATATCAATCTTGTTTGATGTAGCAGTCGCGACAGAGAACGCGTGACGCTGTTTGAGGAATAGTAATCAGCGACCCACCTGCCATAGCACATACCTGAGTTGGAAATGATTGCAAGTCTATACTAAAGGCGTACGCCTGTCCGTTTTAAAGGAGAAGTGAGAATTTGTGACTAAAAGTGGCATCGTTTATCACCAAGTAGCTAGACCGCGTTGTTTACTATCTATAGCACTATAATTCTAGCACTGTGTTTTACAGAGGCAACAAAGGTCTTGTAGCTATAGGGAGAGTATTGGCTTCACAAGATATATACATGGACAGTCTCCTGACAGTGTATGGAAAGGAAAACGTCTTTAAATTCCATCAAACTATCCCTGGTTTGTGGTTAGTTTGTAGTTCTGCGTACAAATGTAATTCTTCTCTTTTCGATAAAATAAATATAATTTCTATTCTATCAAAAGACTATATTCAATGCCAGTAAACTTACCATATACTGCAAACTTTAACATTTCGTCCTATAGACCTAGTAGTATGTACCTAGTAGTACGCGCTATATAGTCCGCTACACAACTGACAGTCAATACATGAATGAATACAATACTACGTCATCTAACACTTATATATACAGAGTCACAATAAAGACCGACCAATCATAAAGGCGAATATCAGTTCTTGTCACCACATTTACAGCTACGTTAAGAATAAGTCATATTTTAACGATGGATAATTGTGGCTTTAAACATCTTAGTAAAAGCAGAATAGTGTTGAATAAAACATTGTAGTTTTACTTGAAGTACGAAAGTATCTGAATGTAGTTGTAGCAGGTGGATTAAACATAAATATAAACAATACTCTGCATACTACAAGTATAAACACGAGGGATACGTAAGCACCACAGCATGTTCGAAGTCGGCACACTTTCAACTTTAGTTTTCAACAATTTCTTTTTAGTTTTCAACGTTTTCTCGACAGTAAAAGCGATGTTAAAAGTTGTTTTAGTAACTACCGCCATCGTATTCCTGGTAATGAACCCTTATAACGGCGAACAATGACAAACAATGACAAACAAAGACAAGAACGTGGCGAATATCCCTTCACCAATGCAACAGGTCTTTGATGTAAATTATCATTATATTTATAAGCGAAAAACAGTAATTCACCCGCTCTTGCCGTATAGGCCTACACGTACACTAGGAAACGATCAAACTACTTCACAAGATGAACCGAAGTAAAGTACCATTTTCACTGCAGTCAAAGGCACGATAGCCGGGCTGAAGCAAAACCACGAAGAACCAGAAGTCACCCGGCATTGTCTGTCTTGATTGCAAGCAGATGGCTAAAGGGGAACCATATATATTTATAGTTAATAGATACGAAAACAAGGGAAATGAAGGCAGCCAAACTGTCTGCTATGTGGTTCGATGCTACACGAGGAATGACAACTAGAATATAAACACCGCCTTCAATCACTTTAAAGCTTGATAAGAGTTCAGCATCATGGTTTTCTAAGTCGTCTTTTCTTCGAGTGAAATATAATAAAAGACGGTAATCACGAAAAACAGCGTAATAAGAAATTCTCTCAAAATTCAATTATAATCTCACAGAGGTAAAGTTGACGTATTCATTTGCCTGAGTGTGTTTTGACTACCGAATAGGCTTCGTAGCGTCTAGGTTATGTATTGTTTGGCATATGAAGTCATTCGGTAACAAATTTATGATATTCACCAATAGAAACCATATGTTGAAATGACTCACCACTGCAATAAAGCAGTCATTTATTACACTGTCTAACATCTTTGATCTACCGACGAGTCTTTGAGAAACCGTATCTAAGCCACAACGACTAACGAGGGATAAAGAACTCGACAGTCAAACATGTGGAAATCTTTGCAGTGAGGAAAGAAAGCAACTCAGGAGCAAGAAGAACAGGTAATGTGCAATAGATAGACAACAAACAGTTCATGCCTTAATAATAGTGTGAAAAACAAATGAGAAATTTCAGTTTCGGTGAAGTTATGAAAATAACAATCATCTTCAGTTAGTACAAATTGTAGTCGTAATGAAAGACAATGAAAAGTGATGAACTTTGTGGTCGTGAAGGTAGTTATGGAGAAAGGAATTATTCCCTTGCGAATAAATCAGGAAAATTGGCATTCGAAGGGATACTCATGCTCGAGAATCCATCGGTGCTCTTCGGCGTGGGCTCGGAAATTGAGGGATACTGAATACGATCAAAGCGATATGGTATAATACTAGGTGAGATACAGTCATTCTCAAAAAGGTTGTCCAGATGAAAAGACTACAATACTACAATAAAGTCACGTGATTCATTATGTATTCAATTTCCTCTCGTGGAATTTCAATTTGAGATGCAAAAGTACACGGCATTGTGAGAACTGAATGTAATGGCGCTGGGATCAACTCGCAGTTTCGCGCGCAGAAATTGAAAACATAGTGAATCACGTGACTTTATTGTAGTATTGTAGTCTTTACATCTGGACAACCTTTTTGAGAATGGCTGTATATATCAGTATCTTACGTACAGAACATTATTTGCGACTTTTTAAAAACTAAAATGGCAGCTAACAATACAAGGAAGTTCTGCTACATGATCACGTGACTACTCACCAGTCAGCTGTTCACTGGTTTCTATGACAACACACTGATGTTCGATTGACGCAACTGGAATACCGCTGTCCAAAGGTACTTCACAGTCCACCTTATAATCAGAAAGATCAAGTCAGTTTACTACCATATAAGGGCTTCATATGTAGACTGGTTTCTACGTATAGACGACAGATCAAGACAGTTTACTACCATATAAGGGCTTCATATGTAGGCTGGTTTCTACGTATAGACGACAGATTAAGTCAGTTTACTACCATATAAGGGCTTCATATGTAGGCTGGTTTCTACGTATAGACGACAGATTAAGTCAGTTTACTACCATATAAGGGCTTCATATGGCTGGTTTCTACGTATAGTCAGTTTACTACCATATGGCTTCATTTCTACGTATAGACGACAGATCAAGTCAGTTTACTACCATATAAGGGCTTCATATGTAGGCTGGTTTCTACGTATAGACGACAGATTAAGTCAGTTTACTACCATATAAGGGCTTCATATGTAGGCTGGTTTCTACGTATAGACGACAGATCAAGTCAGTTTACTACCATATAAGGGCTTCATATGTAGGCTGGTTTCTACGTATAGACGACAGATTAAGTCAGTTTACTACCATATAAGGGCTTCATATGTAGGCTGGTTTCTACGTATAGACGACAGATTAAGTCAGTTTACTACCATATAAGGGCTTCATATGTAGGCTGGTTTCTACGTATAGACGACAGATCAAGTCAGTTTACTACCATATAAGGGCTTCATATGTAGGCTGGTTTCTACGTATAGACGACAGATCAAGTCAGTTTACTACCATATAAGGGCTTCATATGTTAGGCTACCATTTACGTATAGACGACAGATCAAGTCAGTTTACTACCATATAAGGGCTTCATATGTAGGCTGGTTTCTACGACAGATCAAGTCAGTTTACTACCATATAAGGGCTTCATATATGGCTGGTTCTACGGCTCAAGTCAGTTTACTACCATTAAGGGCTTCATATGTAGGCTGGTTTCTACGTATAGAGACGACAGATCAAGTCAGTTTACTAGGGCTTCATATGTAGGCTGGTTTCTACGTATAGACGGCAAGTCAGTTTTCATATCATATGTAGGTAGGCTGGTTTACTTTCTACGTATAGACGACAGATCAAGTCAGTTTACTACCATATAAGGGCTTCATATGTAGGCTGGTTTCTACGTATAGACGACAGATCAAGTCAGTTTACTACCATATAAGGGCTTCATATGTAGGCTGGTTTCTACGTATAGACGACAGATCAAGTCAGTTTACTACCATATAAGGGCTTCATATGTAGGCTGGTTTCTACGTATAGACGACAGATCAAGTCAGTTTACTACCATATAAGGGCTTCATATGTAGGCTGGTTTCTACGTATAGATGACGTCACACACTAGTAACGATAACTAATTAAGGCTGATTTAGACTGCACGACTGTTGCCTACAACTGTCGCACACAACTTGCTCGCGCTTACTTACGGCACGAATCGTTTCGTGTAAATCAGCCTACAACTTGCTCACGACTGTTGCACACAACACAAAAAAAGTTGTAGGGATTTTGAATCATGTTTCAAAACCCTGCGACAGTCGTAGCCAAATAAGGTAAAAATATGGCGTAAAATGGCGTATCTTGAAACAATTTTGCCGAAGGGGGGTAGCGCGGGGAAGGTATTTGACTTTAAAATGGCGGACAATGTAAACATAGCTCCAGTTTCCAAGAAAGTGAAACAAGAATGGTTAGAGGAAGACATCGAAAAACTTGTAACCTTGTGGAGCGAGGAGAAAGTGTTGTACCGATGCTGCCACAAAGATTATTTAAAGAGATGCTCGAGCGGCAAAATCCAAACCGAACAAGTTGTACACGATTTTGTAGTGTCGTGAGCTAAAAGTTGTAGCTGTGTAAATGGTACGTAAGTCAAGTTGTAAGCAAGTTGTGTGCGACAGTTGTAGGTAAAAGTCGTGCCGTCTAAATCAGCCTAAGTAGATGTTTCCAATCACGGGAAGTTATGGACCGCTAACTGACCAATCACAATTCACCAATTTTATTTGCCATATAATAAGGCCTCTTATGCTTGCGCTTATGCTTGCGCTTATGCTTGCGCTTATGCTTGCGCTTATGCTTGCGCTTATGCTTGCGCTTATGCTTGCGCTTATGCTTGCGCTTATGCTTGCGCTTATGATTGCGCTTGTGCTTGTGCTTATGCTTGCGTCAGGCTCGTTTTCACAGTGACATAAGGCCTCTTGCGCTTATTTTTGCGTCAGGCCGGGTTTCACAGTGACACAAGGCCTCTTGTACTTGCGGTTATGTTTGGGTCACTAGTACAAACGTACAACGCCATATAAAGACTTACCAAATGTACGATAACATTGGAGTATTCCATGTCATATCGTCTTAGTATAGGTTCAATACTGTCATTTATGGACTGGTCAGGCCTGGCCTTCACCAATAATAAGATTCCTTTTGGTAATTCAACCCTGAAAAAATAAAACGGGTTCAGTTACTTTGGAAAGAATATCCTCAACATGGAAGACACGTTCACGTAGTAACACCTTCCAGTCTCTTTTCTCTTCTTTTACCATTTTTTTCGCGCAAAATGTTTTTTTCCAAAGACGCAAAGTATTTTAAATCACGTGACCAAGGGAATAGATCACTTGACCAAGGGAATAATCACGTGACCAAGGGAATAGATCACGTGACCAAGGGAATAGATCTGTGAATACATACTTGAATAACGATCTGTGTTCTAAGTTGATCTCCTTGCCAGCCATGCTTGACATATCTGCATCGAGTTCCTTTGTTTGCAGCGGCTGTAAGACAGACAAGGTGCGTTACACTTTGTATAAAAGAAGATCATGAACAAGACGCGCGCAACATATCAAGTTGGGCTCCCTGTGGTCGACTGATACGTCACAGCCTTATTTTATGAAGTAATTGTAAAAGACGCGCGCAACATATCAAGTTGGGCTCCCTGTGGTCGACTGATACGACACAGCCTTATTTTATGAAGTAATTGTAAAAGACGCGCGCAACATATCAAGTTGGGCTCCCTGTGGTTGACTGATATGTCACAGCCTTATGTAAAAGACGCGCGCAACATATCAAGTTGGGCTCCCTGTGGTTGACGTCACAGCCTTATTTTTTATGAAGTAATTGTAAAAGACGCGCGCAACATATCAAGTTGGGCTCCCTGTGGTTGACTGATACGTCACAGCCTTATGTAAAAGACGCGCGCAACATATCAAGTTGGGCTCCCTGTGGTTGACGTCACAGCCTTACCCTTTCAGAGCCACTAATAAACACATCTGCAGCAACAAATGACATGTGTCTCCTCTCATAGAGCTGCGTCAAAGCCTGTCGTAATGTCTGTCCTTGTTTAGCCGTCATTATGGTGGACGAGTGGTCTGGTAGTATCACACGACAGAACTGAAATACCTCGCTCTCACGTCGACCTTCGAGAGACTAGAATTAAAAATAAGTTTGTAAGTTTGCCACATTGCCAAGACAACACTACCATTAACGTCCTTATTCTAACCAATTACTGTCAAACAAACAAGATTCTTATGCACGGCCCTACTCCCCTGGGGCATTTTGACTCAATGCAAACGTAAGGCGGATAAACGGACCCGCAAGAAATATAGAGGGACTCGATCGCAGTCTAAGTGAACTTTTTGCACTCCATGCTTTAGATACCCTCCCCTCCCAATCTTACCAAGCCATGCCCAGCACCCTTCCCCCCTCATCTTACCCTGCTTCGACCAGCACCCTTCCCCCTCATTTTACCACAACACGCTCAGCATCCCCCCCTCATCTTACAAGCCAAGCCCAGCACCCTTCTCCCCTCATCTTACCAAGCCCTGCCCAACACTCTTCCCCCCTCATTTTACCACAACACGCCCAGCACCCCCCTAATCTTACCAAGCCCCGCCCAACACCCTTCCCCCCTCATCTTACCAAGCCCCGCCCAACACCCCCTTCCCCCCTCATTTTACCACAACACGCCCAGCACCCCCCCCTAATCTTACCAAGCCAGCAACCCCCCCCCATCTTACCAAGCCCCGCCCAACACCCTTCCCCCCTCATCTTACCAAGCCCCGCCCAACACCCTTCCCCCCTCATTTTACCATGACAACACGCCCAGCAACCCCCCTCATCTTACCAAGCCCCGCCCAACACCCTTCCCCCTCATCTTACCAAACCACGTCCAGCACCCTTCAGTGATGTATAAAGTGTCAATTACCTCGGTTGACTAACTCATACTTGGAAAGGAATCAGATAAAGACGACAACGAGCTGCGAGTACTACTGGGTTGGCTGTCAAAGGGACGATTGACTGCTACGAACACGAAACAACAAGTCTTATTATCATGGATTATCTCTTACTACAACGAGTGACCGTGGAGTAGTGAGAGGACTGAATAGAGTCGTTTTTGTATGAGTGGGAAACCCACGGCACGGAGTTACGGTCACGGTACGGAATCAAAGACATCTATTCAACCAATCACAGCGCGCAAAATCATTGCTCAACCAATCAGAATGCTTAGAAACAGCACGGTCAGAGCACACGGACACGGCACGGCACGAAACGTAACTACTTCCCACTCGTACGAAAACGACTCTTAACGTGCAGTCAGAACTCTACCAATTGACTTACGTTTCTTGGGTTGTTTTCCTGAGGAAAAATGAGAAATTCAATGAATGACCAAAGTGAAAGACAAATTAAGAAACGCACTGCAGGTACATTACGATAGCGAGCGTTCCTCGAATGTCGGCCCCGACAAATCACCCGTAAAACTTTAGGGCGAACATGTTTCCAAAGACTTGAAAAGCTTATCAATTTGCCTCATTTTTACAAGTTTTTCTGTGTTTTACTGGCGACTTTTCAGGCCCGAATAGTTGTCGCGTCTTTGGAGAAAAGCAACCCGTCAGGCCCTGGATTCACGAAGGCGTGCTAACATAAGACATATCCCATAAGACATAGGATATACGGTTGTCTTCAGTGGCCCCGCTCCCATTGACACAAGCACAGACACTATGCACTGGATCCTATGCATCTATCCCCTTACAAGGACGAGTGACGACCAGGGAGTAGTGGCCAGGACTGAAACAAGTCGACACTATTTTGGATCCTATGCATCTATCCCCTTACAAGGAGTCCCATAAACGACCAGGGAGGAACTGGCCAGGTCAAGAAACAAGCACAGACGGAATCACTGGATCCTATGCATCTATCCCCTTACAAGCGCGCAAACGATCATTGGCTCAAGAAACAAGCACATCACTATGACTGCCTAGAATCCCCAGCAGGGTCAGATAAACGACAGGGACACTGGCCACGGCAGCACAGACCCGCACTGGACTATCATCTATCCCCTTACAAGGAGTCCCAAAACGACCAGGGAGGAACTGCAGTCAGAAACAAGCACAGACCCTATGCACTGGACTATGCATCTATCCCCTTACAAGGAGTCCCATAAACGACCAGGGAGGAACTGGAGGTCAAGAAACAAGCACATTCACTATGCACTGGATCCTAAATCTATCCCCTTACAAGAGTCAAATTAAACGAAACAGGGAGGAACTGCCAGGTCAAGAAACAGCACAGACACTATGCACTGGATCCGATCTATCCCCTTTCCATAAACGACCAGGGAGGAACTGGCCAGGTCAAGAAACACAAGCACAGACACTTTGCACTGGATCCTATGCATCTGTTTACAAGGAGTCCCATAAACGACCAGGGAGGAACTGGCCAGGTCAAGAAAAGCACTATGCATCAATTCTATCCCCTCCATAAACAAGTTTTTCTGTGTTTTACTGCACAGACCCTATGCACTGGATAGTATGTCTATCCCCTTACAAGGAGTCCCATAAACGACCAGGGATTAACTGGCCAGGCAAGCTAACAAGCACAGACACTATGCACTGGATCCTATGCATCTATCCCCTTACAAGGAGTCCCATCAACGGCCCCGAACTGGCCAGGTTGAAACAAGCACAGACCCTATGCACTGGATCCTATGCATCTATCCCCTTACAAGGAGTCCCATAAACGACCAGGGAGGAACTGGCCAGGTCAAGAAACAAGCACAGACACTATGCACTGGATCCTATGCATCTATCCCCTTACAAGGAGTCCCATAAACGACCAGGGAGGAACTGGCCAGGTCAAGAATGCAAGTGCTTACCTTTCCAAGGCAGAAATGACTTTTTCTTCTCTCCTGGTGTTTTAGTCTCGTCATACGAACTCGTACTCTTTTTACTGCTTCGTCTTCCCCAACCGCGCGTTGAACGCTGGGATACCAAGCAAACATACTCAACAACAATCTCACAACAATCAAAACATTTTAAGAATATTCGTAGTTTTATGTTTTGTGTTAGTTAGAGGGTTTATTGTGTGCTTTGCTAGGCATTAGGAATATTTATATAGTAGGTTTAATCTATCTAGTCCATGGAGAGTGAACAATGCCTTTCATTTTGTATACAGCTGTTTTAAGTAACGTTGTCGCTGAAGCACTCAAAACAACGCGACAAGACCAAAAGGGAGCATGGGTAATGTGATTGATTTATATTTAAGGAGGTGAGCGTACCTTCTGTCACAACGATGGTGACTTGTGATGTCTCTGCTAACACTACTAATGTTCTTTGATGATGAAGTACCTTTTGTTACAACGATGGTGACTTGTGATGTCTCTGCTAACACTACTAATGTTCGTTGGTGATGAAGTACCTTTTGTTACAACGATGGTGACTTGTGATGTCTCTGCTAACACTACTAATGTTCGTTGGTGATGAAGTACCTTTTGTCACAACGATGGTGACTTGTGATGTCTCTGCTAACACTACTAATGTTCGTTGGTGATGAAGTACCTTTTGTCACAACGACGATGGTCTCTGACACTACTAATGTTCGTTGTGATGAAATACCTTTTGCCACAACGATGGTGACTTGTGATGTCTCTACTAACACTACTAATGTTCGTTGGTGATGAAGTATCTTTTGTCACAACGATGGTGACTTGTGATGTCTCTGCTAACACTACTAATGTTCGTTGGTGATGAAGTACATTTTGTTACAACGATGGTGACTTGTGATGTCTCTGCTAACACTACTAATGTTCGTTGGTGATGAAGTACCTTTTGTCACAACGATAGTGACTTGTGATGTCTCTGCTAACACTACTAATGTTCGTTGGTGATGAAGTACATTTTGTTACAACGATGGTGACTTGTGATGTCTCTGCTAACACTACTAATGTTCGTTGTTGAAGTTAGCATAAATATACCTTCTTCTTGCAGAAAACAAACAAATAAACAACATTACCCATGCTCCTTTTCGGTCTTATCCTGTATACACATAATTTGGCCCGCCGGCTTTAAACTCTGATTTTGAGGGTGGTTTATGACTAAGTTTATGTATTATTTTACTCAGCTCACTCAATTATAAAGCGTTTAGTTGGGTTTTATTACATTTAGTTTACCTTGATTTCAAAAGTGTAGCTGCCTCGACTGCTAACACTTGAGCATTCTGATTCTTCTGAAGATATTGACAGGCAGTTGCCCTGGAAACGTGCCACGTCATAACACAGGAATCCCGTTAGATGAATCGTTTAGTTTTATATTCAGAATGGTTTTAGAAAAAAACACTTTTTAGTTTTACAGACATGTTTCGGCAGTACATCTACCATCGTCAGTGTGAAGTGGAACAGATTTACAGGATGCCAAGGGATATAAATAACAAACGAAATAGAATAGTGATAGTGTGAGCCATGGGAATTATACAAGTAGCTTAAGGTTAACGTGCTTGACTTGCGCGTTAAGGGAAGGTTTCAGAATAGTTTTTAACCAATTTTAAGAAACATTTAATTTATAACTTGCTGCATAAATTGAATAATTTATTATTGGTCATAGATAATCAAATATCACGTCAGAATCGCTGAAGTAATACAGTCAACTCTCGTTACAGTGCACACCCTTGGGACACCCTCGGGTCTGTTTTTGATATTCTGTAAATATAATAACGAGAGTCCACAATATCAACAGAGTTGTTTTCAGTGAACTCACTGTAACTTTAGTTGGCCAGGAATATAGCTCCTGAACGCACTAGCGAGGTGTCCGTAATATCGAGGTGTACGCAAGGTGAGAGTTCGCTATATGTGCAAAATAGCTGTATGACAGGGCGTGGCAACACGTGTTCTGAAGACCTAGCTGATCTGGAAAATGTAATCTTGGTGGTGCTGCTACAGGAAGTGGCAGCACGTGGCCCTTAGACCTATCTGATCTACAAAATTTGATCTTGGCACAGGGCGTGGCAACATGTGTTCTAAAGATAGTCTAGAAAAGGGCGTGGCAGCACGTTTTCTAAAGACAGTCTAGAAAAGGGCGTGGTAGCACGTTTTCTAATCTTTACCTTTTTAAAAAGTTTTCCCTTATCAGGTTTCTCTTCATCAAATGGTAATGGTTGCCGTTCCATGTCAGCCACGAGACATTGTCTGTACAAGTCTGATTTCAAGAATCTTGGATAACTGTCAAACTTCATCAAAGTGTACACCTTGAAAGAGTAAAATGCAATTATTTAGCAGTGGCTACACCACGGGGCTCTATTGTCTGAATTAGAATTTAGAAATTGCTTTTTGTGAGAGAGTAAAAACCAGAATACATGGAGAAAAGCCTGGATTCATCCCCAGGACCATGAGATGAAGGCCAGTGCTCTCGCCACTCTGCGACCCTTGATCCTCATAAAGATACTTAGGGCGCTCTCAGAATCCACCAACTTGAACTTGGACAGGATGCACAAAATAGACTATTTTGATCCTAGGCCTTGATTGGTTAGGTCTATCCAGGCAGAAATGACCATGCGTCCCGTTATTACAATCAGTGGACAGACAGACAGTCTGGGTGTTGATTGACAGCAATGTTACATGTTGTCTTACCTGTTGTTGTTGCAGTCTGAACATGTCATTGGTTATTACAATCAGTGGACAGACAGACAGTCTGGGTGTTGATTGACAGCAATGTTACATGTTGTCTTACCTGTTGTTGTTGCAGTCTGTACATGTCATTGGTTATTACAATCAGTGGACAGACAGACAGTCTGGGTGTTGATTGACAGCAATGTTACATGTTGTCTTACCTGTTGTTGTTGCAGTCTGTACATGTCATTGGTTGGATTGGCTAAGTGTTCCTCGGCACGTTTAATAGCAGAACTGTCAATATTGACAGGCATTGTTGCATGGCTGCTAAGATGAGCATCAAATATGCTTACAGCTGCTGACTTGAGCTGAAAACAAAATACACACTTTATGTTACAACTGTAGTTCACAAGCGTAAGGGGTGATGTCACCTGCGAACAGGATTCAGGGGGAGAAAGACAGAGAGCTGCACCATCCATTTTCTCCTGTTCACAGTAGTTCTCCCAGGGCTAGACACTATGTTGTCCCTCTATTGATCAGTACTCGATATGATAGGAAACAGACGTATTAGCTATTGCTAGTTTGCAATCAATTCCTGGTGATTTAAAGTACAAATATGCAGCGTCCATGTGTTGGAGGTACAAACAAGAGAAGCTAATAAGCAATGCTTTTTTATCAGGAACCAACATGGCCACGATGACATCATGTAAAAACCCAGCAATTAAGGAATGGTCAACGCTTAGCGTGCGTCCATCGAGTTATGGAGCATGCGGAAATTTGGGAGAGCACGAGAGAAGCATAAGAGTTGCTCGAGGCGTAGCCGAGAGCAACTCTAGCTTCACGAGTGCTCTCCCAAATTCCCAAGTGCTCCATAACTCGATGGACGCACAGCTAAAGCGGTGACCATTTCTTTTATAACAGTCACTGCAATTTCAAATAAAACAATTTGATTTTCCGATTGATTTCAGAGCGTGCGCGCTATGACGATGATGTGAGCGTGTGTCCATGGACGTAGTGTGTGTCCGTGGGCTTACGGACACATACTAACCAACCAATCAGAGCGCACGTTATATCATAACTATGTTATAATAAATATTAGAGAGGCTGTGTGTGGCAATGAAGTATCAAATCATTGATTTTCAACAAGCAACAATACAGAGACTTCCCAGGTGCTGGGTATGCCCATCTCTTATTGGTATACCTGTGTTAGATGAAAGAGAGGAGACTGGTGACCCACCTATCTAACACAGGAATCCCATTACAATAGCAGTTATTGTGGGAAAGATTACAATTTCAAAACCAATATTAGATTGTAGCCCACATGTTTTGCATAAATCTCATATCCTTACAACAAAGATATGATATAAACTATCATGATGACATAACAAGGCTTGGCATATCATAGATACAATATTATTGATCAGTAATCTGCCCACATTCGGCAGATTTCTAACAGAGAATCACTAGAACTTCTACCTGATGGTCAGTCATGATACAATGTACAAGTGATCACAAGACAAGATGGCACCTACTATTAACAAACAAAGCTCTGTACAACAAGCAAACCACAAACCTCTTTCTCTGCCGTAATATTTCTAAAATCCGCACATGCCATCCAAAACACAATGTTTTCCTCGCTGAATTCTTTTTTGAGAAATTCCTGTAAAACACAATGTCTTTATCAAATTTGGCAAACAAGAATGAGGGTTTATCAGGTAATTTCAAAACTCATCGGACAAAAAATGATTATCATAGCTGGAAAGAGCTCGATAAAATTAGTAAAAATGTGAAGTTTGGAAAAGATCGCTCCACAAATTGCAAAGATATGAATTTTCAAAAATCGAAATTTTATATGAAAACCTTTGGAAATTACGCTTGTAGGCAACTCTTGCCTCCAACAAAGGTTTTCATACAAAATTTCGATTTTTGAAAATTCATATCTTCGTAATTTGTGGAGCGATCTTTTCCAAACTTCACATTTTTACTAATTTCAACGAGCTCTTTCCAGCTTTGATAATCATTTTTTTGTCCTATCAGTTTTGAAATTATGTGATAAACCCTCATTGTATATTAATTATTCTACTACCTGAAAGCACCTTAAACCAATAGAATCCTGCATGAGTTTATCAAACCCAAGTGCCCATCGAGTCACACGTCCATCATCAATACTAGATATATCTCCAGGCATACTACTAAGACTGTGTACACTTTGTGTACTGGAGCAAACGCTTGGACTAAGGTTGAGATTGGAATTACTTGAGACGACTGCTTCTGGGAAAAGACACAGAGAGCACATGGTAAGAAAATATGTCAAGGATATAAATGGTGAAATCGAAGTGGCATAAGAGGTCTGTTTACAGCCCAGTCATCGTGTGTATCATTGGAGAATAAAAACAATGATTAGACCATAAGGATAAGCAGTTGGTGTTTCAGACATTAATTTTATTGTTATACTGTAACAAGCTGAATTTGGATATGGATATATCAAATATTCACTTCATTCAGTGTGGATAAATCAAATATTCACTTCATTCAGTGTGGATAAATCAAATATTCACTTCATTCAGTGTGGATAAATCAAATATTCACTTCATTCAGTGTGGATAAATCAAATATTCACTTCATTCAGTGTGGATAAATCAAATATTCACTTCATTCAGTGTGGATAAATCAAATATCCACTTCATTCAGTGTGGATAAATCAAATATTCACTTCATTCAGTGTGGATAAATCAAATAAAATATTCACTTCATTCAGTGTAAATAAATCAAATATTCACTTCATTCAGTGTGGATAAATCAAATATTCACTTCATTCAGTGTGGATAAATCAAATATACACTTCAATCAGTGTGGATAAATCAAATATACACTTCAATCAGTGTGGATAAATCAAATATACACTTCATCAGTGTGGATAAATCAAATATACACTTCAATCAGTGTGGATAAATCAAATATACACTTCAATCAGTGTGGATAAATCAAATATACACTTCAATCAGTGTGGATAAATCAAATATACACTTCATAGTGTGGATAAATCAAATATACACTTCAATCAGTGTGGATAAATCAAATATACACTTCATTCAGTGTGGATAAATCAAATATACACTTCATTCAGTGTGGATAAATCAAATATACACTTCATTCAGTGTGGATAAATCAAATATACACTTCATTCAGTGTGGATAAATCAAATATACACTTCATTCAGTGTGGATAAATCAAATATACACTTCATTCAGTGTGGATAAATCAAATATACACTTCATTCAGTGTGGATAAATCAAATATTCACTTCATTCAGTGTGGATAAATCAAATATACACTTCATTCAGTGTGGATAAATCAAATATCCACTTCATTCAGTGTGGATAAATCAAATATTCACTTCATTCAGTGTGGATAAATCAAATATCCACTTCATTCAGTGTGGATAAATCAAATATACACTTCATTCAGTGTGGATAAATCAAATATACACTTCATTCAGTGTGGATAAATCAAATATCCACTTCATTCAGTGTGGATAAATCAAATATACACTTCATTCAGTGTGGATAAATCAAATATACACTTCATTCAGTGTGGATAAATCAAATATACACTTCATTCAGTGTGGATAAATCAAATATACACTTCATTCAGTGTGGATAAATCAAATATACACTTCATCAGTGTGGATAAATCAAATATACACTTCAATCAGTGTGGATAAATCAAATATACACTTCATTCAGTGTGGATAAATCAAATATACACTTCATTCAGTGTGGATAAATCAAATATACACTTCAATCAGTGTGGATAAATCAAATATACACTTCATCAGTGTGGATAAATCAAATATACACTTCATTCAGTGTGGATAAATCAAATATTCACTTCATTCAGTGTGGATAAATCAAATATACACTTCATTCAGTGTGGATAATAATGCTATTTTGTTAGTGCTTTTTTCTTTCTTAAGGAACAATGATGTCTAGGAAGTGATGGAAGCGTAGATGTCATGCACTTATACTAATGTGACAAATATGCCATCACTTGAGGAGTTTGAAACAATAACACTTCCTTTATCATTTGATTATTTTGAAATCTTAAAAATGATAAGTGAATAGGTCCACTATACAGCACTTCTGGGCTTGAGATATGTGGATGTTTTGTGGAATATCAACTGTTAAATTGCAAGACAACATAATCTGTCAAACTTAGGGGCTGTGAGCATGAAAGCTAAGGTCACAAAACACACAACCCACGGCCATGTCTTCGAAAGTAGATTTCTAGAATTAAACACTGCAATATTCTCTTCCTGATCATTCAAAGAAGGTTTTCTTCTTCATATCAAAATATCCATAAAACTGATCAACTAAAGAGGAAGTTCAATATTTAGGTGAACAGAGTGTAGGAGTTTATTTATTCAGGAAGCTGTTGACTGATAATATAATCCATAGCCAAATACCTTGATTTTAATTATTCACTGCTGTGTCACACACTGTAACACAAAAGATCTGTATTCTACTCACAAACTCTGTCACATTAAATGAGTTTTTTAGTACTGGATTCTTCTCTCTCTGAGTAGATTAGGTAAGTATATGACAAGATTTGATGAATTGCATGTTGTAGGTCTGATAAACAGTGATAACCTAAGATGACCTTTACAGGAGTCTTCATACAACATGGTAAAACAATAACTATCAGCACTATCATCTACACTTTAATCATGTCTGACTTAAAATATTAAAATGAGTGTAACATCATTGTGAAACAATATGGCTGCAGAACAATTCCTCTAGACTTTGAGCTGAGTTTGTTGTGCTGTAAATACATCAGATTGTAGAGTGAGAGTGAGAGTACTTACCATACTCATTGTGTGTCAAGTTCTGCAAGAGAATCGTAAAAACAGAATCATAGTTATTAATCATATTGAGAGAACTTTGTATAATATAAAAGTGTAAATGTTTGGTACTTTCATAAACCTCATCCCAATCACAGACAAACATATCACTCTATTAATGAATACAGATTTAAGACAAGATTATAAACTATCGAAACTGGTTGGCTGGTGATGTTGACACAAGACGATCTTACATTTCCACAATAGAAACAAAAATTGAATCAGAAAACGATTTCTTCTGATTTTAATATTTTAAAGTTGATTCATTTTCAAAGCATAACATCTTGATATTCAAGAGAACAAATTGTGAAGACAAATAATCATATGGCTGTACTTATTTTAGCTGAGGGAATGAACAGAAATACTTGTAATTCCTCATGCAATACAGGGTTTTGTTGGATTAATTAAAGCAATATTATCACTTTACATTTTATATTATTTCTTTACATTTTCTCCGTCATTTGGAAAATCTCAAGAATTTAAAATAGAAATGACAATCGCAACAGGAAATACTATTGTATTGTAAATTTTTTATTTTTTTATTCCACATGAGTTTTCATTTGTATAAAATTATCTTTGTTTAAAATATAAAAACAACCATGCCAAACTCTATAATAGAATGTAAATCTAGATTGTAAAGGCTTACAATTCATAATTCATTTATTTCTGCAATTTAAAAAAAATAAGTTCTTACTCTTTCAGTTTAAACATTTGTGAACAAAAACATTTCCACCCTTTATTCCCTGGTATTATGTCTGCTTTATTCTTATTATAAACATTTTGAATAGCTGCAAGAATAACCATTGTGCAAATTGATATGACTAAAATCACATGTAGGCCAGTGTTCTTGACAGAGATTGTTTGATTGCTTTTAAGAAAAGACAATAGCACTGGCTTAGAATTATAAAGAAATAGAAATCCAGTGTGTAACCACAATTAGGGATTTGGTGAAAGCCTGTATTTGTGGTCAAAACATCAAAGCGCATGGTAATCCTTCACTCTGATCAAGGACAATGAAGATGTCAAACATCTAGGTATCTTGGTTTAATGGACGCTGTGGTTTGTTAGTCTTGTTGCCTTCAGCTGATTTATTTGTGACAAATTGGAAATCAAAATTTATCTCTCACATAATTAAGACACATAATAGATCGAAGAAATATCACTTAAGTCAAAATAGATCGAAGAAATATCACTTGAATGATGTTATTATTTAGGGTTTTGAAAATATAAAACTTTTTTTCCTTTTGAATTTAATATTATTGTGCTGTAACAACAATAATAATTTTATTTCCTAAAGTTTTTTCTTTTTTACAATTATTATTTTTCAATTTAACTAAAATACCGGTAAGGTAAATGTTACTCAGGGTAACTGTAAAAACAGAAACAATATATCTTGTAAGTTCACATAGATTTGTGATAAAACTGATTAAATGTACAACAGCTGATGTTGTTTTTGGAAATAAAGATACAAATTTTATTGTTATATAGTTGATTTTGCAACAACCGTTTCCAATATGCCACCAGAAGTTTACTGCATATTACTAACATCAACTATAATCTACTTATATTGAGATTTGTTGTTGTATAGTTTCAGAGTAAACTACCTCTTTACGTACTTACAGAAGAATAAAATATTGAACAAAATGAAAGAAAGAATGCTATTAACATATCAATTTCAGCTGTGTTTACTATCAGCAATGTATTGTCATTCAATATACATGTACACAATTATATCAATATTGAACTATTGGAAATGTAGTTTTGTTCATAACAATATTATTCAAACTTGGAGAAAAATATAATGTTTTGTAAGAAACCACTTGACAAATACATAACATTGACATTTACCAGGTTATAGGAATCATTGCAGGAATTTGCAAAAAAAAAATTACACACTTACCTCGGCAGAATGGCTTAAACGCATTTTAGAATTAACAGAGAAATGTGATTTTAATTCCTTTAAATCATGCTTGCTGCCTGCATTGTCGTTAGTTGATGTATTTGGGGCACTTTCATCAGGATCACATGCACTAGGCTCAGTTTGGTGTATTTGTGAGAGATCACCTTCCTTGCCATCATTACCCAAATGAATATCATGATTCCCTTTCATATCACTGACAGTAATTTGATCTTTTTCCTTGCAGATTTGATTTGGTGTGAGGGGCTTCTCTCTGTTCCTTCTAGGAGGTAATGACGAAACCCTTTCAATTTGTACTACTCTGTGTCTAAAAGGCTCTTCTTCAACAGATGATCTGTGACTGATATAACTTGATTCTGGACAGTCTGTAACTCTGACATGAATCCTGTGCTTGGGGGTTTCCATCACACATTCATTTACAAGTGATTCCTTTCTAATAACATTTTGTTCCTGTACATGATAGTCCAACTGGTTTGACTTTGTGTCTTGGACATCCACTGTGTGGTCGTTACTCTCTGTGTTTGTACTACCCAGGTGCCTATTGTTGACTACATTGTCATTATTTTCTGACTGAATGGAAGGGAGGCTCTGCAAGAAAGCAGATTTCTCACCGGATGACTGAGAATCCATTCTTTCCTTGAACAGTTCATCAATGGCTTGTAAAATGGGAGAAGAGGAATCCAAAAATTCTTTGCATTTCCCATTTACTGGAGTGCAATTAATGTGAAATTTTTCTGCCACTGAATGGTGGTTGTCATGTTTGGAAATCTCTGGATCCACAGTGAAAACATGACAGGAACAATTGACAGTATCACTAGACATGTCCATTTTATCATTAGAGCTATGCCAGCTGTTTGGACGATTGGCGTCATTCGCTTTCCTTGTAACAAGACCAAATACCCTTTTATCATCAGAACAAATGCCCGTAAATGTAAGCGACTTAACAGGATACGTTACAATGCTTTTACCATGATTATCTATCAAATGTATCCCAACGGCTGAAACCTCTAACAAGAAAATGACGTGAACCTTTTGCTGTGCACGGAGACGACGGACACAGCTGCGAATAGCATTCAAACTTGCTGCTTGTAAACTAGAATTTCCTGGGAGTTCAATAGAACCTAAATATCCAACTATCGCTCTTAAATCAGGCTCAGAGTCAAGTTGATCACAGTTGATATTTTTGTCGTGCTTCACAGGCGTGAGAGCAGGATAAAGTAGACGCAGCCCAGGCAGCCCGTCTCCTTCACTAGCTCTGCGATTATCTATGTGATTCTGTTCTATAAATACGCTATCTGACGAACTCTCAGATCGCAGAGTTTCTGTAAAGGAAGCTTTGAGCTCCTCGTCGCTCACAATCTCATCTTCATCGATAACCTGTTCATTACTAGAATGGCGCAACGAAGTCTGTTTGTTGACTATAAGAAGCCCTGATTTCAGCTCCTCGACTACTTTATCTACCCGATTAAGGATATTCTCATTGACTGTTTCCTCTTCAATGGGATCATGGCTTTCTGGTTTTGCTGCGGTTAGATTGTTAGTACAAACAGCACGGTTCCTTACGCCAAGACTCACAGTTCCATTAGGTGAACGAGCAATCAACTTGACGACTTGCTCGTGTTGAGCCTTTTCCACTGAACTGCCATTAACATATAATATTTGATCGCCTGGTCTTAAGCCAGCTTTATGAGCAGGACTGCTAGCTAAAATACAGCTAAGCACACAGGGTCCTTGGCTTGAAAGCGTGAAGCCAAAACCACCAGGAGCACGGTTCAAATCAACTGATCTAACAGCAGACATTTCATGTCCTTACATACTATCAAATCACATGCCATTGTATTGATGCTCTTGAGTGATATCCACCATATATAAAGATCTAAGTAGCACCATGTAGTCCATGATATCCAAGACAGTTCAAACACACGAACAACCAGATATTTCCGACGAGAAGTATTGTTCGTGTTCAGCTCACCAAGAATGATTTAATTCTTGCAAGGTTTCGTAGGAGGTGATTTTTTTATGCGAATCCCCCAAAAAATGTTGTCTTCAGCAAGTACTTGGCTGCCAATTGAGCTTTTTGTTCCCCCGTGTATTAATAACAACAAAGTATTTGCCGCTTTTCACGGATAATTAAAGTAAATGCCTGGTCGGTTTATTGTCAACTGACCTTGTTATCTTCTGGAATCCAACGAACCTCAAAACCACGTGGTCTGTAATCTTCATGTGATTGGTGGAATACACTACGTCTAATAACTGAAGATATATAAAATGTAATGAACATTACGCGCGAAAATCCACGAAATACTAATCGAGGAAAACAAAGTAATGCAGCAACATAATCCTCTACTTTGACTCTTAGATTAATTGTGAGCTCAATGTGCGGAATCAAGGAAATCACCATTATGAAACCACACACAATACTGATGTAGTTTTCATTCCATTTGATTGTAATGGAATATATGCAATGTGAAGCAAAGCAATTATAGCCACTTAGGGTTTTTTTTAAATAGTGGACAAAACTCACGGGCCTAAAACTAGATCATTATCTGGCTGTGTTATCAAGTTTTTGTATTATTCAAACCGTTGAAACAGGCTTTCAGAGAGCAAACACGGTAATCTGGCCGAAAGCCGACAAACAAACAAACAAAAACACAATCGTTAAAATAAACAACGAAACGTGTAAACGCCTCACAAGAATATAATTGTAAAAACGTGGGAGAGATCATTTCCGTGTTGGTTTAAATGCATGGAACAAGAATAAGAATAAAAGACATAAAAGAAGAACAGAAAAATAGAACAGCGCCTTGGCTTACTGTGAGATTAAGCTAAGACTAGCTAAGAGAGAAAAAAGGGAAATTTGAAAAAAGACGAGAAACACAAAGTATACTCATAAAAAACCTTTTCTAACGTTCTAAACAAAAGAACTGATAACCATCAATGTTTCTAAGATAATCATTCTCAAAGTAGTGCTTCTTATTATGGATGTTTATGTAATATAGTGTAATATAGACGGCACGTGACCGTGCTTACGCGGCGAGAGCTGAGTTCGAATTCAATGTTGTTTCGGCCATTTTTATTGTGCAGTACATTTCATATCTGTCCCTTCAAACCTTCATTTTCCTATCTTAAAATTAGCATGAAATACAGCAAGCAGTGTCATAAAAAAGTGAAAGTGTCCGTGCTTAGATCGCTGTTGATTCGCGTCCATGTCTCAGGAAAAACAGGACAACGAGCCAAAGTTAGATGTCCTTCCTGATGATGTACTGTTCGCTATTTTCTCGTTCTGTAATGTAAATACACTGCTTTGCCTGGCGTGTGTGAACCGAAATTTCAATCGTGTGGCAAGTCACGATGCAGTATGGAGAAGGATTAGTAAAAGATGTATAAATGTGAGGAAATCTGACAAGAAGTACGTACTATGTTGAATACTAATAGTGTTATCTAAGTCTTATAAGTGTATATTATTAGACTAGTGCGTCATCGTGTCTAGTACTATACTATAGATATCATTATGTACACCACACAGACAAGTACCCTATAGAAATGTCATTATCATTGCTATCAGTCTTGTTAATAATAATTTCTATACTTTGTTCTTGTTTATATTGTGAGATATCAGTTTTGATATGATATTTATTATTAATGAAATTGAAAATGAAACCTTCAGTGTATTGACAAGAGTTGTAAATCGAACTGTCTGTAATTTAAGTGACCTTCAGGTGACTGGGATGATAACGTGTCCCATCTCTCTATATTACAAGTGCTAGCTTGCGTTACATCCGAACATTAACCCTAAACGAGGGTTTGTTTGGATGTAACACAGGCTACATCACACTAACACTACACCTGAATTAGAGAGATGTAAATTAAAGAACCCTGGCCATGACCACCCTCAAACGACTAACACACAATATTGATTATAAAGTGCATTATTATTATTGATTATTATTATTAGAGCAATAAATTATGTTTATGTGCTATATAAATGTCATATCATTGGATCAACAATGTGTTGTATGACAGATACAAGTGTTATTGTGACAATATATAATATTCAAAATGAAGAATAACACAAATGTATGACGTATCAAAGTCGCCATGTCAAAGTCGATATTGTTTGCAATATTTAGTAGTGGTGAAAGCTGGAAGACAATATGCCGAGTGTCAATCAACTGGGTCAAAGGATGCTGCAGGGATAGATGTATGTTTAAGTTTAAAACCAAGTAAGTAAATGAGTCTTACTGAAGTGCAATCTACACAGTAGAACATAATTCGTATGACCGTAAAAAAGTCAGTCTTGTGATGCAATGTTTTAGTATTTCAAATGAATCCGTACTGTTACCATACTGTAAAAGTGCCGTGGGCTGTGGTTTTTCACAGTCATACGAATTCTGCTCTAATCTATTATATATATTATATCTACAGGTATATTGTGGTCTTTACTTCCTCCCATGTTTTCAATAATGTATATCTTTGTTTTCTAGCTTCATGCCATGTCTGTGTCTCACAGGACCACGAGAGTTAATAGTAGCGCAAGGTTCAGACATAAAGTTCTATTATAACATCAAGAAAAGCCGTACAATATCACTATGGCAACAACAAATGATATTCAAAGGACACAAGTATGACGTGAACCACTTTGTGTGCCGTGGTGATCAGATAATAAGTTCCAGTATGGATAACACTATCAGGTCATGGGATATGTTGACAGGTGTATGTGATGGTGTTTATACTGGTCATACTGGTAGTATACATGGTATCGATGGATATGGTGATATTATTGTGTCTGGTGGGCGAGACAAAATGGTTAAGGTATAGAAGAGACCCATATACATTTGTAGATACCATGCAAGAACAATATCTATTTAAGCAAACAACTATATTTATACTGTCAACTCACTCTATGTGGACACCCATCTAAGCTAACCACCTTTGTCTGTCTGGTCCCTGCTGCTCTGTTGTACTATAAATCTGCTCTCTCAAAGGCACACATCTCTCTAAGCTGAGTTGGTCTCAAGGATGCATAGTGTAGAGATGGAGTACTGTAGTGTGTTTTCTTTATTGTGCAGATATGGTCTCAACACTCTAAGGAATGCCTTCACACTATACCTGTACAGGACCATGTTTGGTGTGTAGGTATGAACCCTGTCACCAGGTAAGTGTGTTGATGACCTCGCTTCTTTCCTGCTTTACTATATGCACAGTTAAATATTAGTACAATATCATAATACTAATGCAGCAATTAAGCTAACAACATGCAGAATCTAGAATTAAAGTTGTTTTATTGTCAACAGCACAGTTCTGAGTGGTACGGCTGGTTACTCAAGTGTTGTCCCTGCTGTTCAGTTATGGAGCTTAGCAAAGTATGGATTCTTTTTGTACATTCTTTCTTATCGCAAGTTGTCAAAGGAATTGCTAGTTTGCAATCAATCCCTGATTTCAAGTACAAAGACACAGCAGCCATGTTGGTAGTCTGTTGGTGGTACAAACAAGAGAAGCTAATGAAGAATGCTTTGTGATTGGGCACCAACATGACCAACATCCAAACCAGCAATAATATTAGAGTATTCAGTAATAATTAATCTCACTCGTTGTGTTTTTGATAGTGGTGCACTAGTTAGAAATCTTGACCCAGTATGTCATCGCTTTGGTGCTGGAGTGTTGTCAGTTTTGTGGGAATCCCCATTCACCTTTCTATCATGTGGATATGACACCAATGTCAGGTACTGGGACACACGGGTGAATTCAAGGTAAGATGGGTGAGACCATACCAGCTAACCCTTCATTCTATGAATTTGTAATGTACCCCTCCCCCTATCAGTACAGCCACTACTCCTCCCCTGAATCGGTGCACCCTTTACCCACTCCCTCCATCAGTACACCCTCTACTCACTCCCTCAATCAGTACACCCTCACCCATCCAACAGTACAGTCTCTACCCCTCCCCTGAATCAGTGCACCCTATACTCACTCCCTCCATCAGTACACCCTCTACTCACTCCCTCAATCAGTACACCCTCACCCATCCAACAGTACAGTCTCTACCCCTCCCCTGAATCAGTGCACCCTATACTCACTCCCTCCATCAGTACACCCTATATTCACTCCCTCCATCAGTACACCCTCTACTCACTCCCTCCATCAGTACACCCTCACTCATCCAACAGTACAGTCTCTACCCCTCCCCTGAATCAGTGCACCCTCTACTCACTCCCTCCATCAGTGCACCCTATATTCACTCCCTCCATCAGTACACCCTCTACTCACTCCCTCCATCAGTACACCCTCACTCATCCAACAGTAGTCTCTACCCCTCCCCTGAATCAGTGCACCCTCTACTCACTCCCTCCATCAGTGCACCCTATATTCACTCCCTTCATCAGTACACCCTCTACAGTACAACTCCCTCCATCAGTACAGCCACTACTCCTCCCCTGAATCGGTGCACCCTTTACCCACTCCCTCCATCAGTACACCCTCTACTCACTCCCTCAATCAGTACACCCTCACCCATCCAACAGTACAGTCTCTACCCCTCCCCTGAATCAGTGCACCCTATACTCACTCCCTCCATCAGTACACCCTCTACTCACTCCCTCAATCAGTACACCCTCACCCATCCAACAGTACAGTCTCTACCCCTCCCCTGAATCAGTGCACCCTATACTCACTCCTTCCATCAGTACACCCTATATATTCACTCCCTCCATCAGTACACCCTCTACTCACTCCCTCCATCAGTACACCCTCACTCATCCAACAGTACAGTCTCTACCCCTCCCCTGAATCAGTGCACCCTCTACTCACTCCCTCCATCAGTGCACCCTATATTCACTCCCTCCATCAGTACACCCTCTACTCACTCCCTCCATCAGTACACCCTCACTCATCCAACAGTACAGTCTCTACCCCTCCCCTGAATCAGTGCACCCTCTACTCACTCCCTCCATCAGTGCACCCTATATTCACTCCCTCCATCAGTACACCCTCACTCATCCAACAGTACAGTTTTTTACCCCTCCCCTAAATCAGTGCACCCTCTACTCACTCCCTCAATCAGTACACCCTCTACTCACTCACCCTCAATAAGTACACCCTCACCCATCCAACAGTACAGTCTCTACCCCTCCCCTGAATCAGTGCACCCTATACTCACTCCCTCCATCAGTACACCCTCTACTCACTCTCATCAGTACATCAGTACACCCTCACCCACCCTCTACCAACAGTACAGTGCACCCTCTACCCCTCCCCTGAATCAATGCACCCTATACTCACTCCCTCCATCAGTACACCCTATATTCACTCCCTCCATCAGTACACCCTCTACTCACTCCCTCCATCAGTACACCCTCACTCATCCAACAGTACAGTCTCTACCCCTCCCCTGAATCAGTGCACCCTCTACTCACTCCCTCCATCAGTGCACCCTATACTCACTCCCTCACCCTCATTCACTCCCTCCATCAGTACACCCCTCTCACTCCCTCCATCACTCCCTCCATCAGTACACCCTCACTCATCCAACAGTACAGTCTCTACCCCCCCCTACTCATCAGTGCACCCTCTACTCACTCCCTCATCAGTGCTCCCACTCCATCAGTGCACCCTATATTCACTCCCTCCATCAGTACACTCCCTCCTCACTCATCCAACAGTACAGTTTTTTTACCCCTCCCCTAAATCAGTGCACCCTCTACTCACTCCCTCAATCAGTACACCCTCTACTCACTCCTCAATAAGTACACCCTCACCCATCCAACAGTACAGTCTCTACCCCTCCCCTGAATCAGTGCACCCTATACTCACTCCCTCAATCAGTACACCCTCTACTCACTCTCTCAATCAGTACACCCTCACCCATCCACAGTACAGTACAGTCTCTACCCCTCCCCTGAATCAGTGCACCCTATACTCACTCCCTCAATCAGTACACCCTCTACTCACTCTCTCAATCAGTACACCCTCACCCATCCAACAGTACAGTCTCTCTACCCCTCCCCTGAATCAGTGCACCCTCTACTCACTCCCTCAATCAGTACACCCTCTACTCACTCCCTCAATCAGTACACCCTCACCCATCCAACAGTACAGTCTCTACCCCTCCCCTGAATCAGTGCACCCTATACTCACTCCCTCCATCAGTGCACATCATCTACTCACTCCCTCCATCAGTGCACCCTCTACCCATTCCGTCCATCAATGCACCCTCACCCATCCATCACAGTACAGTCTCAGTACACCCCTACCCCTGAATCAGTGCACCCTATACTCACTCCCTCCATCAGTACACCCTATATTCACTCCCTCCATCAGTGCTCACTCCCCTCTACCCCACTCCCTCCATCAGTGCACCCTCTACCCACTCCCTCCATCAGTGCACCCTCACCCATCCAACAGTACACCCTCTACTACCCCTCCCCTGAATCAGTGCACCCTCTACCCACTCCCTCCATCAGTGCACCCTCTACTCACTCCCTCATCAGTGCACCCTCACCCATCCAACAGTACAGTCTCTACCCCTCCCCTGAATCAGTGCACCCTATACTCACTCCCTCCATCAGTACATCATCTACCCACTCCCTCCATCAGTGCACCCTCACCCATCCAACAGTACAGTCTCTACCCCTCCCCTGAATCAGTGCACCCTATACTCACTCCCTCCATCATCACACCCATCTACTCACCCTCTCCCTCCATCAGTGCACCCTCTACCCACTCCCTCCATCAATGCACCCTCACCCATCCATCAACAGTACAGTCTCACCCTACCCACCCCTGAATCAGTGCACCCTATACTCACTCCCTCCATCAGTGCACCCTATACTCACTCCCTCCATCAGTGCACCCTCTACCCACTCCCTCCATCAGTGCACCCTCTACCCACTCCCTCCATCAGTGCACCCTCTACCCACTCCCTCCATCAGTGCACCCTCTACCCACTCCCTCCATCAGTGCACCCTCACCCATCCAACAGTACAGTCTCTACCCCTCCCCCTGAATCAGTGCACCCTCTACCCACTCCCTCCATCAGTGCACCCTCTACTCACTCCCTCAATCAGTGCACCCTCACCCATCCAACAGTACAGTCTCTACCCCTCCCCTGAATCAGTGCACCCTATACTCACTCCCTCCATCAGTACATCACCCTCTACCCACTCCCTCCATCAGTGCACCCTCACCCATCCAACAGTACAGTCTCTACCCCTCCCCTGAATCAGTGCACCCTATACTCACTCCCTCCATCAGTACATCATCTACTCACTCCCTCCATCAGTGCACCCTCTACCCATTCCGTCCATCAATGCACCCTCACCCATCCAACAGTACAGTCTCTACCCCTCCCCTGAATCAGTGCACCCTATACTCACTCCCTCCATCAGTACACCCTATATTCACTCCCTCCATCAGTGTACCCTCTACCCACTCCCTCCATCAGTGCACCCTCTACCCACTCCCTCCATCAGTGCACCCTCTACCCACTCCCTCCATCAGTGCACCCTCTACCCACTCCCTCCATCAGTGCACCCTCTACCCACTCCCTCCATCAGTGCACCCACTACCCCCTTCCTCAATCAGTACACCGTCACCCATCCAACAGTACAGTCTCTACCCCTCCCCTGAATCAGTGCACCCTATACTCACTCCCTCCATCAGTACATCATCTACCCACTCCCTCCATCAGTGCACCCTCACCCATCCAACAGTACAGTCTCTACCCCTCCCCTGAATCAGTGCACCCTCTACTCACTCCCTCCATCAGTACACCCTCTACTCACTCCCTCAATCAGTACACCCTCACCCATCCAACAGTACAGTCTCTACCCCTCCCCTGAATCAGTGCACCCTCTACTCACTCCTTCCATCAGTACACCCTCTACTCACTCCCTCAATCAGTGCACCCTCTACCCTCCCCTCCCAGTCCAACAGTACAGTCTCTACCCCTCCCCTGAATCAGTGCACCCTATACTCACTCCCTCCATCAGTACATCATCTACTCACTCCCTCAATCAGTACACCCTCTACTCACTCCCTCAATCAGTGCACCCTCTACCCACTCCCTCCATCAGTGCACCCTCTACCCACTCCCTCCATCAGTGCACCCTCTACCCACCCATCAGTGCACCCTCTACCCACCCATCAGTGCACTTACTATCACCATGCTCTGTAAATGTACCCTGTATAACTGTCACATATATCTGTACTTATAGATGTTCTTGTGTGCTAAAGTGGGAAGACCCTCATGACTCTACTGTATACTGTATTGATTCAGATACGCAGTGGATGATTGCCAGTGGTACCAGCAGATATGGAGTTGTAAGTGTATATTGACCACTCTTTACATTACTACACAACCACTCCAGACGAAGGCAGCAACTGATAAGTTTGCGATAGGCTCCAGGGTCCCCTCCTCTCCTCCTCAGACTCAACTGTAATCATCACACATGAGTCTACTACAAGTGATGATGTTTGTGTGTAGTAATTATTATTGATAGTAATTCCAAAGTGATGTAGAATGAAGCTATATCACAGTGTAAAATAGCATTCAATTTACTGATGTTGCAGGTGTTAGTCCTTCGTCGGAGTAAAAGAGGACATGTAGTTGAACACAGCCACCTTTCTTAGTGAACGCCTCCAATACACAAACACCTATGCATCCACTGTCCCCTAAGAAAAGGTTTGACTGTAGTCTCTTCAATTCCTTTCCAGGTAAGAATCTGGGACAAGCGTGTGAGGAGATGTTTGAGGGTAAGTGCTTTTTGTCGTCTCATTACTGATTGAGCTTAGTTGTCAGGCCTTTTAGGGTCCCTCCCCCCCCCCCTCTTCCTCAGAGTGTTGGAGCAGAAGGAGGATTGTGGTTGCAATGATAACGCCATGAGTGGAAATCTAGCCACAAGCAGCCCAAAGATTTCTCCTGAGGTTATTGTAAAGCAGATAGATGCACATGGTACTCGTCCAATCTACCACAGGAAGCCCATCAAAGAGATGCATGCGCACATCGTTTTCACCATAGCCTCAGAAGAAATACCGGTTTAGCTGCCATTATAAAATAACTATGATATAACGCGCGCTCTGATTGGCCAAAGGATGCGTATTCCGCGTGCTCTATGAGAGCACAGTACACGCGCGCGCAGATATTCAAACATTTTTGCAACGAACAAAATTGAAAACTTGCTTTAAAATCATACTTGTATTTTATAAAAGAAATATAAAACTCGGCAGCAGTACTCTATCGAGTTATAGAAGCACTTGGGAATTGAAAGAAGACTCGAGAAGTGCGAGAACTCGTCTTCATCCCGCGTGCTTCTATAACTCGATAAAGCACGTTGCCTCGTTTTCTATTTCTTCAGTGATCAAGTCTACAGGGAATGACAGCGAGTGGGTAGAGGGTGCACTGATGGAGTGGGTAGAGGGTGCACTCATGGAGGGAGTGGTTAGAGGGTGCACTCATGGAGGGAGTGGGTAGAGGGTGCACCGATGGAGGGGGTGCACTGATGGAGGGAGTGGATATAGGGTGCACTGATGGGTGGGTAGAGGGTGCACTGATGGAGGGGAGGGGCTATACTGATAGGGAGAGGGGTACATTACAAATTCAAATTCATAGATTGAAGGGTTAGCTGGTATGGTCTCACCAATCTTACCTTGAATTCACCCGTGTGTCCCAGTACCTGACATTGGTGTCATATCCACATGATAGAAAGGTGAATGGGGATTCCCACAAATAAAGCAGTTGTTGTTGTTGACAAGGGAAAACGCCCTGATAATGTTCATTTTGTTTCAGTCGTTCTATGCTGGTCGTAATTCACAGAGTCCAGTGTACTCTCTACAGTTTGACAGAACTTCTCTATACGTAGCACTCGCTAATGGCGTGCGTAGCTTGGACTTCTCTATTTAACTGAGTTTTTAACTCAAAGGAGTGATTGTGTTTTTATTTATCTTAAATGTTGATGTAATTTAATTGATTAAACATTATACTGTTGTACACCACACACACCACACACAAAATACACCATGCTGAACCTGGTTTTCACTAGCGCAAGCACAAGAGACGTTATTTCACTGAAAACGCGCCCGATGCAAGCGCAAGCACAAGAGGCCTTGTGTCACTGTGAAAACGAGCCCGATGCCAGCATAAGCCGGCAGGGATCAAAATTGCATCATTTCTTGATCTTGTGTCGTAGCGAACACCAGGTTGCAAAACAACGAACACTCAAAGACGTATTCAATAAAGGAACGATTAATTATCACATGTTTGGTTCTAGGGAAAGATAAAAATTATAATTGAAAAACATTGCAACTCTGAATTGTATAAAAAAGGTGCAATGGCGGCATCTAAAAAGATGAAAGAGATCAAAAACGTCTCTCAAGTGTAAATTCAGTATTCTCTTCCACGGCCGATGACAATTTCTTCGTAAGGGTATCGTTGTTTGAGAACTAAAACACCAATGTTCGTTAAAGCTGTAAATATAAAAAAGAAACGAAGAAAAAATATTGATAAAATGTTTTAGAAAGTTGCGTGCGCGTGATAACTTTGTTTACAGACCTTTGCATTGTTGATGAACGGTACTGACGTAGCCGCCTTTGTGCGCTTTATAGAGTGCATTCCATGCAGATGTAACGTAACTCCACTGAGTTCTTTTCTTTTTCAATACGATTGTATGTTCATAACTTTAATTCCCGCGCTTTCCACTGTGACAGAGACATAACACAGCGTAACTTTCTTCTTTTTACGATTACATTGTTTAGCTTTAGCTAAATGTCTCTAAACAAAATGTTCCTAAATAGATATCGATATAAGCAATAATAAATGACATTGCTCGGTTCAGTAACCGCATCCCTTGTTATTACGCGTTGCGGTTGTCATGTTTTCAGTGGTTGCTGAGGTTAGCTTACCAATCACGCTGCAGAAGAGACTTGCAGCGTGTTTTCTAAGTGTATTATACGGTACCAAGAAACTAAAAGGAACACTGATATCGTCACCCATAGCATGCTTGATGGTTCTGAGAGAGAATAGATATTTTATTAATGATAACCACGTTCTACGTTAGTTTAATTTTCTGTCTTGTTTGTTTGTTCGTTCGGTTGTTTGCCGCTTGTTTGTTTGCTTGCTTGTTTGTTTGCATGTTTGCTTGTTTGCTTGCCTGTTTGTTTGTTTGCTTGCATGCTTGTTTGCATGTTTGTTTGCTTGCTTGCTTGCTTGCTTGCTTGCTTGCTTGTTTGCTTGCTTGTTTGCATGTTTGTTTGTTTGCTTGCTTGCTTGCTTGTTTGCATGTTTGTTTGTTTGCTTGTTTGCTTGCCTGTTTGTTTGTTTGCTTGCATGCTTGTTTGCATGTTTGTTTGCTTGCTTGCTTACTTGCTTGTTTGCTTGCTTGTTTGCATGTTTGCTTGTTTGCTTGTTTGCTTGTTTGCTTGCTTGTTTGCTTGTTTGCTTGCTTGCTTACTTGCTTGTTTGCTTGCTTATTTGCATGTTTGTTTGCTTGTTTGCTTGCTTGTTTGCTTGCTTGTTTGCTTGCTTGTTTGTTTGCTTGCTTGCTTGTTTGCTTGTTTGCTTGCCTGTTTGTTTGTTTGCTTGCATGCTTGTTTGCATGTTTGTTTGCTTGCTTGCTTGTTTGCTTGCTTGTTTGCATGTTTGTTTGTTTGCTTGCTTGTTTGTTTGTTTGCTTGTTTGTTATGTTCATTGGTTGGTTTGTTTGTTTGTTTGTAGCTATGGAGATGGCCTAAATCAACCCCTCCTACCTGAGTGTCTCATGGGTCCTATCAACAGCTATCCTGTCACTTTCCTCCATACTTACATGCTCCGCTATAGAAATATAGATATCATGAACACTGCTTAAAGCACTGCAAACAATAAAGCACACTAAACGATTACTATTTCTACCTATGTCCTCGAGTGGTAGAGCGATGTCCATTGATTCTTCATCTCTGTCTGCGATGGGCGACAGAAACGATTGACGATCGGCTGCAGATAGTCTGGTAAGAAATAAAACGAACCGATACATTTACAGCATGTTCGTCAGACCTTCATTACTCAGTACAGAAAGTTCATGGTGGGAAGATGACAACGATGCATATGACGATGATGATGGTGGTGGTAGTAGTGATGATGATGGTGGATGCTGACAATGATGATGGTGGTAGTGATGATGATGGTGGATGATGATGGTGGATGATGACAATGATGATGGTGGTAGTGATGATGATGGTGGATGATGATGATGGTGGTGGTAGTGATGATGATGGTGGATGCTGACGATGATGATGATGATGGTGGTAGTGATGATGATGATGGATGATGATGGTGGTGGTAGTGATGATGATGGTGGATGCTGACGATGATGATGATGATGGTGGTAGTGATGATGATGGTGGATGATGATGATGATGATGGTGGTGGTGGTGGTGGTAGTGATGATGGTGGATGATGGTGGATGATGATGATGGATGATGATGATGGTGGTGGTGGTGGTGATGATGATAGTGGATGATGATGATAATGATAGTCGTACGTAAAATCTTGCCGTTGTTATTGTCATTGTTGCTGCTGCTTTTACTGTTGTTGGTGATGATGGATGATGATGATGATGGTGATGATGGCGGTGATGGTGATGATGATGATGGCGTGATGGTGATGATGATGGATGATGACGGCGGTGATGATGATGATGGACGATGGTGGTGGTTGATGATGGATGATGATGATGATGGATGATGGTGGTGGTGGTGCTGATTGATGATTATGGTGATGATGGTGGTGGTGATGATGATGATGGATGATGATGGCGGTGGTGGTGATGATGATGATGGATGATGATGGCGTGATGGTGGTGATGATGATGGATGATGATGGCGGTGATGATGATGATGGACGATGGTGGTGGTGGTGGTTGATGATGGTGGTGGTGGTCATGATGATGGATGATGATGGATGGTGATGGTGGTGATGGTGATGGATGATGATGGCGGTGATGATGATGATGGACGATGGTGGTGGTGGTGGTTGATGATGGTGTTGGTGGTGGTCATGATGAATGATGATGGTGGTGATGATGGATGATGACGGCGGTGATGTTGATTGATGGTGGTGGTGATGGTATATAATAATAATAATAATGATGATGACTGACAATTCACGAAAGAAAGCAACCTACCTGCTTGATGTTTTGCCTGGAGTTCCAATACTAACATCAATTCTTCTATCGCCGCTAAGAGACAGATCACGTGATCGACGACTTTTCTCTGCTGAGAGATATAAACTACTCCATTACATACCGACATTGGTATATATAAGAACCTGTGTCACGTGATAAGCACAAATATAGGCACAAGAACAAGAAATGATTGGATTGGTCCTCATATGCCATCCTCGGGAACCCAGGGGTATATTCTGTCGGCTCGTTACTCGCTCCCAGAGAAATACCCCTGGGAACGAAGTCTGTTGGAACTTGTTCCGGTAGTCAACATTCAAAATGGCGGCTGTCATATACAAATCAGAATATACTTGATCAGTACTGATCAGAAACGATAATAATTTTGATTTCCGGAACAAGTTCCAACAGACTTCGTTCCCAGGGGTATTTCTCTGGGAGCGAGTAACGAGCGACAGAATATACCCCTATAGGTTCCCGAGGATGTCCTTCTGCTTGCGTCAGGCCCATTTTACATTACGACTTTTAAAAGGTGTTACAGTATTATATTCCATCCTCACGTTGTTGGTTCTTGACGGGTAGTGAGTAGAGAGACTTACCGAGGGTGCTAACCTCTGGTGTAGTGTCCATTCCTGCAGACTGCTCGAAGTCCATGGAGGCGTGACTTGCAGCCCTGAGTACTTCAATGCTTGGGCTCTCGTCCAGCCCGCTGCTTAACTCCTGAAATCAGAAGTAATACATATTTGTACGTGTCTCTATCTTGGTCTCTAAGACGGACACTTCTCTAAGACAGACACCTGTGTCTGGTCCCTCTAAGATGGACACCTCTCTAAGACAGACACCTGTGTCTGGTCCCTCTAAGACGGACACCTCTCTAAGACAGACACCTGTGTCTGGTCCCTCTAAGACGGACACCTCTCTAAGACAGACACCTGTGTCTGGTCCCTCTAAGATGGACACCTCTCTAAGACAGACACTTGTGTCTGGTCCCTCTAAGACGGACACCTCTCTAAGACAGACACCTGTGTCTGGTCCCTCTAAGACGAACACCTCTCTAAGACAGACACCTGTGTCTGGTCCCTCTAAGACGGACACCTCTCTAAGACAGACACTTGTGTCTGGTCCCTCTAAGACGGACACCCCTCTAAGACAGACAACTTTGTCTGGTCCCTCTAAGACGTACACCCCGTCAAGCCGAACAGCTGCACTGTTTAATTCACTCGCTCTAAGACGGACACCTTTGTCTGGTCCCTGCTGCTCTGTTTTACTAGAGTATAACATTATATAGCATACCTCTAGGATAGATGGTATGGGACTGGTGTGTGTAGCAGTGGATACATCTAACATCCAATGTGCCTCATCTGCAAATGGTACCTTGGCATTTGCCTCCCACAAGTGTCGAAACGGAGCTTCCCTAGCAACTGAAATGGCCAAAGCAAATCTCTTTTTTAAAGTTATTTTACATTACTTTTTCCAATTCACTCCAATTCATTATATTCAATCGATGTTTGGTTGGTTTTTATTTCAACCAGGAAATTGTTCAGTATTATAGTCGACTATCACTGCAATCGATCGCTGTTCATCATTGTCATTTTTGATCGATCGATTATTGGTCGCACACTATTTCTATCGATCGATTGTTAATCGCTGTTATATTTGATCGATCGATTGTTGGTCGTGCACTATTTCTATCGATCGATTGTTAGTTGCTGTTATATTTCATCGATCGATTGTTGGTCGCGCACTATTTCTATCGATCGATTGTTGGTCGCGCACTATTTCTATCGATCGATTGTTGGTCGCGCATTATTTCAATCGATCGATTGTTGGTCGGGCACTATTTCTAGCGATCGATTGTTAGTCGCTGTTATATTTCATCGATCGATTGTTGTTCGTTCATTCAATCAATAGTTGTCTGTACCTGATGTCGCAGGGCTAGTAAAGAGTTCTCGGAGGGATTGTGGCTGTGGAATATGGCATATCTAGTGAAGAAACACGATAAGTAAGTGCTAATTATGTGTAAAGGGAGGTAATAGGAAATGATATAATGTATAATTTGCATACCTTATTATCACTTATTTTTAATTTCGCGATTTTGCAGAAAAAACGTGTATAAGGGCACTTAATTTCGCGTTTTTTTAAAATGATGATCTGGCGCAGTATACAAACATATTGTTTTGAATCGGTAAATGATGTAACAATTCACATATTGGCATATTTTTGTAACGTTATTCTATGTACAAGAATGTAACAAAACAAATTGTTAAAAGATACATGTAGGTATATACGTGTGCTCGTTTTAGGAGCACGACGTTTGTTGTTTTGTTTGAAGCAATACGTTCGTTTTTATCACAGTGTTCGTTCGTGGACTAATTGCTGAAAAAGACCTCACCGCGTGACATTAAATTTCGCGTCGTTAATTTTCGCGGTAACTATTATTCGCGAGTCTTTAATTTGGCGATTTTTTTTCAAACGCGAAAATCGCGAAATTAAAGAAGCGCGAAAATAAGTGATAATAAGGTAGCAGTTTTAGACTGTATTAGTTTAAAGCAAAAATAGATTTGCCTGCCGTAATTGAATATGTATGTAAATATACTAAAAAGTCGCTCACCAGCATAATAATGGCAGAAACTGAAAGATGGTTAAGTGCAGATATAATGGTTTAAATCCTTTCAATTCCCGTTTTTACTTCCTTTCTTACACCCATTTTCGCCCCTAAAAAGATTCTAATTCCGCTAGGGAATTGAAGCAATTTATAACTAATTTCGGTGTGATAGTCTATACGAATAGAGTGCAGATACTAAAACCGTGAAACAGTACAAACTATTTAGTGCTAAATAGCACCAATGGAACAATAGAAAACAAAAGACATTGCACTATTTAGTGCTAATTAAAGTTAGCACTGTTTCATGATTTTAGTGTTTGCACTCTAACACAACCTATAACTCCAACAGACTCCAACAGTATTTTTCATTATTATACATTATTATTATTGTTATTTATAACTATTGATTAGGGCTCCTATTGATAACAGTGTATTATATACACTGAAAGGACAACCCTGTTTAAATAAAGGTTTATTCATTCATTCAACTCACTTTCCTTCTCTTGAGCGAGTCCACATTGTCGAAGTTCTTACGCATTGCACCTCCTGTCAGTACGATATTGAAATCAACTGCTAATTTGCGCTTTCTCCTGGGTCTGACGGGCTGTAGCGCCTCGATACCCGCCTGCAGGGGCGTGGCTAGCCGATGGGGGATCTAGTAACAAAGTATGACAAGTATACACAGTGATATAGAGTATCGTAGAAAGTGTGTGAGTGTGTGGGGTCTGACGGGCTGTAGCGCCTCGATACCCGCCTGCAGGGGCGTTGCTAGCTGATGGGGGATCTAGGAACAAAGTATGGCTCGATACCCGCCTGCAGTGGTGGCGTGTGGGGCTGAGCTGATCGATACCCGCCTGCAGGGGGATGGGGGATCTAGTAACAAAGTATGACAAGTATACACAGTGATATAGAGTATCGTAGAAAGTGTGTGAGTGTGTGGGGTCTGATGGGCGTGGCTAGATGATGGTAGTGGTGGTGATGGGTTACTCTACTTACATGAGTTTCTTCTGTTGGAGTCGTTTCTGTCAAATAAATGAAATTTATGTCAATCAAGATCATCACAAGCTTCTGTAGATAATCCTTTCAGCAGCATGGTAGCAAAGAGAACAAGCCGCAGTCCATGACTATATATGACGGCTGTATCACTGAAAGCGCGGCATCCCTGATCCCCCACCTCACTCCAACCCTACCATCACCACCACCACCACCCCAAAAGCCTAAAATCCTAATTGCAATCCTAAAATCTTATTTAAAGATTTGTTTCCAATTTTTGAAATCTTTGCACAGATTATATTATTGGGGTTCCTGTGCATTGCCTTGTCAAAATCAAAACTTTTTTATTTCAAAATACCTCAAGGATAAATCCGATAAAAATGAAAACAATAAAACTAAAAGGAAAGGAAAAGAGAAAATCAAACGCGCTAGAAAAAGAAAGAAAAAAAAAACCCAGAAAAAATGGATCGACTCCTGTGAGACTCGAACTTCAGACCTTTGGCTCCATGTTTTTGGTCACGGTCCCACCCCTCCCGTGTCAAAGGAAAGACGAAAGAGAAAACTCGATAAAAGAAAAAGAAATAATGGCACGATTCTCCCGACACATTCTAAGAAGCTGAGACATCGAATCGACTTACGTAAAGGGTGAAGATTTCGATTACCTAATGGTTGTCATGGATACCTAATGGTCGTCATGGATGCCTAATGGTCGTCATGGATACCTAATGATCGCCATGGATACCTAATGGTCGTCTTGGATGCCTAATGGTGGTCATGGATACCTAATGGTCGTCATGGATACCTAATGGTCGTCATGGATACCAAATGGTCGTCATGGATACCAAATGGTCGTCATGGATGCCAATGGTCGTCAGGGATACCTGATTGTCGTCATGGATGCCTAATGGTCGTCATGGATGCCTAATGGTCGTCATGGATACCTAATGATCGTCATGGATACCTAATGGTCGTCATGGATACCTAATGGTCGTCATGGATACCTAATGGTCGTCATGGATACCTAATGGTCGTCATGGATACCTAATGGTCGTCATGGATACCTAATGGTCGTCATGGATACCTAATGGTCGTCATGGATACCTAATGGTCGTCATGGATACCTAATGGTCGTCAGGGATACCTGATTGTCGTCAGGGATACCTGATTGTCGTCAGGGATACCTGATGGTCGTCATGGATACCTGATGGTCGTCATGGATACCTGATGGTCGTCATGGATACCCAATGGTCGTCATGGATACCCAATGGGCGTCATGGATACCCAATGGTCGTCATGGATACCCAATGGTCGTCATGGATACCCAATGGTCGTCATGGATACCCAATGGTCGTCATGGATACCTAATGGTCGTCATGGATGCCAAATGGTCGTCAGGGATACCTGATTGTCGTCATGGATACCTAATGGTCGTCTTGGATACCTAATGGTCGTCTTGGATACCTAATGGTCGTCATGGATACCTAATGGTCGTCATGGATACCTAATGGTCGTCATGGATACCTAATGGTCGTCATGGATGCCTAAAGGTCATGATGTCATTGCATGGATGATGAAAAATCGATGATGAAAAATCGATGGAAACGTGGAACGTTTTTTGTGGAAAACGGAACACATTTCTGTAGCCAATCTTTATCAAGGATTTTACAATTGTGGTAGATTCCCGTAACAACGTAACCATGCAATTTGAAGGAAACTAAACTCATTGCAATTCGTCACGATTATGAAATGTGAATTTGCGCATGCATGTGAGAGACGGCAAAAAATGCTCCCACATTGCTGAATAGGAGTAACGATATGGAAAATATACTACTCGATATTTTCCAGTAAAACACTCGTGTCTGTATGATAAAGAGCGTTATCATATCAAATATTTTGATAACGCATGTGTTTTGATTTTCTCTCTCTCGCAATTTGAACACGTGATTTCACATTCATGGTTCACGGTGTTAACTTGGTAGTATGTACATAGAACTGCGAGTCATCGCGCTATGAATATCTGTATTACAAGTAAAATATCACAGAATGATGGTAGTTTAATGTACCTGGTTTTAGTACACCTGTTTGCTCATCAAATAACATGACGTCTGCTTCTTCACCAGGAACCTCGGTTGCTTTTAAAGGCGAAACACTGTGAACCAAGACAGAAATAAATCACGTGACGCGACTTCTTGTTTCAAGTTCAAGTTCTAGTTCTTCTTCCCCGACGCAGGGGCGTAGCGTGCATATACGCACATACGCACGTGCGTACATTTAAAATCCTTAATATATATATATTATAAAAAACATAAAAATATTTAAAATAAAATGAAATCTAAGACAAAATCTTAACAGCTGACGGCAGATTACTTGCTGGAAACTACTCACAGAAGGCAGGAAAATGCTATTTTGGAGACCCTATACCTCAAAATTTTTCGGAGAGCATGGCCCCGCATCTCCCTACGCGCGCCTTCGCCGCTCGTCAGATTGTGTCCGCAATTAATACATTTCCCCTTGCAGTCAGTCATTGTAGGCATGTATAATGATGATTGTAGTTAGTACAGTCTCAAACAAAATAAATACCATGCAAAAAACTGGCTTCGCCTCGGGTTATTATATCGCTATATATAACGGTAGCGGTATATACTGGCCCGTTTACATAAATCCTTTACATGCATAACCTATACATAAATCCTTTACACAACCTTTACATAAATCCTATACACAACCTTTACATAAATCGCCCCATAAAACTGAGTGATAAATGCATTTTACAATGTATTTATGTAGCGAGAAAGTCCGCTAGAAAACGAAGAAAATGGTATTTCCGAGGCTCTAGATTTCTAAATTTTCAGGGGGGCCATGCCTCCTCACCCCCCTAGAAGCTCACGCCTTCGGCGCTCGTTGCTATGTGCGTACATTGGAAAAAAAGCACGCTACGCCCCTGGCCGACGTAGAGTTATGTCGCTTGGCGGTTTTTAGGGGTTTGGGGCGAGAAGGAAGAAGAGAAAGGGGAAGGGATAAAAACCCCGCCAAGCTACACACGCTAAGGTGAGTGAAATGGGCAGGATGCACAGAGCTAAGCAGAGCTTGATAACGTTTAATAAAGGTTATTGTATTGTATTGTTAATGTAAAGGAAAGGGGAGTAAAGAAAGTTGTGTCTCATTCAATTCCTTCATTTTTCCTCAGTATTCCCTTCCTCTTGTCCCTTTGCCTTCATCTCCTTGAGATGACGTTAGCAACAGACCACAAGTTTGAGATGAAGGAAAATATTGCTACATAAGTAAATATTTACCCATAATCCTCTACTTTCCTGTCCCCTGGCTCTCCGAGCAGGTCGATGTCATCAAGAGGGAGTGGTTCCACGATGTCAATGTCACCAGGAATCTACCAATCAAAGACAAAATGATTATTGACGATAACAAGCTACTCAACTACCGAAACAAGATGGCGGTTATATATTTAACCAGAATCCTTTGCACGCAGAAATACTTTAGAACCACTTGTACTTTTGCCTAATCTCAGAGACAAAAACAGTGGAACGATTTTGCGGTGTATTACCTTTAATAGAAAGTAACCAGTAAATAAGCATTTGAAAAGTACGAAACTATTAAAACTATATAGCGATGAAAATAGAAAATGAAAATAGCTGCAATTTCTCAATTCCTGCCTTTCATTTATTTATTTATTCAAAATCTTGTAATAGTCCCTTTTCGCGTTCACAGAAACCACTGTAAAACCGATGTACTTATTGACATCAGACGCATTTGTACTGGCTTAGCCTTGAGTCGGTGTAAATTATTCACAAATATCAACGAGAACACGAAAAAATGTTGACATGAAACAATAGAAACATCTTTGAATTGCACGGACTGGTTTCTGAATCGAGGCTAACCCTGTACAAATGCGTCTTTTGTCAGCGGTCATCTCTAAACAACGCGAAATGGAGTATTACATATAAGCCAGAGACAACCAATTTTTTAAAGTTATATTTATTTATTCCGGTTCATTTCTTTTATTCATTCATTCATTCATTCGTTCGTTCGTTCGTTCGTTCGTTCGTTCGTTCGTTCGTTCGTACATACATACATACATACATACATTCATTCATTCATTCATTCATTCATTCATTCATTCATTCATTCATTCATTCATTCATTCATTCATTCATTCATTCATTCGTTGGTTCGTTGGTTCGTTGGTTCGTTGGTTCGTTGGTTCGTTGGTTCGTTGGTTCGTTGGTTCGTTGGTTCGTTGGTTCGTTGGTTCGTTGGTTCGTTGGTTCGTTGGTTCGTTGGTTCGTTGGTTCGTTGGTTCGTTGGTTCGTTGGTTCGTTGGTTCGTTGGTTCGTTGGTTCGTTGGTTCGTTGTTCGGTTCGTTGGTTCGTTGGGTGGGTGGGTGGTGGGTGGGTGGGTGGGTGGGGGGGGGGTCGGTCGGTCGGTCGGTCGGTCGGTCGGTCGGTCGGTCGGTCGGTCGGTCGGTCGGTCGGTCGTTCGTTCGTTCGTTCGTTCGTTCGTTCGTTCGTTCGTTCGTTCGTTCGTTCGTTCGTTCGTTCGTTCGTTCGTTCGTTCGTTCGTTCGTTCGTTCGTTCGTTCGTTCGTTCGTTCGTTCGTTCGTTCGTTCGTTCGTTCGTTCGTTCGTTCGTTCGTTCGTTCGTTCGTTCGTTCGTTCGTTCGTTCGTTCGTTCGTTCGTTCGTTCGTTCGTTCGTTCGTTCATTGGTTCGTTCATTGGTTCGTTTATTCATTCATTCGTCCATTCATACATACATTCATTCATTCATTCATTTATTTATTCATACATTCATTCGATTGATTCATTTATATTATTTATTTTAGCAATATTTTGCAGTACAATGTTTCAATTACCTTAATCTCCTCGTCCAGTATCGCATTGTAGTCGATTTCAGGGATTGTAATGTCTTTGCGGTCAGCTTGATGCGGACTTTTTTCCTCTTCTGTAGAGATTTTCTGTTCGGGTGAGGAACCAGGAGAGGGGAGGGGTGGTTCGGGGGATTTGACATGAGGTAAACGAAAGTATTTATCTGACTGTGGAGATGAAAAGAAATATAAAGGTTTCAGAGAAAATACAGCTCTCAGGCCTGCTGAATTATGTTAAGGGTTAAAAACCTATTTCGTAGGGTTTTTGTTGGAAATATCATCATTAGTGTAGTTCTAGATTCATTACTATTAAGTTCATTAAATTTTTTACTTTAAAGCGCATTTGAGTGATATATAGAGATTTGCGCGAATAAACGATGTGTAAGTTAAGCGGTTGTCAAATAATATTTAACGATCACACAATCATTTGTTTACACAAATGGAAGCGGATACCTTGGCGAAGGTGACCAGTAAGTCGGTATGGATTCGTTCCTGGCATTCAGGAAGGTCGATTTCATAATCAAGCAGAAGTGGGAGAGTAATTACTTCCTGTCTGTAAAGGAAAATGTTATATGTGTTATATAACATGTATTATAAAGAGAACAAGAAAAGAAAGAAAGAGAGAAAGGGAAAAAAGTGGAAAAGAAGGAATGAAAATGAACGAGAGAGTGAGAGAGAGAGAGCAAACACGTGTTAGTTTACATACCGTAGTTCAGGAGTTTTCATTTGCAGTTCCGAGCTGATCCTTTGTTGTGCTATGGCAGCCTGTACTGCTTTCATCATTTCATTAGCCTCAACTAATAATAGTCAAAATATATCCGCCACTTCAGTCTCAAGGGAAACAGAAAAAGCAAGAGTGTACTGTAATGGCTATACTTACAAAGGACTATTCTGGTGTGTTCATTATAGACTCGAACCACGCCCACCATTAGAGTCGACGAAAGACGCAGGGCAAAGGGTAGTGTTGGGTTGATAATGTACTCACTATGATAAACAATACATAACAATAAACAACACTTACAATACAATACAATAACTTTTATTTAAACACGATATTATTTAAAGCTAAAGCTTGTGGGGTCGTGTGGAACAGAAATTCTAAAAAATACATAACATAATACTATATTTAACTATATTAATCAATTTACATATTTACATATTTTAAAAATACACGACATGTATGTTTTGACATGATATGTTACCATGGCAACCACACATCACCAGTAGTAAATATCCTTACCAAGCCTTGATGATGTTAACCTTTTTAAAATCTTTGATATTAAGATATCTACTCTTTTGTCCCTTGTAGGTAGCAGCTAGCCTAGAATGGATAGTAAGCTTTTATAAACGCAGAGTTTGGAAAGTATGATAGCTGAGTAGCCGACTTTTTCATAAACGATTCTACCGAAGACTTTATTAGTTGACTACATGAACTGAAGAGTGAAGGGTATTCTCCAATTCTACAATGACAGACTAATTGAAATACTTACCATATAATGCCAAGTTTGCCTTTCTTGGTCAATATATTATGCGAATAGAACATGATGATGATTTGTGAGTCGTGCGGTTTCTGTTCGAAAAAAAGATCAATTGAAACTAAAATAAACAACTTAATCGATAATATATGAATGAAAACCAACATTTCTGTCATTGTATGACAATTGTATGACATCTTTAACACATATTGTAAGGTATCTAGAGCAGGAAAAGTTCCTTCAACGATGGCAATTTTGTCAAGAAACATCTTGAATCATTTGAATCAGAGATCGTTTCACACAAAACTTGCAGTTGTAAACTTTGTCGAAAAGAGGAATTTCCTTTAGAAATACGACCTGGCGTAATAAAGCTCTTGATCAACAACGAAGACTGAAAAACACCAGGAAAGTTTGCTCAACGTCCACAAACTAGCAAAGTCAGAAGGGAACAACGAAGCCGGTTATGAAACTTTGCCAAAAACAAACACACACACAAAATCAATAAAATATCACGTCTTACAACAAAGCAACAACTCACTTACCTTTAAAACAAAATTGAGTCACAATTTACTGGTTAAAATCCTCTATAAACAGAGCTAGAGCACTAGTTTGGACGTGGTTTTGATCAAACCTTCCACAACTGCACTAAAAAGGCTTCATATGTCTATCACTCTAAATCAGCCAATGACGCTTCAGTATAAAGTGTTTTGGCGGGAACTAGGGATTTCGACATTTCGTCATTTCGTAATTTGGCGGGAATTCTGGAAGTATCATACCGTAAAGTTCCGAAAGTAGCGAGGACGTCGTTACTTTCAATTATTCACAGGATCTAGAACGTATTTTATTATGACTATTTCTTTTCTTACATTTGCTTATCAGTGTAGCAGTAAATGTTCTGGCTCTTTACGTGCTGAGTGCTGTTCGTCATCTAGCCTGCGTAGCGGCCCTCCGAGGCGAGGGGAAGCCCTCCGAGTCCGAAGGGAAAAAGGCGAAAAAAAAGGCCTTTTTCCCTTCGGATTCGGAGGGCTTCCCCTCGCCTTTTTCCCTTCGGACTCGGAGGGCCGCTACGCAGGCTATTCGTCTACCTTATCAGTAATCATCATCGCTCTAGTGGGGGAATCGCTACTTTCGGAGGGATCGCTACTGTTCGGGGGGTCGTTACTTTCGGGATTTGTTAGCAAGCATCAATTTTTACTGTTACTCTCGGGCGGTCGCTACTTTCGGAACTTTACGGTATACAAAAAGAAAAGGGAGAAGAGCTAGAGTGGGACGCAAAATGAAAGGGAATAATGAAGCGGAAAACGGAAACGGAAAAACGTAGGAGTGAATCGTGAATGAATGAACTGAATGGCGGATAAATAAATGAATAAGTGAATGTAGCGTGATTGTTACCGGGGATTATACTGAAGTAGCTAGTGACCTTGAAAATACAAAAAAACATGTTTTTTTAACGTGTCAAATGTTCTCGGGGTTTATACACGAATAGCTGAGCCCCCTATCGATACATTCAAACACTATAATACAATAATACAACTATAATACAATGGAGTACTAATGAAGTACAGGAATGCAGTATTCAGTCACGTAGCCAGATATTTACATCGTATTCTAAAAATCATTCTAACAGTAAATGCTCTCAGTACAGGTAAAATGGTGGAAATGAAAAACTTCAAAGTGTAATTTAATTATCACTTGGTAGCCAGACACGAGTGTCTGGGGGAACACTGTATTTTACGTAGCTCATATCAGCTAGCCGTAACCTATATTTTGAATATCATGACAAGTATTTTGTCTATAGCTTTTCAAGCATAAAAACATGCATAAAGATCGTGTCTTTATTATACCCAAACAAGTCGGTGGCAAACAAGACTCTTCGGTTGAGTAATCAAATATTTAGAACGCACCTGCCATGGAAATCCAGAGAAATCCTCAACCAATCAGAATCAAGAATCACGAAAAGAACCAATCAGAGAGCAGCAATCAGTCACGCATCAACAGCAAACTAACAGCAATCATGGCGGCCATCTGGTGATAATGTTTCTCTGCTCACCTATTTTCTTGCTGTATTTTCTCCATGATTATCGTCATGCAACGTTTTGACATCGCTGGCTGAGTGATATTAGATCTTGAAATGTTCGGAGGTGGTCAAAAACGTTTGCTGCCTCCGATCAAAAACCCTCTTTTTAACCCTAACGAAGACACTGACAACGAAGTGCGAATATCTACTGTGGTAAGGCTTTTATATGCCTACTGGTTTATACTGATTTATACTTATATCCATTCTTTAAGGCTTTTTATTTCACTTTTTATACGAATAGAAAAGTGCTTCAGAGAAAAACAGAGGAGGAAGATTCAGCAATCTTTTCAGTTCACGACAGCGGAGTTCCTCATCTTCGAGTAGTTATGGCGTTACGAAGGACGAGGAAAGACCTACATTTACTGCCATTAGCCGTCCATCAACTAGTGATCCAACTACTCCATCAGGCTCAAAGATTATGATTAAGAAAGATTTACCTAGGCTTAGTGCTGAGAATGATCGTGAAGAGCGACAGCCCGGCGCTGGTAAAGCTCGATCTTTATTAAGTTCTCGAACAAAGTTTTCCCGGAACTTAACTCCCAGCAATGTCAACAATGGGGAAGAGCTGAGTGAAGACGTTAACTTAGAAAAACCAGTAGTTAATGTAGCAGAGGGCAGACATTCTACTTTGCTAAAGAGAGGACAAGAAAGACCACCAACTCTGAATAGAGAAGACGGTGATCACGGAAGATCTCTGCAAGTCATCGACAAAACAAAACTTCGACCGTCGTTTGCATCAGACAGTGAACAAACAAGAACAAAATTTGTTGAATCTTGTTCTGCAATGTCTGCTGGATCAGAGGAAAAGAAAGTTAAGAAACCTAAATATCAAGATGCTCTTTCTCTAAGGTAAGAGTAGAAGGTTGAATGACCAAAATATATTGAGGTCACTTTATATTTTAGTGACAACACGGACCTAATAACCCTTTAGTGCTAACGGTATCTCGGCTAACAATAATATCAAAATTACTCTTTTAAATAAATAAGCTAAGATATTTAACTAATTGTTAACATTAAGTGTATTGTATTTTATGTTGTAGTTAAAGCTTTTATTCTCAAATTAGTCAATAAATAATGAGATGCAAAATTGTGGGGTCAGGTTGCCATGGGAAACCAAGTTATTCCTTTGATTCATTTGACCGACTTTCACTTCGATAGACAGTTATTAAGAAACCCTCTGACTACTATAGGAGAGAAAATGATTCTAACCAAACACAAAGTTTTGCTGGTAAACTGGTTTTGACTGGTTTAATATTGTGTGAATGACTATAAATAGCAAAATAAGTATATATAGCCAAGAATGACAGGATATAATATATAGCAGCACATGACATTTCTGTTTTCAGATGTTTTAGCAAAACACTTTCCTCATTACTTTCATTTAATTAGTAGTAGTCAAACTATAGGTATCCCTTTCAATATCTCTAACATATCATTGGATTGGAATGTTCATATTATTCTGAAAGGGACATTAAAAAATTTTAATTGATATTTGCACTGTTTAAGTTATTATTATTATTATTACTTCAACATCCATCAAATATATATTTAATGTAAGCTATAATAATTATAATAATAAGCTTTATTTAAGCAGGGAGCACCTTCAGTAAACTGTTCTCCCAGGTGTCCCTGACATCAATAAATATACAATATACATCAATAATACAATATAAGATAAATATATACTTAATAAATACAATACATACAATACAATACTATAAACTCATAGACCAGTTTAAGTGACTGGTTTTTAATTATTATTATTATAAGGGTGGGCTGGTGCTTTGGTGTTGGGCCAATAGTTTTCTGCAGCAGGGGAAGGCCTGAGAGGGTTTATTATTGTGGTGCAGTTTAGGGTGGTTATTTTTTCTTTGGGGAGATGAGTTCAAATTCCACTCATCTGGTTATTAGACTCAGGGACCGTGAAGCACCCTTGAAAGTGAGGGGCTGGGTACTAGTGGACTAGTATATATCAGACAACAACGTATTGTGACAACCTTTTTGGCAAAACGTGAGGGGGCCAAAGCCCACCCAAGGCCCTCATACGCCCTATGCACGAGTGCTGGTTTTCGAGATCAGGATACTAGAATCTTTTGACATAAAAATGACCACTGCCATCTGAAAAAGCAATAATTTATTCATCAATATTTTTGGAAAATTTCAAAAGTATTGGATAAAATCCCGCGAAGATATCGTAAATGACATTTATAGAGTTTAGTATGGGATTTTGCCGACATGAGTACACAGCCTCGTTCTGGTGTATTTTCAGAATTAAAAACGTTCATAACTCCGCAAGGACATGTCATTTCGTCCTAAAACTTTTACACTTATCTTATATCAATATCTTCTTTTAGTGGAACATGTTAAACCTTGAAATTAAGCAATTTAGAAAATTGATGTACATCAGAACGAGCCTGTGCACTCATGATGGCAAAATCTCATACTAAACCCTATAAATGTCATTACGATATCTTCGTGGGATTTTATCCAATACTTTTGAAAATTTCCAAACATATTGATGAATAATTGCTTTTTCAGATGGCAGTGGTTATTTTTATGTCAAAAGATTCTAGTATCCTGATCTCGAAAATCAGCACTCGTGCATAGGGCGTATTCCCAGCAGTCCCTACAGCTGGGCCTTTATTGATTCAAGCAGGGTCTGATTATGTCAATAATAATATTGTTTGTAATTTCTTACCAGGAATGACTGGAGAGCTGCCAAGGCATCTGGTGACTACAAATCAATTCAAACATTCTTGACATGCACATTTGATTCGTTCAATGATATCAATGCAGTGTTTAAGGTATTTGAGAATGACCAAAGCTGTACATGTATGACAATATATGCTCACAATCAACTGCACTCTTGCTAGTATTAGTGATAGGTGTCTGCAGTAGAGACATTGATGTGACAGCATGTGCTGGGGCTGGACAATGGGGCCTGTATTTCATAGGTGTCCATCCTAGATGGGTGTTTGTCTAGGGAGGTGTCCATCCTAGATCTGTGGGTGTCTGTCTAGAGAGGTGTTCATCCTAGATGGTGTCTGTCTAGGGAGGTGTCCATCCTAGATGGGTGTCTGTCTAGGGAGGTGTTCATCCTAGATGGGTGTTTGTCTAGGGAGGTGTCCATCCTAGATCTGTGGGTGTCTGTCTAGAGAGGTGTTCATCCTAGATGGGTGTCTGTCTAGAGAGGTGTCCATCCTAGATGGGTGTCTGTCTAGGGAGGTGTCCATCCTAGATGGGTGCCTGTCTAGGGAGGTGTCCATCCTAGATGGGTGTCTGTCTAGGGAGGTGTCCATCCTAGATGGGTGCCTGTCTAGGGAGGTGTCCATCCTAGATCTGTGGGTGTCTGTCTAGAGAGGTGTTCATCCTAGATCTGTGGGTGTCTGTCTAGGGAGGTGTCCATCCTAGATGGGTGTTTGTCTAGGGAGGTGTCCATCCTAGATCTGTGGGGTGTCTGTCTAGGGAGGTGTCCATCCTAGATGGGTGTTTGTCTAGGGAGGTGTTCATCCTAGATCTGTGGGTGTCTGTCTAGAGAGGTGTCCATCCTAGATGGGTGTCTGTCTAGGGAGGTGTCCATCCTAGATGGGTGTCTGTCTAGGGAGGTGTCCATCCTAGATGGGTGCCTGTCTAGGGAGGTGTCCATCCTAGATCTGTGGGTGTCTGTCTAGAGAGGTGTTCATCCTAGATCTGTGGGTGTCTGTCTAGGGAGGTGTCCATCCTAGATGGGTGTTTGTCTAGGGAGGTGTCCATCCTAGATCTGTGGGTGTCTGTCTAGAGAGGTGTCCATCCTAGATGGGTGTCTGTCTAGGGAGGTGTCCATCCTAGATGAGTGTCTGTCTAGGGAGGTGTCCATCCTAGATGGGTGTCTGTCTAGGGAGGTGTCCATCCTAGATGGGTGCCTGTCTAGAGAGGTGTCCATCCTAGATCTGTGGGTGTTTGTCTAGGGAGGTGTCCATCCTAGATCTGTGGGTGTCTGTCTAGAGAGGTGTCCATCCTAGATCTGTGGGTGTCTGTCTAGAGAGGTGTCCATCCTAGATCTGTGGGTGTCTGTCTAGAGGTGTCCATCCTTTATGGGTGTCTGTCTAGAGAGGTGTCTATTCTAGATGGGTGTCTGTCTAGGGAGGTGTCCATCCTAGATGGGCGTCTGTCTAGGGAGGAGTCCATCCTAGATGGGTGTCTGTCTAGAGATGTGTCTATCCTAGATGGGTGTCTGTCTAGGGAGGTGTCCATCCTATTTGGGTGTCTGTCTAGAGAGGTGTCTATCCTAGATGGGTGTCTGTCTAGAGAGGTGTCTATCCTAGATCTGTGGGTGTCTGTCTAGAGAGGTGTCTATCCTAGATCTGTGGGTGTCTGTCTAGGGAGTTGACTCATGTCATTCCAGCATGCATTTGCAGATACATTGTACATTTATGGCCCCATTAACCCTCTCCCCCAACCCCTGCCCCTCCCATTTCCTAAACATCCCTTTTGCTGACTATGCAGCATTGAAACTTGGATGGTGGTATTACTACATGTAATTAATCAGATAGACAATGTTGTCTGATGGATATGTTAATATTGTTTGTTTTGTCTGTTTTTAGAAAAGAGAAGAGTGTCTTGGGGATGAAGATCAGGATGGTAGTTTTCTGGACCATGACTTTGTGCGCATCACATATGACATTGTTCTCACATTAGTAAGTAATTGATGAGTAATTTGATCAATTCGTTTCGATGCAGACATAAATTCTCAATTTTAATTAATGAAAAACTCACAGGATGCCTCAGAAATGACACATTCATTATGATTTTAATTATTTTTCAGCCCCAAGAAGTCCAGAAAGCTGTTCTCAAGTCCATCATCAATGGGTTGTTACAAGACATGAAAAGGTTACTTAATTTCTAGTTTAATAATTTCTTTTTTATTTTAATCATAATTTGGATACTCGGCCACTCTTTACTGTCATCTTTTTGATGACTAATATCAGTCAAAGAGACCTTGTCGTCAGTGTTCCAAAATTATGTAGCATTGACACCAATGTCAGAGAGATTTAATTATTGAATGATATTAAAATACTGTTATGTTTTACAGACAAAGAACCACAGATGATTTGAGAGCATTCACTGTACTTTTACAAGTAAGCTAATAGATGCAGATTTATACAAAACAGTTGACACAAAATCTTTAATCGTAATTGAATATGCAGCTGTGTCATTTCCTTGCTGAGTTACATGTATGACTGTGTGATCAAGAGGACATTATTTTCCCATATGAATTGATTTGAACATGACATGCATGACTACCTTATTCGTACTTAATTTCGTGCATACTTAATTTCGCGATTTTGTTAAGACAGCATTTCGCGAGGCTTTATTTTCACGATTTCGATAAGAGAAAATGAAAAAAGAGCATTAAATTTTGCGAAAGTGGTGTCAACAACATATTTTTTCTAAAAAAAACAAACTTATTTCTATACAAACAGGAACAAGATGACAGTCAACTAGACTAACTAGACGTTATAAACTTGTAGCTAAAGCAGACAAAACCGTTTACGCTATACGGTTGCTCAGTTGCAAATGGTAGTATTATGTTGTTGAATAAGTCGTTTTATAAACCAATTTCGCATTAAATAACGTTTATTGTTCATGTTGATTAAATGGTTTCGATATGCATTTTTTGCTCTGGGTATTATATTTCGCGTGTTTAAAGTCTGCGAGCCTTTTTTTTCGCGAGGCTTTAATTTCGCGATATTTTTAAAATCGCGAAAATCGCGAACTTAAAGCCCCAAAAATAAGTACGAATAAGGTACATATGTGGTCTGTTGATGTGTTGCTATGACAACTTATCTATTAATCACCTGTAGAACCCTCAATTCAACAAATCCACAACGTATGTCATCTTTGCTCATCTGTTGCGACAAGTATCTTGTCTGTCGGACAGTGAACATCAATGCCTTGTCCGCTGGTTTAGAAAGTAAGTTAATAAAAATTCAAATGAAAATTTCAATCAAAGTTTTCACTAGAGCTAAAGGTTAAATAGAGTACTAAAGTGTGACGTCACGAAACAATTAATTTTGCTTTTATAAATTTTAAAGTTAAGAACGGAGCCGAAAATACAGTGATTTGTTAAGGCAAATTATATATTCAACCGGCCATATCTTGACCGCTATTTAACCGATTGTCATAAAAATTGGTGTGTGAACTTCTTTCATGATATTCTATCTGAACTGGAAATCAAAACTTTATAAAAGCAAAAAATATTTTTTATGACGTCATGACTTTAGTACTCTATAGGTAACAAATTAAATTAATACAAATGAAGAGTTTAGACGTCCTTCTCTCTAATGTCATTCTGTAGGATTCCTATTAATATCTTCAAAGGCATAATCACTAGAATTCAACAGGTAACACTACATGATTATTTAATGAGGTAAAACGTACCGTATGTGACTAAAACACAAAATGTAACAAAGGCCATTTATTGACATGAGAAGACAATATTGAAATATTAATTTTACAGTAACACGTGGTTGATGTTTCAGCTGTTCAGGCACTGCATGGTTGCACAAAAGGTGAATAGCGCTATCCACCGGATAAGTCTTATTATCCTATACATATTACATCTCAGCCAATCAGAGCTCACCATTTCTATGAAATACAGAGCGGTATTTCATAGATTTTTCTATGAAATACAGAGCGGTATTTCATAGTTTGTATTAGCCAATCAAAATGTTGTAAATTTTCCCGCTTTTTTCTTCCACTGGACGCGCTCGCGTCGTGTTGCTACATTTACCAATATTTGCATAAACTGTTTTTTTAATTTCGAAATCCAATCTCATTCAACGATTCAAAGCGTTATAAACATGGCTTCAAGTTCGATAAATAATTCAAATCTTCCTTCACTCTCAGAAGAAGCGTTAGAAAACAACAGTTGACACGACGAATTCGAAATTCATAGCATTTATTTCTCAGGAACCGTGCAACGAAACTCGAAAAGCTAAGTAGAAACGACTTGACAGTTAATTGTTGATGTAATATGTATAGGATAATATGGTTATTCAATGGTTTTCTATGGAATACGGGCGAAAATTTCACTCAAAAATTATATTATTTTAGTATACAACTCGCCTAAAGGCTCGTTGTATACCAAATAATATAATTTTTTCGTGAAATATTCGCTCGTATTCCATAGAAAACCATGGAATAACCAATAAATATCCAATGGATAAAAATGATGCAGTTATCCAATAAATTGTATCCATTGGGTAGGACTTACAATACAATATATTATCCGGTGGATATATAGCGCTAACCACCTTTCATGCAACCGAGGCCTGGTGTTGGTCTTCGATCCTCAGAGTGACCATGACAACCACACGTGTCACAATAAAATTAATCTTCCTCACATCATATTGTCTTCATGTAAGTCTACAAAGTACCATTAAAAGTTTTTCAAACTTTAAATACTTGAATATTAAACAAAGTCTACAATGAAAATTGTTCATTAATCAGTTATTTTAAATATAAAAACAATGATTTTGTACCAATTAAAGTCAATTCATAAATTCAATAATATATAAACATATGATGTTTTCTCAAGTTTCTAAGTCTGAGGCTGTTTCCAACTAAATCCACTGACCTTCCACCAGAGGAGAAGTGCACTTGGTGGGTCCCTTCAGCTGTTAAAGTCCTGGCGCTGCTAAGTATGTAAACCTGTAAACTACTTCACTTCAAGAATAATTCAATTATTAAATTAATTAAAAATCTTGCTAAAAACAAAAATTGATTAAAATTTAAACCCTGAACATTTTAAGAAAGAAACAAGAACTAAATGTTTCCAGTTCTATGACATCACTAATGATATATTATGTATAACAGATGCAGTTAATTGCAGTTCTATGACATCACTAATGATATATTATGTATAACAGATGCAGCGAATTGCAGTTCTATGACATCACTAATGATATATTATGTATAACAGATGCAGTTAATTGCAGTTCTATGACATCACTAATGATATATTATGTATAACAGATGCAGCGAATTGCAGTTCTATGACATCACTAATGATATATTATGTATAACAGATGCAGTTAATTGCAGTTCTATGACATCACTAATGATATATTATGTATAACAGATGCAGCGAATTGCAGTTCTATGACATCACTAATGATATATTATGTATAACAGATGCAGTTAATTGCAGTTCTATGACATCACTAATGATATATTATGTATAACAGATGCAGTTAATTGCAGTTCTATGACATCACTAATGATATATTATGTATAACAGATGCAGCGAATTGCAGTTCTATGACATCACCAATGATATATTATGTATAACAGATGCAGTAATTGCAGTTCTATGACATCATTAATGATATATTATGTATAACAGATGCAGCGAATTGCAGTTCTATGACATCACTAATGATATATTATGTATAACAGATGCAGCGAATTGCAGTTCTATGACATCACTAATGATATATTATGTATAACAGATGCAGCGAATTGCAGTTCTATGACATCACTAATGATATATTATGTATAACAGATGCAGCGAATTGCAGTTCTATGACATCACTAATGATATATTATGTATAACAGATGCAGCGAATTGCAGTTCTATGACATCACTAATGATATATTATGTATAACAGATGCAGCGAATTGCAGTTCTATGACATCACTAATGATATATTATGTATAACAGATGCAGCGAATTGCAGTTCTATGACATCACTAATGATATATTATGTATAACAGATGCAGCGAATTGGTTACAGCTACCACCATTAATGAGTCATACCTACTACTATAATCATTCCCTGGACCATATCGACCTCATGGGGGAGTACTATTCCTGGCAAAATCCAGGCAATAATGCAGGGTGAGTAAACACTTGTGTCAACTTGTCATCATCACCATCATCATTATCACCATTAATTGTCATCATCATCATCATCAAATAATATCACCATCATCATCAAAACATAATGCTTCATTTCCATTTAGCACTCTTCTTCCTCTCTTCTAATGGGAATGTGTTTTTTTGCAGGAAATTCTCGTTTTGTCAGTATCCATTCATCCTCAGTCTTGGCGCTAAACGTTATGTAATGCAGAAAGACTCAGAATCGCAGATGATCGTCATGGCAAGAGTAAGTACTTAAAAGTGCACAGATATAATTCAGAATTGTAAACCAGAGTTGAAATATTGTGTTTCAGAAAAGTTTAATGGAGAAAGTCCAGCGACGTGAGATGCCTGATATGGGCATGCTGTTTCTTAATATCAAAGTCAGAAGATTAAATCTGATATCCGACTCACTGAACGAGGTAAATTGTCCTTAATATGTCATACACAGCAATATATCATGATGGCTTTTGTTAACAACTTTGCGTGGAGCTAGCTGCATCGTTTTGCGCACAAAGTATTAAATTTGGTGCGCAATCAGTAGAGAAACAAGTAGCAAAGTCAAATCCAGCATGCGTCTTTCCACCAATTAACTCATCAGTGATGTCGCAAAAGCAATATATTTAACAAATTAATTGCAAGCGGTTTTCCATTGTCTGTACTCTTATTGACAATGGATTTGACATTACAAAATGTTCAAAACTCAAGTGGCAAAGTTTTGAACATTTTGTGACATCAAATCCATTGTCAATAAGAGTACAGACAATGGAAAACCGCTTGCTATTTCTTTTTTTAAATAACAAAGTAAAAAAAACCATCCAAAAGCAAGGAAAAAGTTTGAAAGAAAAACCGTTTCAAGCGTGCGCTGGCTCCGTGTGCGAGCGATTCATCATTATCTGTGTGTCTGTACTCTTATTGACAATGGCTGAGAGATTGCGAGATTACGCTCTGTTATTGTAAAAATTAATTTGAACTATTTAGATCTGTGCGCATAACTCCCATTGATGATACTATAACCTTGTATATGTTGTGTGCTATCATTATAGATTGCTCGCAAACAGAAAGACCTTAAAAAGAAATTAAAAGTGACATTCGCAGGAGAACCTGGTCTTGACATGGGGGGACTTACTAAAGAATGGTTCCTACTGCTGATTAGAAAAATATTTAAACCTGAATATGGTTAGAATGGATGTTGATATTAGTAACAACGTAGCTAACAGGCAGACCGCTGACATTCAGATGGGAAGTAGCTGTCCTTGCCCGCTGTCCCTTATTCACTACGTTGACACTAATAATAGTACAGTTTTATGTTACGTTGATAATTGGAAGTTTTGCCTGAATTCTTTTACTTGGAGAGATCACGATTGTGCATCAATGTTGAACATTTAAAACTTGTTTCCTGGTATTTCCTGGTGTATTTATTGACAGGTATGTTTACGTACAATGAGAAGTCTCGTCTTTACTGGTTTAACCAGGAATGCAAAGATCAAGATGAGGAATTCAATCTAGTTGGAGTCGTATCCTTGAATCATTATCTGTCTCATTCATTTGTTCATTCATTCATTCGTTTGTTTGTTCATTCATTCATTTGTTCATTCATTCGTTTGTTTGTTCATTCATTCATTTGTTCATTCATTCATTCGTTTGTTCATTCATTCGTTTGTTCACTCATTCATTCGTTTGTTCGTTCATTCATTCATTTGTTCATTCATTCATTCGTTTGTTTGTTCATTCATTCGTTTATTCATTCATTCGTTTGTTTGTTCATTCATTCATTTGTTCATTCATTCATTCGTTTGTTTGTTCATTCATTCATTTGTTCATTCATTCATTCGTTTGTTCATTCATTCATTCAATTCATTAGCACCTGATATTACCACCTTCACCTGTCAGCTTATCTTCTACCTTTTGCCATTTATTAATTTATTTGTTCATTCATTCATTCGTTCATTCATTTGTTCATTCATTCATTCATTTGTTCATTCATTTATTCATTCATTTGTTCTTTCATTCATTCATTCATTTGTTCATATATTTGTTCATTCATTCATTCATTCGTTCATTCATTTGTTCATTCATTCATTCATTTGTTCATTCATTCATTTGTTCATTCATTCATTTGTTCATTCATTCATTCATTTGTTCATTTATTTGTTCATTCATTCATTCATTCCTTCATTTGTTCATTCATTCATTCATTTGTTCATTCATTCATTCATTTGTTCATTCATTCATTCATTCATTCATTTGTTCATTCATTCATTCATTTGTTCATTCATTCATTTATTTGTTCATTCATTCATTCATTCCTTCATTTGTTCATTCATTCATTCATTTGTTCATTCATTCATTCATTTGTTCATTCATTCATTCATTCATTCACTAGCACCTGATATTACCACCTTAACCATGATATAGCTTATGGGTCTAGCTGTGTATAACAGCATAATTCTTGACATTAAATTTCCATCTAGTGTCTATAAAAAACTACTCAGTCCTGCTGTAGTCCCCTTCCACAACCCTAACGCTACTGTGGGCGTGGCTAATCTAGAACTTGACGATCTTACTGAAGCCATGCCAGTATGTATATGTAACAGCATTATATGAATCAGTAAAGGGACTCTCACACCACATAATTAGCTAGTCTAACCTCTTCCCGTCTGGTTTCAAGGATTTCAAGGGTTTACTCTTACGGGAAGTTTGACTGACTGTATTTTCTTCAACATTACCTTAGATAGATAGTTTATTACAACTAACTTGCAGCCATGAGGCTGAATGGTGGTAGCTAGTCAGTGCTGCTAATAGCTAGGTAAAGCAAATGCATATAGTGTAAATCATATTAAAGTTGAAGTTGGTTGCCCTTATTCCCGAGCCACTGGGGCGCATGTATAAAGCGCTCAAAGGTGTGCCGTTTATCCCCTCCCTCCATCAGTGCTCCATTTTACAAGTATTTAAGGGTCATTGGCTGCTAACCTTGTGTTCATCCCTTGCCCTAAGGATCTTGCTCGTGGTCTGAAAGAGCTACTCAGATATGAAGGGGACGTAGAAAACGACTTGTGTCAGACATTCCAGGTAAGTGATTAACGATGGAAAAGAAGTCCATTGCTGCAGTCTTGTAACTGTTATTTATGTTTGTAGGTCTCTCATACATCTTTTGGACAAGTTATTACACACAATTTAAAGCCGAAAGGTGATACTATACCAGTCACCAATCACAACAAACAAGGTATAGGTAGTTGCTATGGTAACATAAATTATTTGGTGGTCATCATCATCATGGTTGTCGTCATAACAATGAACTATTGTCAAGCACTTTCACCATGAGTCCCTGGCTCGCAACCACTTCCTGTGTCATTGATAGTAAATGCATTATAATAGTATAGTATTGTGTTGTATTTTATCATCACCATCATCATTATCACCACCACCAGCAACATCATTAACATCAGTCATCTTCACCATCATGTATATTCATTGGTTATCATCATTCGACATGATTATCAACAGAATCATGGTTAACATTATCATCATCTGTAGTCGTCATCATGTCAAGGTTTCATCATCATCATTTTGTTATTTCTCCAGAGTATGTCAATCTGTACGTGGATTATCTGCTCAACAAGTCAATGTACCAACAGTTTGCTGCTTTTTATCATGGATTTCACAGCGTCTGTGCATCCAACGCCCTCATCGTATGTAACATTGTCTGTACTGGAATAATTAATTACGAAAACATTCAGTAACTGATATAGTTAAGGTGCAGATGCACGGTGCAACATTGCGCACAATATTGTTGTAGCGTACTGTGTTCACTGTCCACTTGTGTAATTGTTGTAGTAATAATATTAAATAATTATCATTAAATAATTTATTAATTTCTAGTACGTATTTTCCTTGGAATGATCAAATCACAAGTATATTACAAATATAAATATAGTGCTATGTTGCACTGTGTGTCTGACAAGTTTTCACAGGATTTTTCATAGTTAAGTTAGTATCTAATTGTGTTCATGTAAGTATCTAATTGTGTTCATGTACAGATGCTTCGTCCAGAGGAAGTCGAGATGCTTGTTTGTGGTAACCCTGAGTTGGATATGGAGGCACTGAAGAAGGTCACCATGTATGATGGATACAGCAAGAGTGATGGCCCTATTAGGTGATTATAAAGTAGTGTAGTCCAATGGTCACTGTGGTGATATAACAATGGCACTTGTGATTAAACCAGGATTAAACGAAACATAGCTGTTTGACTCGGAAGTTTACACTATGACAACAGCCACGCACACGTTAATGTCTTGCTTTATAGTAACTACAATGTTTGTAAATACCTCAATTATATATCTTTACCTAACTTTTGTTGTCATATTTTGTCATTTTTGTATGTGTGAAATAAACTTAAACTTGAGACCTATATGTAACTCATGTCAATCTGTAACTCATGTCAATCTGTATAACTCATGTCAATCTGTAACTGACATGTCAATCTGTAACTCGTGTCAATCTGTAACTCATACATGTATCAATCTGTTTCAGGTATTTCTGGGAAATTGTCTTGGCGTTTTCAACTGATCTGAAGAAGAAAACGTTGTTGTTCGTCACAGGCAGCGATCGCATACCTATCGGGGGTATGGCTGAGATGGAGTTTAAGATATGCAAGATGGAAGCCTTAGACAGTACCAGAATGTAATTACTAGTTCGACCGACTTGTTTGACTAAGTTGTTTGATCAGAGTGCAGACACTAAAACCGTGAAACAGTACAAACTATTTAGTGCTAAATAGCACCAATGGAACAATAGAAAACAATAGACATTGCACTATTTAGTGCTAATTAAAGTTAGCACTGTTTCATGGTTTTAGTGTTTGCACTCTATAGTTTGACTGACTTGTTGAACGGACTTGTTGGAGTTAACTTGCTTGACTAGTTTGACTAACTTGTTTGACTAGTTTGGCTGACTTGTTTGACTAACTTGCTTGACTAGTTTGACTAACTTGTTTGACTAGTTTGGCTGACTTGTTTGACTAACTTGTTTGACTAGTTTGACTGACTTATTTGACTAACTTGCTTGACTAGTTTGACTAACTTGTTTGACTAGTTTGGCTGACTTGTTTGACTAGTTTGGCTGACTTGTTTGACTAACTTGTTTGACTAGTTTGACTGACTTGTTTGACTAGTTTGACTGACTTGTTTGACTAACTTGTTTGGCTAGTTTGGCTGACTTGTTTGACTAGTTTGGCTGACTTGTTTGACTAGTTTGGCTGACTTGTTTGACTAGTTTGGCTGACTTGTTTGACTAGTTTGGCTGACTTGTTTGACTAGTTTGGCTGACTTGTTTGACTAGTTTGGCTGACTTGTTTGACTAGTTTGGCTGACTTGTTTGACTAGTTTGGCTGACTTGTTTGACTAGTTTGGCTGACTTGTTTGACTAGTTTGGCTGACTTGTTTGACTAGTTTGGCTGACTTGTTTGACTAGTTTGGCTGACTTGTTTGGCTAGTTTGACAGACTTATTTGACTAGTTTGGCTGACTTGTTTGACTAGTTTGGCTGACTTGTTTGACTAGTTTGACAGACTTATTTGACTAGTTTGGCTGACTTGTTTGACTAGTTTGGCTGACTTGTTTGTTTGACTAGTTTGACAGACTTATTTGACTAGTTTGGCTGACTTGTTTGACTAGTTTGGCTGACTTGTTTGGCTAGTTTGACAGACTTATTTGACTAGTTTGGCTGACTTGTTTGACTAGTTTGGCTGACTTGTTTGACTAGTTTGGCTGACTTGTTTGACTAACTTGTTTGACTAGTTTGACTGACTTGTTTGACTAGTTTGGCTGACTTGTTTGACTAACTTGTTTGACTAGTTTGACTGACTTGTTGGAGTTTGACAGACTTATTTGACTAACTTGTTTGGCTAGTTTGACAGACTTATTTGACTAGTTCGACTGACTTGTTGGAGTTTGACAGACTTATTTGACTAACTTGTTTGACTAATTTGACTGACTTGTTTGACTAATTTGACTGACTTGTTTGACTAGTTTGGCTGACTTGTTTGACTGACTTGTTGGAGTTTGACAGACTTATTTGACTAACTTGTTTGACTAATTTGACTGACTTGTTTGACTAATTTGACTGACTTGATTGACTAACTTGCTTGACTAGTTTGACTAACTTGCTTGACTAGTTTGACTAACTTCTTGACATTTCACTAACTTGCTTGACTAGTTTGACTAACTTGCTTGACTAGTTTCACTAACTTGTTTGACTAACTTGTTTATCTTTCTTATAGGCTTCCCATGGCTCATACTTGCTTCAACCAGCTTATCCTTCCTCCATACAAGAACAGAAAACAGCTCAAGCAAAAATTAACCATCGCAATATCGAACGCTGAAGGCTTCGGCATTGAATGAAACGAACGAACGGATGGACTTTTTATAGAACACGCACTTTGTTCACAAAGGGCGCACAATGACATTAGAATTTCAAGTTTTATTTTCCAACATTCTTGATACTAAAATGGACCCACTTGAATTAAAGATTGCATGCACACATTGTGTTCATATATCACTTTGCATGTTAGACAACCATCGAGGCCTAGCATCTAGTCGTTTCATGCGTCCTAGTTATGGTCAGTCAGTTCAAATGGAAAGCACATACTTCATCAGTTGTACAGCATTCAGATGCACAACTCGAAAGGAACATCAGTGGATTGGAGTGTGCTGAAGTGAAACTTGTATTAAGGGAACGCCCTGCTGTCCCAAACTACTCCATCCATACTGTAAAATCACCCGATTGCCTCCAAATGAAATTTGGGAAACATCACAGCACCGCTACGATTAGTTTTTCCAAACCGATAAATCCCTACCATTTGAGCTGCGATCTTTGGTAATTGCGCAAACACGTCATCATACACCCTATGCAATACTCGATTTCTGTACTTTGCATAAATTTGCAAAAACTGAAAGAATAACGAGTTAAGTAAAATAATAGATTGAAAGACCATCGACAGTTTAGTAATTACCCCAAAAGTGCATTAATAAAAATAAACCCATCATAAAGTAATAAGCGTTTGAAAGGTGCAAAATACATGGCATGGAAACGAGGCATTTAGGGCCAAAGTCCGGTTTCTGGCACAAATCTTTGTAATTTCAAATCACTATAACTGTTCAAGATTGCATAGTACGTACAGCCCTAAAATTTGGTATGTTCATTATTGAAAACCCTCTCTCCAAAGAGATGGTCAGATATTGCTGTTATATATTCCCAATAACAAAGGAAATCAGATTTTACGATTCTACCATTTATGCACAAGGTCTACAATCCACCACCTGTGCACAGTAATTAAGCTAAAAGCATTTTCTCGGCCCTTTATATACAATCCCATCGAATATCAGGCAATAAACCACTCATTTTATTTGTCATCGGTGTTTGAGTAGATTATTAAAGGTCTGGCCCCAGTTGCAAGAAAGGTGACTATCCACCGGATAAGTCCTATCCAGTGGATAACATTTATTGGATAACTGCATCAGTTTTATCCGTTGGATAGGATTTATCCGGTGGATAGCACTATTCACCTTTTGTGCAACTGGGGCCTGTTCTTTCCCCGTGCCCTACGTGCTTTGTATCAAGGGGGAAAAGCTGTATTGTATCGTACTCGGCCGCAGCCAACACGCGCAATAGGCCATATGCACTAACGGGTCACGTGACCCAACTTTCTCAAATCAAGCAGCAGTGTCAAAATGAACTCCAGAAATGAAAAGAGCAGCTCGATATTAGTAAAAAGGCGAAATTTCAGCTTATAATGTTTAACACAGCAGAAATGGCATGAAATATAAAATTGCAAATTTTATTAAGATTCGTATGGAAAAATGTGCTGGATGGCAAAAAATGCCATCCAATGCATTTTCCAAACAAATTATTAGAAAACACTCGATTTTATATTTCATGTCATTTCTCCTGTGTCAGACGTTATGACCTGAAATTTCGCCTTCTTACTAATATCGAGCTGCTCTTTTCATTTCTGGAGTTCATTTTGACACTGCTGCTTGATTTGAGAAAGTTGGGTCACGTGACCCGTTAGTGCATATGGCCTATTGTTTGCTTGCTCAGGAGTTGTCACATGCAGTACAAATCCCTAGAGATGAAACTTTTGCCATAAAATGGAATATCTCCACCCTTGGGTGCTTAATTGGTGATGTGGTTCTGTGCAAAAACATTTGTTTGCCCTCCAAGTTTTGCATAAACTATAGTTCTCATGTTCTCTGCATGTTCTCAAGAGACATTGAAAACAATAGTTAATGCAAAACTTGGGGGGCAAACAAAGTGTATAGAGTACCGAAGTGATGTCATAAAAATATTTTTTCCGCTTTATTAACTTTAGATCACTGATTTCGAAAGAACATCAATAAAGAAGCTTACAGCCAAATTTGAGAGCAATCGGTTAAATAGCAGCTGAGATATGGCCAGTTCAATATATAATTTCCCCCCACAAATCACTAGGTAGTAAGGATGCAAGGTAATATCGGCTTGGTTCGTAACATTAGAAACCAAGCCGAAATTACAGTGATTTGTTAGCCTGCGTGTCGGCCAAAGGGTACGGATCGGAGGGACTAGGGATCAGAAGGGATCGGAGGGGGAAGGGGAGGGGGACTGAGGAGAGGAGGGGAAAAGGAGGGGGAATGGGGAGAGAGGGCTGCAGCGAAGACCATTGATTTTACCGAACGCCCCCTAATTAAAAATTCCTAGTCCTGCATGCTGTCAAGTGTCATCTGTCAGAATAACCCAACCATGTTGGAGTTATTGTGTTATAGACTTCCACAATCAGAATTCGTCTCGCGCCGGATCAACCAATGAGAATTTAGCGTCCGTTTGCAGGACGTAAAATTCGGTAAAATCAAGGGTCCTCGCTGCAGGCCCTCCCTCCCCCTCTCCCATTCCCCCTCCTTTTCCCCCCTCCTCTCCTCCGTCCCCCTTCTCTTCCCCCCTCCGATCCCTTCCGATCCCTAGTCCCTCCAATCCATACCCTTTGGGCCGCCACGCAGGCTATGATTTGTGGGGGGAAATTACAAATTCAACTGGCCATATCTCAGCCGATAATTAACCGATTGCTCTCAAATTTAGCATGTAAGCTTCTTTATTGATGTTCTGATCGAAAGTTGATAAAGCGAACAATTTTTTTTCGTGATGTTGAACACTTTGGTGCTCTATTATGGGCGATGTGAAAGTAGTGAATGTATGTATGTACGTATGCATTGAATGTTCTGCTGGTAGGGCGTGGTAGTTTACAGGCAATAATGTGTACAAACCATTTAAAAATTGTCTTGTTTTATTCCCTTTTTCTGTAGCATTTCCAACATAACAAGCTTGGATAAGACAGCTATTCGTACGCCACAATATTTATTCACTGGGTGACATACAGGCAGACAGACACATATGACGGTGTGTGGACAGCAGTTACACAGCGTAGAGAAAGGAGAACTATTTCGTGTTGAAAAAGTTCATATTTGGTTCATAAATACTAGAAAATCGTCAAGAAAGAACAGTGAAAAATAGACGACTTTAGAAGGACAGACTGTGACCACGCCATCCATGGTCATCCATGGTTGATAATAAATATAAAATATAGTTTATAGCGTTGAGAAACTGTACATGGCGGCAAAAATTGCTTGATTTTTGTACTAAATTTCGTTTACTGCCTGTGAAAATGTGTTGCACGGATCTGTACATTTACACTAGCTACTTTACTAACAGTCAAGGGTTCAACATCAATTGTTTTGCCTTTGCTTATTGCTTCAATATCTGGCCATTTCAGCCATGATGGATTTATTTCTCTATGTTTTTACAGATGATATCTTGATATTTTAATCTGTTGAGCATTTACTACTTCACTCTGGATCAACGAAGACAAGAATTCTCTGTTATCTACAGCCAAATCAATTCCAGTATTCAGCACTGACAAGACTTTTGTTGTCATTTTCAGTGCGACGGTATTTCAATCGCAGTTTGCTTTGGCATGTGAAATACCACTATCCAAATAAGCTATCAGGGGAAAAAGGTTTATCGCATGTTTATAAGCATTTATGTGATTGCTTCGGCTTCTATCTCATTCTATATTATCCAACGTGATCAGAGAAGTAGCAAAGATGTCTATTTATCATTGTTAGTCCACTCTCCTACTGGGCGTGGTAGCCTGCAGCCGGCTGCATGGCATAGGAGGCCTGGGGTGCTCCCTGGGGAGCTACCATACCGCTGGCCTGCATACCCATTACTTGGGGGGACTGGGTTGTAGTTTGAATGCCTGACGTATTGGAAGAAGTCATCTGAACACCTAAAGGGAAAAGATCTCCTCGGTTAGTGTTACTGGGTGGGCGACTGGGTGTCACTCAATGGAGGTGGGTAGGATGGATGTGTGTAGGTCAATGGAAGGATGGATGTGTGTAGGTCAATGGAAGGATGTATGTGTGTGTAGGTCAATGGAAGGATGGATGTGTGTAGGTCAATGGAAGGATGGATGTGTGTGTAGGTCAATGGAAGGATGGATGTGTGTGTAGGTCAATGGAAGGATGTATGTGTGTAGGTCAATGGAAGGATGGATGTGTGTGTAGGTCAATGGAAGGATGTATGTGTGTGTAGGTCAATGGAAGGATGGATGTGTGTGTAGGTCAATGGAAGGATGGATGTGTGTAGGTCAATGGAAGGATGGATGTGTGTAGGTCAATGGAAGGATGTATGTGTGTGTAGGTCAATGGAAGGATGTATGTGTGTGTAGGTCAATGGAAGGATGGATGTGTGTGTAGGTCAATGGAAGGATGGATCAGTGTGTAGGTCAATGGAAGGATGGATGTGTGTAGGTCAATGGAAGGATGGATGTGTGTGTAGGTCAATGGAAGGATGGATGTGTGTGTAGGTCAATGGAAGGATGGATGTGTGTGTAGGTCAATGGAAGGATGGATCAGTGTGTAGGTCAATGGAAGGATGTATGTGTGTGTAGGTCAATGGAAGGATGGATGTGTGTGTAGGTCAATGGAAGGATGGATGTGTGTGTAGGTCAATGGAAGGATGGATGTGTGTGTAGGTCAATGGAAGGATGGATGTGTGTGTAGGTCAATGGAAGGATGTATGTGTGTGTAGGTCAATGGAAGGATGTATGTGTGTGTAGGTCAATGGAAGGATGGATGTGTGTAGGTCAATGGAAGGATGTATGTGTGTAGGTCAATGGAAGGATGTATGTGTGTGTAGGTCAATGGAAGGATGTATGTGTGTGTAGGTCAATGGAAGGATGGATGTGTGTGTAGGTCAATGGAAGGATGGATGTGTGTAGGTCAATGGAAGGATGGATGTGTGTGTAGGTCAATGGAAGGATGGATGTGTGTGTAGGTCAATGGAAGGATGGATGTGTGTAGGTCAATGGAAGGATGGATGTGTGTAGGTCAATGGAAGGATGTATGTGTGTGTAGGTCAATGGAAGGATGGATGTGTGTGTAGGTCAATGGAAGGATGGATGTGTGTGTAGGTCAATGGAAGGATGTATGTGTGTGTAGGTCAATGGAAGGATGTATGTGTGTGTAGGTCAATGGAAGGATGGATGTGTGTAGGTCAATGGAAGGATGGATGTGTGTGTAGGTCAATGGAAGGATGGATGTGTGTGTAGGTCAATGGAAGGATGGATGTGTGTAGGTCAATGGAAGGATGGATGTGTGTGTAGGTCAATGGAAGGATGTATGTGTGTAGGTCAATGGAAGGATGGATGTGTGTGTAGGTCAATGGAAGGATGGATGTGTGTGTAGGTCAATGGACAGATGGATGTGTGTGTAGGTCAATGGAAGGATGGATGTGTGTGTAGGTCAATGGAAGGATGGATGTGTGTGTAAGTCAATAGACATACGTTGATTTATACATGGTAAAAAATCATCAGTACATACAAATAAACAATGGAAGGATGGATGTGTGTGTGGGGCAATGGAAGAAAGGATGGAAGGAAGAAAGGATGGGTGGGTGGACGGTTGGATGGATGGATCAAAGAAAGGATGAAAGGAAGACTGGATGGAAGGATGGATGGGTGTTTGGTAGTGCGAGAGTGTAGTCTTATAACAAGGAGCAAGTTATTACATCCATTTATAGTGAGTGTAAAGTAATTAAACATTATTATCATATGACCAGTATGGCCCTGCTCGCGCGCTCTTAATAAAACCTTCGGAAAAAGTCACGTGATGGGGACCGGACGGCTTTGCTCGAGCGGGCTGGAAAAACCTGTCCGGCCCTACTCGATGTTTACATCATTTGCACTCGCTATATTTATTTCTTTTACAGTTTTTTTCATCCATTTTTGTAACAAAAACTGTGGGTCATATGATAAAATGCTTATTGACTGAGTTAGGTTGGGCCATACAGGAAATATTTGGCTCTTGCTCATTTGTACGGACCTCGCTGCACTCATTCCGTACGGCATGACCTGGAGCCAAATATTTCCCCATGCGGCCCTCCCACTCAGTCAATAAGTACATTCTATTTACCTGGGTAATTCTGTACAGGATACATTGCCATACCCTGGCCACTACAAGAGAAACAAACGTCTATCAGTGTCTATATTATATCATCATTGTTGCCTGATGAAGACCGATGGTATCAATCGCAACGTAGCGTGTTGCAATTTAATGTTCCAGTAAGTGATTCCAATTTTTATTTCATGTTATATCATCATTGGTAGTTGCTTTAGCTCTTGTAGAGTGGGATGACTAATCTTACACACCTTGGTACTGATATATAACCTATACTTACGATGGATAGGCAGCGCCTTGTTGGAAATACATTGCATAGCCAGGATATTGCAGGTATTGCTGCTGTGGTTGCTGTTGATGTGTATGTTGCATCTGTTGTTGTTGTTGTTGTTGAGTCTGGCTTTGTTGATAGTAAAGTGGTGCATAGTACTGTTGCTGAGAGACAAATAACACTTGGTTACCTTGGAAACTCAATTATTGTCAACATTGTTGGGGAATGGATTCCCTGTGGTAAATCTACCACAGGTAGCCCATTGGCAATACAATTCAAGGAGTTACCTGCCATGCTCCAGTTTGGTGAAAATTCATCATTTCTGGTGTTTCTTTACCCCAAGAGCACTACAAAACACAAGAAACAATGCATATATGATATGTAAGTATATATGGGTTGTTAGTATATATGGGTTGTTAGTATATATGGGTTGTTAGTATATATGGGTTGTTAGTATATATGGGTTGTTAGTATATATGGGTTGTTAGTATATATGGGTTGTTAGTATATATGGGTTGTGGCCTTGCGCACAGAGTTGGTGTACCACTCAAAAACGACCAATTTTAAAATGAAAATTTGTTTAGAAAATCCTCTAGTTAGTCGGGCTTCCTGTGGAAGACCCGACTCTAGAAATGAGAAGCGTTCTTCGTCGACCCCAGAAAGCATATTGGGCTCTACAGCGCATGCGCCCTGTGTCGGCCGCTAAGATAATCACCGAAGGCTCAAACTACATGGCTTATCAAGACGAGACATCGCACGTCTTTCTTCAGAAACCTTGTCGAAGGAAGGTTAATATGTCGTCTTGTTTAACCTTATATTTGTATTTGGTATGGATATATTTATGGCACCAAATAAACTATTGTCATTTCTATGATTCGCTGAGTTTGTGAAATCGATTTTACAAAGAAAGCATGTTCTACCGAGTCATGCATAATCACCCAAGGCTCCGTAAACAACATGGTTTCTTCACAAACCTTGTCAGTTGGAGGAAGGTTACTATAGCTAGTATGTCGTCTTGTTTTTTATTATTTTTCTCCGTACGCGTCAACGTCGAGCTAAAGCCGAAGGAGACATGAAGTCTGGCTAAGAAAGATTAGAAAGCACAAACCAATCAGGGAAAGCACCGGAGGTCAAGGGGCCAAAATATAAATCTTTTCTCGTCTAAATCTAAATTTAGATTGAAACAGGATGCTCTAGTAGCGTGAAGTATATACTGTAAAGTTCGCAGTACTGAAATTGCAAGGAAAGCATGTTCTATCGAGCTCGAGTCACGCAACAACGAGCAACCAAAAACTGTTTCATGTACATATACAATACTTTATGATCATTCTAAACCATAGTGTTTTATCTTTATAATCTATCTCTGAAACATTGCAACACGTACAATCGTATTCTGCACGGTTTTCGCTGAATAAACAGATTAGATCACTGTTATCTTTATAATCTATCTCTGAAACATTGCAACACGTACAATCTACATGTGTACGTATTCTGCACGGTTTCGCTCAATAAGCACATTACATCACTGTACCTTGCCTACATGTTTGATGCATTAGTCTACGGCGCGCGGGCTCTTGCTCGAGCTTTATTGCCATTGACAATATTTCATTGACAATGGATATATGGTCGAGAGCAAATCAGATTCAGTCGAGATTACCGATCGCAGCAACCACTGCTTGCTTTAAGAAGCCCGACTTAACGCTACAAGAGCGTCTAGTTTTTGTTTTACAGTACAATTCGTAGAAATTTTTACATATTTTGAAAGCGACGTTATCACTCTAACTCTTGTCTAAAAATCGATTTTAACGGCATAAAAACTCTTAAAGAAAACAATTAAGATAGTTGGCTGTCTTGAGTGAAAATCTTGAAAATCCGCGTAACATTGAAGCTCAATTTTCGCCTAATTTCCCCTCTCAACATCGCGCATCTTTTTGCATTTTTTTGCCAAATCGCGCATTTTTTTGCCCAGGCGTGATTTTGCCAAATCACACGTATTTTTGCCAAGGCGTGATTTTGCTAAATCGCACATTTTTTTGCATTTTTTTGCCAAATCGCGCATTTTTTTGCCAAATCGCGCACTTTTTTGCGTGTGTTTGATTTGTATAGGAAATCCTATTAAGCTTATTATTCAGTCAAGCAAATGGAATATGAGCTCTCTATATAGTTTTATTTATTTTTAAATCTATGATATCATGAAATGAATTAAAAGAAATAAAACTTTCTATCATAGTAATATTACTGAAAATAGACTTGACGATCGAAGACTGAAAAAGGCTGCAGATTCAAAATTCTTCAAGCAGGCATTCGTTTGGAGCAAAACTATTTTATAGTTAAAAGCTATAAGTTTCTTACATGTGGTACTTACCCTGCGCTTCCTGGGCTAGTACTAGTAGAGAAAAACGTTATAAACTTCTGCTCGCAGCCTGGTAGTATTAGTTATTATAGCTCGGCGAACGGCTATTAAATCAGCAAAGGATCCGTACTGACCATTCAATATTAAAGTCTTCAAACGAAGTAGTGAAACCAAGGACGAAACGAGGTAAGACTATTGTGTAAATTTGGTAAGATTAATTGTAAGCTAACATGAAAGATGTAAGCTTTAGCTTAACTTATGTTATAAAAAATGATAGTGCTGCTGCTGCATGCTGGCAGAAAGGCACAAACGATTGTAAACAAACTGACCAAACTTGTCTATTTCACGGCTAGACAGCTGACAATGCAATTCAGCAGAAAATGTGATTGGCCGGTTTTGGGGCGGTCGTTGCTGTCGCGTTCAAACGTCAATCACGATAAAACGGCTTCCTGTCGTCCTGCCAGAACAGAGTGGTTACTAGACCACGTGAAAATTTGAAGCTTTCCATGGGAAAGATGGCTCAGAAAGTGCTTATAAAAGTGCCAAATCAAAATATTGTTGTTGGTTTCCGTTCTAAAAAGACGAATTCATAAGCTTTTACAATTATTACAAGTCTCCATCAAGGTTATTATCTCTGGGGAGCTCTGGGGACGAAAATGTTAGTGACACGTGTCTGTTACACAGGAATCCCGTAAAACATGGCGAATGTTGATACGGACTTTGAAAGCTTTCGCTTGATCTAGCTAGATGAAACCATCGTCGCTTTGCCAGAGTCCTATATTTAAAAAAAAGCAACAAGTGCTTGCAACACAGCAGCAGAAAGAAAACCGATTACCAATTATTTCAAACGGTTGCATATATTGGGAATTTTGTCGACTGAATCGAAGTTGAACATGCATGCATGCAATGGCAGAGTTCACAATCTAATATTGGGTTCGTATCCAAGACTTCAAATTTGTTTTCTATTTTCTGTTACCTAAAACTTGAACAGTCAAGCCCACTGCCCATTCAAGTAAAAGCTAAAACGGCCACTTCGAATCTTGTAAGATCATCATCAGGTCAGTCCTTGTAATCTTAGCAAAATTAGGCAAAAAAATGTGTGATTTCAATGCAAAAAAGGGCGCGATTTGGCAAAAAAATGTGCGATTTCGATGCAAAAAAGTGCGCGATTTGGCAAAAAATGCGCGATTTAGCAAAATCACGCTTTGGCAAAAATATGCGCGATTTAGCAAAATCACGCCTGGGCAAAAATATGCGCGATTTGGCAAAAAAATGCAAAAACATTTTCGCTCAATTTAATCAATTTTAGTCACTAAATAATTTTCTCACGCTAGTTTGTTTCGGATATTTGACGAATATTTGAAGTTCAGATGTAAACCAAAACATGAAATGATAGAGAATTTCAAGTGCATTCCAACTATCAAGTTGGTTTTCTAGAAAAGAGAACAAGGATTTTTACAATTAGAAAAATCGATGACCTGTTGAATGAAAAAAGTACCCTAAAATCGACTAAATTTGGCGGTAGAGTTCGATAAAATTACCATTTTTATCAGAGACTAAAATATTTGAAGTAATGAGCGATTGTATTTTGGTGCACATTGTTTTTACTATAATTTTACAAATTTCTGTTGTGATTTGAGATATTTTTCATCAAAAAAATCGCTAAAAAGTAGCGTGAGACTTTTTTGTTACGCACTGGTACACCAACTCTGTGCGCAAGGCCTTGTTAGTATATATGGGTTGTTAGTATATATGGGTTGTTAGTATATATGGGTTGTTAGTATATATGGGTTGTTAGTATATATGGGTTGTTAGTATATATGGGTTGTTAGTATATATGGGTTGTTAGTATATATGGGTTGTTAGTATATATGGGTTGTTAGTATATATGGGTTGTTAGTATATATGGGTTGTTAGTATATATGGGTTGTTAGTATATATGGGTTGTTAGTATATATGGGTTGTTAGTATATAGGGGTTTGTTAGTATATATGGGTAATGTTAGTATATATGGGTTGTTAGTATATATGGGTTGTTAGTATATATGGGTTGTTAGTATATATGGGTTGTTAGTATATATGGGTATGTTAGTATATATGGGTTGTTAGTATATATGGGTTGTTAGTATATGGGTTGTTAGTATATATGGGTTGTTAGTATATATGGGTTGTTAGTATATATGGGTTGTTAGTATATATGGGTTGTTAGTATATATGGGTTGTTAGTATATATGGGTTGTTAGTATATATGGGTTGTTAGTATATATGGGTTGTTAGTGTATATGGGTTGTTAGTATATATGGGTTAATGTTAGTATATATGGGTTGTTAGTATATATGGGTTGTTAGTATATATGGGTTGTTAGTATATATGGGTTGTTAGTATATATGGGTTTGTTAGTGTTATATGGGTTGTTAGTATATATGGGTTGTTAGTATATATGGGTTGTTAGTATATATGGGTTGTTAGTATATATGGGTTGTTAGTATATATGGGTTGTTAGTATATATGGGTTGTTAGTATATATGGGTTGTTAGTATATATGGGTTAATGTTAGTATATATGGGTTGTTAGTATATATGGGTTGTTAGTATATATGGGTTGTTAGTATATATGGGTTGTTAGTATATATGGGTTGTTAGTATATATGGGTTGTTAGTATATATGGGTTGTTAGTATATATGGGTTGTTAGTATATAGGGTTAGTATATATGTTAGTATATATGGGTTGTTAGTATATATGTGTTGTTAGTATATATGTGTTGTTAGTATATATGTGTTGTTAGGATTGGTACTTACTCTTAGTATATATGGGTTGTTTGGATCTCCTAATGTTGTCTGGTTATGTGTTCCTAATATTCCAGAGGTTGCTTCACTATGAGTGTTAAATCTAAAAAAAACAGTTTAATGGACACTATTATTAACAACCTATATGCGTAACCTGTCCCCTAAGCTCCCTTCTCTACATCACTACATACAAATCATAGCTACTCTAGAGCTTGGGTTTCACTAGCAACACAAGCACAAGCAACTTATGCAGACTCAGTAATGCATTGCTCATTTAAATCGTGCACTGAGTCTGCGTATGTTGCTTGTGCTTACATGTATGTCACCAGTGAGAACCAGGTTTAAGGATATCTTACTTAACAAATGCATAGCCCTTATCAGCAAATAACTTGGTTTCCAATATTTGACCATACTGTGAGAACAAATTCTGAAGATCAAACTCTGAAAGAACAAAAGTAAAAATCAAAATATATTACCTTAATATGACTTGAACAATACTGAATAGGGGAAAACCCTAAAAGTCAGGGAAAACCCCACAGTACTAACCTTTAGTTTCTGGAGGTAGATTTCCTACATAAATTGTTGTGTTATATTGAGAAGATTTGTGAAATACTTCTTCAAAGTTTAAAGGCTTACCTACAAACACATAGCTTCTGGTTAGAGAATACCACAACTAACATATACTCTTGAGAATCAAATGTACTTTCTTGTGCTTACGTTTGCATCAAGTCTGTTTTCACACGACACATTCTTACGCTTGTGCTTACGCTTGCATCAAGTCTGTTTTCACACGACACGTTCTTACGCTTGTGCTCACGCTTCCATCAAGTCTGTTTTCACACGACACGTTCTTACGCTTGTGCTTACGCTTGCATCAAGTCTGTTTTCACATGACACAAGTTCTTACGCTTGTGCTTATGTTTGCATCAAGTCTGTTTTCACACGACACGTTCTTACGCTTGTGCTCACGCTTCCATCAAGTCTGTTTTCACACGACACGTTCTTACGCTTGTGCTCACGCTTCCATCAAGTCTGTTTTCACACGACACGTTCTTACGCTTGTGCTCACGCTTCCATCAAGTCTGTTTTCACACGACACGTTCTTACGCTTGTGCTCACGCTTCTATCAAGTCTGTTTTCACACGACACATTCTTACGCTTGTGCTCACGCTTCCATCAAGTCTGTTTTCACACGACACGTTCTTACGCTTGTGCTCACGCTTGCATCAAGTCTGTTTTCACACGACACGTTCTTACGCTTGTGCTCACGCTTCCATCAAGTCTGTTTTCACATGACACAAGTTCTTACGCTTGTGCTTATGCTTGCATCAAGTCTGTTTTCACACGACACGTTCTTACGCTTGTGCTCACGCTTCCATCAAGTCTGTTTTCACATGACACAAGTTCTTACGCTTGTGCTTATGCTTCCATCAAGTCTGTTTTCACACGACACAAGTTCTTACTCTTGTGCTTCCATTAAGTCTGTTTTCACACGACACAAGTTCTTACGCTTGTGCTTACGCTTGCTTCAAGTCTGTTTTCACACAACACAAGTTCTTACGCTTGTGCTTACGCTTGCATCAAGTCTGTTTTCACATGACACAAGTTCTTATGTACGCTAGCATCAAGTCTGTTTTCACACAACATAAGTTCTTACGCTTGTGCTTATGCTTCCATCAAGTCTGTTTTCACATGACACAAGTTCTAACGCTTGTGCTTACGCTTGTATCAAGTCTGTTTTCACGACACTTTCTTACGCTTGTGTTATGAGTAACAGACTTAAATGTTGTAGAGAACATTGGATGATGATGAAAATAAATCACTTTGTGTCAAGTGTTCAAGCAGAACTTCCATGATCCACGACTAAGTGTTAATTAGTATATACCACACATAGTACTTTTTACAAGCTCTGAATTGGCTTAGTACTCAATCTTGGAATATCCTATCACGTTTCGCGAGCATGTCTCTTTCTTCTTGAAAATAAATTGTATATATTTGGCTGGCTATTCACTTGTGTGGTATATACTAAAACAATTATTCCCCTCAGTGTCAGTGAGTAGTGGTAGATATTAATTTTAATAATCTTGCTGCTCAAAGGCTCGCAGCTCGTTATACAGTTATTTCAGAAAACGTTGTCGCCGACTGGCCTCACCGACTATGCGACTAGACCGAACGGGAGTATGGGTAGAAATCACTGAAGCGGTTTTAACATATCTGATTAGCCATGCCACAAATTTACAGTGAAGACCTACGCTGGCGAGTGGTTTGGATGATTTAGTGGTCTTTCAACGACTGAACATTGTCACAGCACGGAACATCCTTGACCGAAAAATAATGAGAAAATAAATTTCCAGAGCGAATAATGTTTTGATTCAGTGATTTCTACCCATACTCCTGTTCGGTCTAGTCGCGTAGTCGTGAGGCCGGTCAGTGACAACGTTTTCTGAATTGACTGTATATCCACCACTACTCACTGTTAAATATTGCATGATTTTTACTTACTCCACTTACTCTGTACAGGGTTATTCTTCCTTGAAGCCCAGTTTGTTCTAATCGATTTCCCCATGATTTCAGTCCCTAGATATAGACAAAAAACAACATGTCTCTCTCTCTTCAATATTTGAAATTCCTTCTACGGCTTCTTTATTCTAATTTCATTTCAGTACAACCATCCATTTTGCTTCACTTCCTTTCCTCCTTTTTCATCCCATCCACTTTCTTCTTTCATTTCTATTTTTTTATTCCTATTCCTTACCATGCATATCATTTATTGCTTTTGTAGCATCCTGGAAAACATCAATAGAATGTATGTATATGTAAGCATTTAACAACAGATACTGTAATGATATATGGGTCATGGCAAGGAACCTCATCTACCAAGCAAAAGATTACCCACTAATCAAAGCAATGAATGGGAGAATGGGAGGCTTGTCAGTGGTTAGAGTAAATTGGAAGTGCACATGTACATGTTTGCTGTCAGCCATGCTAAATGCTTGCTCTGACAGTAATACATGAAATGCTTGATTGACCCTCCCATCCCTCTATGGGGATAACAGGTTGCCGTGTTTGGAGATCAAATTGCTGAGGCAAAGCACACTAAAATTATTAAATACCATAAATCCCAAATAGGTTGACACAGCCTAATTATAATAAAGTGGACCACACTCCATCAGACTATATACATGCATCACACTACTGTAGTTATGTTCCATCCTATCCTATTCCATCCTCCTATCCTATTCCATCTTCCTATCCTATTCCATCCTCCTATCCTATTCTATCTTCCTATCCTATTCCATCCTCCTATCCTATTCCATCCTCCTATCCTATTCCATCTTCCTATCCTATTCCATCCTGCTATCCTATTCCATCCTCCTATCCTATTCCATCCTCCTATCCTATTCCATCTTCCTATCCTATTCCATCCTCCTATCCTATTCCATCTTCCTATCCTATTCCATCCTCCTATCCTATTCCATCCTGCTATCCTACTCCATCCTCTTATCCTACTCCATCCTCCTATCCTATTCCATCCATTCCATCCTCCTATCCTACTCCATCCTATCCTATCCTATTCTATCCTATCCTATTCCATCCTATCCTATTCCATCCTCCTATCCTACTCCATCCTCCTATCCTACTCCATCCTCCTATCCTACTCCATCCTCCTATCCTATTCCATCCTCCTATCCTATTCCATCCTCCTATCCTATTCCATTCTCCTATCCTATTCCATCCTCCTTCTCCTATCCTATTCCATCCTCCTATCCTACTCCATCCTCCTATCCTATTCCATCCTATTTACTCCATCATCCTATCCTACTCCATCCTCCTATCCTATTCCATCCTCCTATTTACTCCATCTTCCTATCCTATTCCATCCTCCTATCCTATTCGCTCCCATTTACTCCATCCTCCTATCCTATCCTCTTATCCTATTCCATCCTCCTATCCTACTCCATTCTCCTATCCTATTCCATCCTCTTATCCTATTCCATCCTCCTATCCTACTCCATCCTCCTATCCTATTCCATCCTCTTATCCTATTCCATCCTCCTATCCTATTCCCTCCCATTTACTCCATCCTCCTATCCTATTCCATCCTCTTATCCTATTCCATCCTCCTATCCTACACCATCCTCCTATCCTATTCCATCCTCTTATCCTATTCCATCCTCCTATCCTACTCCATCCTCCTATCCTATTCCATCCTCTTATCCTATTCCATCCTCCTATCCTACTCCATCCTCCTATCCTATTCCATCATCCTATCCTACTCCATCATCCTATCCTATTCCATCCTCCTATCCTATTCCATCCTCCTATCCTACTCCATCTTCCTATCCTACTCCATCCTCCTATCCTATTCCATCCTCCTATCCTATTCCATCTTCCTATCCTACTCCATCCTCCTATCCTATTCCATCCTCCTATCCTACTCCATCCTCCTATCCTATTCCATCCTCCTATCCTATTCCATCCTCCTATCCTACTCCATCCTCCTATCCTACTCCATCCTCCTATCCTATTCCATCCTCCTATCCTATTCCATCCTCCTATCCTATTCCATCTTCCTATCCTACTCCATTCTCCTATCCTATTCCATCTTCCTATCCTACTCCATTCTCCTATCCTATTCCATCCTCCTATCCTACTCCATCCTCCTATCCTATTCCATCCTCCTATCCTACTCCATCCTCCTATCTTATTCCATCCTCCTATCCTACTCCATCCTCCTATCCTATACGATCCTCTTATCCTATACCATCCTCCTATCCTATTCCATCTCCTATCCTATTCCATCCTCCTATCCTATTCCATCCTCCTATCCTATTCCATCCTCCTATCCTATTCCATCCTCCTATCCTACTCCATCCTCCTATCCTATTCCATCCTCCTATCCTACTCCATCCTCCTATCCTATTCCATCTTCCTATCCTATTCCATCCTCCTATCCTATTCCATCCTCCTATCCTATTCCATCCTCCTATCCTATACCATTAATGCATAAATGTACCTCTTTTTTGAGAAAGGCGACAAATCCAAATCCTTTTGACTTGTTCTTGTTGGCTTCCTTTACAACGCGCGCTTCTCTAAATCATTAAAAACAATACATATGACAAACAAGAAACAAGTTTACACAATAAAACAAGACAAAAAGTGAAATCCAAAATGATGGACTTGGTAGATAAATGCCATCATAGAAACTAAATAACCCTGTCCTTCTTTAAGTATGTGCAGTATATTCAGTGAAATAAGAGTATAGAACTAATAAGAGGGATAATACTAGAAGTATTATCCAATTATATATATATTATTATTATTATTATTATTATTATATATTGTAATAAGTAGGTCACTCAAAAAGATGACCCAGTATCAAGAATAGTTGAAGAACAGTGACTTGTGATCAAAGTTAAATTCTCCTTTGAAATTCATAGAACCTCCAGGAGAATTTAGATTTTGATCAGAGATCACTAACATTGTTCTTGCATTAGGCCAACGTAGGAATACAATATTATTGTGCTTAATAAAAGAAACTAAGAGAGAAATAAAATGAAATAAAACAAGAAAGATTTCCTACTCTTCCTGCCGTGATGGTCAGTATATCATAGACCGATCTGTATCAAGCAAACAATGACCCAGTGTTACAATAGGTACAATCAAAGTATATCAAAGTACTTTAATACCCTCTCAAAATACACCCAAATTCAGAGACGTTAAACACTTTATTTATTACCAATGTTAGAAAAATCAAAATACCATTTAAATAGTGAAAGGAAAGTACCCAACTACAGGGGTTATATCTGTGAATAATATCAGAGAGGCATCACGGAGCTGCTGCAGCTACAGTGTACCCCAGGATTAAATGCAGCCAAGTCAAAATGACAGGGTACAATTAATGCAAGAACTGTGTTTGTTGAGAGGGAGCACAGGGATGCCGAAAATAAGGTACTAAGTGACTTGTGATCAAAATCCAAATTCTCCTTTAGAATTCAAAGAGGTTCAAGGAGAATTTAAATTTTAATCAGTGATCACTTTTGTTGTTCATGTACGAATTCCTCCCATTGGCAAGTGGAATTTATTTAAAATTTAATCACAGTTTACACAATGTAGTGAACTGAACCGTTGACGTCCCACAAACTGGTGGTAAGAATCCCATAGAAGGTTCTAGTTCTCATAATTAATTAATTACAAAGCATACTAACTTATAAAAATTTGATAATGATTAATGATTCATCAACAAGCTAAAGTCACTCAAGGGGGAAGAGTTCAAAGGAATCAATTAGAATAACAATGACATGTCCATTGATTTGTTTATTAATTATTCCTTTGTCTTAAAGTCCCACCCACCGTTGGTACCCGTTATAGCGTGCTATAAACAAAGTGCAGTCTTAGTATTATTGTTGCATCTTTCTTTATCAGTCTGGTTTTCTTTGCATCTTTTGCAGAATTCTAGACTTCTATATTTCTTAATAGATGAATTGAAAAAGCTTAACAGGCTTTTCTATTTGTGTATTAAGTAATTAAAGACCTACAATTAAATTGCATTTATCTCAAGAACCTAGCAAAAAACACAGTTAAGATTGTTATTTTTTTTTAAATCTGGGCTCATCTAATTATTTCCCAATGGAAAATTTCGTCATCACATTGACTCTGTTATGAGGTTCAAGAATTGCTATGCAGCTATATGTACTTACGATATGTCCCCAAATGGTTCGAAGGCTTTCCGTAGCATACTATCATCAATATCTTCTTGAAGATCACCCACAAATATGTTGTGATGGTCTGAAAGTTAGGAGAGAAAAACATAATATAATATAATAAATCCTGTTAGTCGTAAAAACAGGATAGAAAAATATCAGATTTACAATTTAACATCATCATCATCAATATGACTAAGTACTACTACTATCAGCATCATCAGTACACACTAGTATGATATGATCATAAGTGGACTGATAGTAATCAATCACAAAGCTAGACATTGTGGCTCTCACATATCTGCCGTCAAACCAAGTGTTTCTACAAATGAAGAGGGATTTGTGTCATATCTCGGCAATTAGTATCAATAAAACAAGCTAAAATAACAATAAAAGTTGGAAAAAGAAACCAAACGTTTTCAATCAGAGAGGAGGAAAGTGGTGTTATTTCCAGTTTAAACCTATGTTCATTATACTTTGTTATTATTAAAATGTTTATTTAATTAACTAATCTACTATAAAGTCTTTTGAAAACACGTGGGAATAGGATTTCTACATTTAGCAAAAGAACTAAAATATTAGTGTTTACAGGACCATTAACACTAGACTTAGAATTAATCTCTTAACAAATGATGAATGGAAAGTGAGATACAAAAATACTTTATATAAACAATACACTAATAATGACCAGAATACTGTGGCTATAATTTGAACACTCCATGTTCCGCTTGCTAATCTCATTGGAATTCAAACATTTAAAATGACATGATTCTGAATTAAATATAACTTGTATATCTTGATTATACTGGTAAATAACATATGTTCAAAATGCCGTCAAGATAAAACTGTATGGGTTACCCAATTAAACCATAAACTGCTTCACCCTTAAGGTGTGTGAAAACAATAAACTAGAAATCCATACTAAATTGCAATTACGCCGCAGTGTGGTACTTTTTCTCCCGACAATTGATTGGCCTCAAAAAAGATAAAGTTCTATTTTTAAATTGATAAAAAACAATTTGATTGTGAAAACTATTTTTATGCATTATTCTGTTAGACTGCATTGGTTTACAACAAAGTGTTTTTCATTGTCATTGACCGTTGTATGGTGAAAATTGAAGTACAAATGTAGAAAGATGAACAACATGGAACTGCGGCTATAAATAGAGTTTAAATGCCAGGTCATGTTCAGCTTATCTAATATGAATTGGAATTCAAGAATTGAAGTTTCTAGTATTGGAAGAAATAAAATGATATTTACGGAGCAATATTCATTACCAAGTGATTAATTGTGTCCACCACACAAATCAGTGCACACCACAGGCAGTTGGGATTATAATCAACCATATTCCAATGTGTGTTCAAGCTTGCTCTGTTTGCTTTCAAATTTACTGAAAATTCTCCTAATTATAACAAATATATTAAACTTAAACCCCTTCGACTTAAGCTATCAATGTATGTATTTTCTAGACACCAGATAATTTAGAAACCAACTAAAATACTTACAAAACAGGTTGACTCAGAGCTTGGTATTAAAAATTCACATTCTCCAGCATATTACTTCTCCACATGGGAAGAAAACTCGAGTTCTTTGGTTCCCAAGAAAACTAACTAATTATGTGAATGTTTGGTTTTGGGGATCAGGCAGAAGGCTTGTAGAGCAATTGACAAGTCTTTGACACTAGATGACACCAAAGATTAACTCTTTTCTTATGAAGCCCCAAGGCAAACTCTGTACTTGATATTAAGAGGCATCATAACAATAATTATACACACTGGTCTGGCTTTTTTAATCAAAAGCTAAAAATTCCACTACATTTAAAGTGGTGATTTCTTGCCAGGATTGAATGTTTTTGGGTTATTTAAATTGATTTTACATCCTTAAAAATCTATTTCTGATACAGATCGATACTTCAAACACTATTTTTTTAGGAGGTTGTTATAATACCTGTGCGCAATTAGATTGTTTCTCTTGAGTATATAGGTTTAATCTCAGTACATTTATAGGTACTTTACACTGAAAATATGACTCTCAAAAACTGAAATTATAAACATTTTGCAGAAACAGAACTGCTGTATTTGTAGATACACATTATCTAGAATATTGTTAATAGGAGAGATTAATGACAAAGCTACCCTGACAAAGCAATACAACAACACAATCATTCTATGTTTTCAAAAAGTGTCCTTTGCAAGGAGTAAGTTACAAGGACGATGGCATATTTTCCCTTGAGTAAGCAGTATGAATGAATATTCAATATTCATAAGACAAGCAGTCTGGACTGTGATTTGACTTGAGAACCAGTTAATATGACAGGCAATTCTAGAGAACAGTAACACTGACATCAATGCAGTCACCAAACTAATTGACACTTTATAAGGAAATCAAAGACTTCTTCATCTGAAGAATTAAGGAGACATTCCACTCCAAATCCAAGTAAACACATCACATGAATGTGAATTGTCAGTCCATGGAAGGCAAAGAGTGGAGCACAATACATTCTGAACCTACCTGGTAGTAGGATTTAGCATTTCACACCCTATCAATAGGTTTAACTTGATATATACTCACTGTTTGTATCTGCCCTCTTCATTCCTTGGCTGTTAGTGGCCCAATTCACTTTTATACACTAGATAGAGTGAAATAAAGAATAGTGAACGTCATGTATTATGTATCCCTTGACCCTTCTAGTTGTACTTGGAAGCCAGATGTCTGGTGTTTCTCCTGTCCCAGCAGGTAGACAAGTGACTAAAATTATCACTCCCTTTCCGACACAGTTACACCCCACAAATCATAATTACCATATAATTTTTTCCCTCAAATTTGAAGCAAGGACATTAATGAGTTAAGGAGTGTGGTGATAGGCTGGTTTTGACATGTCATGTCAGGGTTGTTCTGGTTCAGTTCTCTGATCAAACCCCTACTTCATGAATAGCATTGTCTTATGTCATGCAATATTTATGAGCTCAAACACAAACCCCAGAGATACAGCTTTTCTGATTGGTAAGCAGAAACAAACATAGTTTTGTCAACCTGTCTGAAGAACTCAATCCAATACAATAGCTAATATGTATTGTAGTGATGATGCATAGCTGCAAACTATTGACAAAGCCCTGGATAAGTGAATCTGATATAATTTGTTCCCAGATTTGAACCCCCTGGAAACACCTCATTATAGCTAATTCACTTAGTGTCCTGCTGGTGACTCCAAGCCAGAAAGAGAAAAAAGAAGGTTCTACAACAAGCTATTGGAATGTGTAGTTCTAGAAAGCAAGAAGATCCATGAAACTGCTTGCCCACCTGCCAATGTATATTTACACCTGTTAAGCTACCTTTATTAAATGAGGGACCCAAATTTCTCCACCATACTAAATGGGTGTTAAAGCAGAACAGGAAAGCTAGGTAAAAGTTAGATGAACATACACATATTATTTAGGTACACATGTATGCAACATGTTATTACACACATCATCAACTCCTGGATATAATTTAATAGGTGACATGAAAAAACAGATAAATTACATAAATGTACATGCATATTATCTTACACTGTTTGCAAACAGTTCAAGCCCCTGATAAGTAGTATGTAGTGGAAATCAAACACATGTATAAATACACACACTACTGCAATATACATGTGGGATACAGCTACTATTTGACAGATGTACAATAGATAGATTAGTGGAATATCACACATATGTTAATCCCTAAAATTTCTACACTTTCAACATATATTCAACATGTTATTTATCATCACTATTCTAGAGTTATATGGCAAAGGGTTAGTGATACAAAGCTTCAAAACACACATCTTTTTACATGGCTCAAAGGGAGAGCACTTTGTAATTAATTTTAATTTTAGTGATTTTGATTCCGTGTCTAAATAAAGTTCATTCATTCATTCATTCATTCATCTTGAAATACATGTAATTATAGCCTAAAAGTTTTCTACAAAAAACTGATATTCAAAGTGCCCAGCATGAGATGGACTACAATAGTCAAGTACAAGTTAATCATTATTGTCATCAAAATACTTTATTTGAGCCACAGAACATCAAAACAGAAATAAAACTGTTTAAGAAGATAAGATGTGCTTATAGTAATGGCTGGGGAAACTAATTTTATGAAAACTTGTCAGATAACAGTGACAGTAGATGCTCTGTGATCCTCTATTTACATAGAACAATAGTAGTGCATAATAAATGAATGACCAGGTAAGACTTTGTATCAAGGCCAATCTACTCAGCACCTGTCTTTGAACAAAGTAACGTGGAAACAAACAAAAGACAATCACTATTGTTAGCTTTTGTTTTGTTATAATAAAAAAATAAATAGAAATTTAAATATTTTAATCCTTTGACACCCAGGGTTTAAAGAGGAGGATTTCTGACACTAAAATGGTTGAAATGTTTTAATTCAATCACAAGAAACATATTCATGAAAGTAAAAATACAACACCAAACATGTCAGGTTTGTTTCCAAAGTGTTAATCAACCGTTTAATAATTCAAAACAACTCTGATTCAACTTTTACAGATTAATGTGATTTGAAACTTTCACCCCAGAAAATAGGGCAAAGGTGTTTAGTTACATACACCACACTATCATCACACAATGGCATTTCTTACAAAATATGACATTCTCAAAATTATGAATTGTTAGAATTTTCTCACAACTAATACTATTTCAAATATATATTATTTCGTACATATATGTCTATCATTGCACATGTAGGTGTCTTTTTTCTACTATTTTACAAAGGAATAAAGTGTATTGATATTTATAATACAATAACTAAGGCAATTATGACATATTAACCCATTTTCCAACAATCAATAAAGATCGAGAGCAGGCTCTACACGTAGATAGCTGGTTCTTCAAAGACTGGGGATTGTGCTCAGAGATAGATGATTTATAGGGGTATCGAATGGTCAAGGTGAGACTTTGCGAGACATCGAGACAAGGCATGATTTTTGCGAGCCCGAGACGCTTTTTCACAGATTTCCTTTGTTTTCACACTTCGAGACTCTGACACGGCTTTTTGCGAAAAAAACGAGACTTTGAGACCTGCACAATTTGACTCTGACTTTTTGCGGGGGCCATTTGACACTAATATTTATACAATGTACATGTCCATTGAACAAATTGTCAATTATTATTATTACTACAGTATCTGGCATTAAGTCTTTCAATCAATCATTTTAATCCTGGATTAAAAGTAATTATTGGTTTGTTGGTAACTGGGCTATGGGGAGGTAAATAAGACAACACATGCCGTGGGTACAGATGTACCACTCTACTTTAATGTCATATCAAATATTAACATACCTTTCCCATTATTGCTCGTCTATCCATTTGAAATTTAGCTTTTGCAGCATCAGTACTTGAATGAAATTCCACAAAACAAAATGGGTCCTTTCCAGACGCCTACAAAGACAATAACAAAACCAGTTAACACCACAATGACCATGGATCACTGACATCACTTACAAATATGGCGGGTCATTCCACAGTATTGTGATACCTGAAGATCAGTTTTATAAATGTCTTTAATTGACCCAAATTATGTTTTAAAATGAAGCCAAGAGGCTTAACTTTACTTTACAAGTGATGTTTTACTTTGACAAGTCGGCATTGCTGCATAAATTATAATGAATTATAAAAAATCATGAAATCAGTGTTGCGGAGACTACAAATATCTTTTTTGATTGCTAAACAATTAAAAGCTGAAACTTTTAGCAAAACCACTGGATATCTTCTCATACTGGTCTACTTTCTAAAACACATGGTTGAAGTTGACTGTGCTGTTACAGCTATGATGTATTTGGCTTCCAATAGTGAATTGTAGTCTCCGCAACATTTTTACACCTTAAAGTTTTGTTTATGAGTGACCAAATGAAAGAACTTTGACCCAAGTGTGATAAGTTCTAATTTACACTTAGAGATAAGTTGTACTACATCAACATGTCCTGAATTTTTTCTCATAAGGGCAAAAAATCAAATTGTTTTTCTGTTGCGGAGACTACAATTTTGTTGCGGAGACTACAACTTTTGAAAATGTCAGGTATAATTTGAGCCAAACTGATAAAAGTATAATAGCAAATTTCTAGATTCATGTCTTCTCTGTATGTGAGAACAAAATACAGCAGAATCCACTGTTTTGTGGCTTAGTACAACCACTTTGCACTATATGTTTACCATTCTCAACCAATATTAGGAGACTGGGCACTAGTAAACTTCTGAGCATATGCAGTTCACATTTTTAGAGTATTGTGGGTAATTATATTTGGCTTGACAACTTTGTAAGCATGTCAGACCTAAATTTCTCAGTGAATTTCACTTTCTCTAGCAGTACTGAAATGTTTTGATTTCTATTACATGATGTAGTCTCCGCAACGTAGTCTCCGCAACAGCACCATCATTTAAAATTGTTAATTGTGATGGGAATACATGCATACAAGTTAAATGGTTTGGCATCACATTAAACCAGATAGCATGCCATAAAGTTTAAGACAGACAGACACTGTAAATTATCCCAGATTCAGATTACTTGATGTGTAGTGTGGTATAATCGACTGGATCGAGCAAATTGACAGAATCTGTACATGTACTTGATTGCATTGTGTCTTTTACTCATTATAGTAATTGAATTTTGCTTATGATATTGTCACATTGTGCTCAAACTTCAAAATTTGTTCTTAACTGCTTAGTCCTTGTTGTTAATTGCTGCATTTGAATCCAAGTACCTGATGTAGTCTCCGCAACGTAGTCTCCGCAACAGCACCACCATTTAAAATTATGGGTTATGATGGGAAAATGAGGAATAGATGTTAAATGTTTTGGTATTTATATAAGCTAGATAGAAAGCCCTTTAGTGTAAAGCAGACAAACATTTCAGATTGATCATAGATTCAGAGAACTTTTCACATTAGTGTGATGTATCAAAAATAATGATTTTTCTGTGTAGTCTCCGCAACGGCCATATAACTTAGTGTGACATTCCAATCATGTGATTAGGGGTGAATCACACTACTCTTGTTCATAGCTCTAATAGACATCCACCATACAAAAGTGGAATGAATCTCCTATGCAGTCTAGATTTCAAGATATGTAATGGGAAACGTCTCTGAATGTAGTCTCCGCAACAGACGGCTTACTGTGGAATGACCCTGGCATAAACTACTATTAACTAGAACAACAAAAGAACATGGTTGACTAACACCATTGTTCACATTGTTCTTTCATTGTCATTTTCAAACTTTTTGTGACTTGGCTCAGATCAAGCAAAACAAATAAAATAAAATAAAAACCTGCCAATCGTTCTTCCAAATTTGAAAAAAAGGCTTACAGATGGCTACTATCTTAGAGCCACTGTACTGTTAGCTTGAAGCAATTATGATGAGATACATGTAATATGGCACCTTTTAAAATCTGTGATCAAAGAAAATAGGACGTGTCTTCAAAGTCTTGATTAAAATGATTGAAAGGAACTTTCATCAAAGACAATGTAAAGGACCCTTCCACGTGTACACATGGAATAGTGTACCTTTTTGTAGCCCGTTTATCAGAGTCTAACACAAGGTTCTATGTAACATTATGACATGACTCTACTGAGGTCCATCTACAAATTGTAACACTGATTGTAAGACACAACAAGCCTGGGTTTCAAGTATTGCGCCAGTGATACTACTGTCATATTAACCTGTGTGGGCTGTTTTTAATACCTCAGGTCAAGTTTGTAGATACTGAACCCAGCTATATTTGAATATCAAATAATTCCAAAATGCTATATAAAGTATTAAAACTAGATGTAGTCAATTTGACATTGTAATGATATTCTTAGTATTAACATTGCATTATACCTCGCTTAACCTACATGAAGATCGAGATATAATAATTTACAAAACATGCTTGATAATATTAAAAAAAAGTATTATTGGACAAGACAGACAAAATCCAACCACTAAGGAGTTGCATCATCCTCACGGAAATTATCTTCAAGATGACAGTTAGAGTGAATCCTCTACCCCTCTATCTCCCCTTCCTCCCCCCCCCCCCAAAGGTAATTCAACCCCCCTAAAGGTAATTCAAGCCCTCCCCCAAATTTAATTCAAGCTCCTCCCAAGGTAATTCAACCCCCCCCCCCCCCCCCCCCCCCATTTAAGGCTATAAGTTAAGTTAGAACTATTTGTTGATAAATAAAGATAAACATTTGTGCACAAACTAGTTTGAATGGCTGTCTTTATTATTTCTATATCAGGTATTCGTTGTTGTTCATTGTTAGCCTGACAAAAATGGTAGAAACAAAAGCTATAAGTTCAACACTTTGACTAGTCAATAACAACTGCATATGTAAAACATACTAGATAAACTAACACATCATATTTAGTAAACTATTGTACAAAATAATATTGGTACATGTAATTACATGTACAACAAGAATGTCTGTAGGATTAAAGTGTTAATTAATTTGCATTACGGTTTTGATGTCTCTACAGTACGTACGATACTCTACTTAAATGTCTCTACAGTACGTACGATACTCTACTTAAATGTCTCTACAGTACGTACGATACTCTACTTAAATGTCTCTACAGTACGTACGATACTCTACTTAAATGTCTCTACAGTACGTACGATACTCTACTTAAATGTCTCTACAGTACGTACGATACTCTACTTAAATGTCTCTACAGTACGTACGATACTCTACTTAAATGTCTCTACAGTACGTACGATACTCTACTTAAATGTCTCTACAGTACGTACAATACTCTACTTAAATGTCTCTACAGTACGTACGATACTCTACTTAAATGTCTCTACAGTACGTACGATACTCTACTTAAATGTCTCTACAGTACGTACGATACTTAATGAAATATAGACTTGGTTTGCAAGTATTACCGTTGAAACTTTTTCTTTTTAATAATAGTTGTTTGGCTTATAGTTTTCATTTATTTTTCTATTTATATCTTTTTTTTTTGGCACAGGAATTTTCACAGGCATATTTTCAAAGGTTTATTCACAGGTTTTTATCCAGTAGTGGATCGATGTGGATTTTCATAGATTTCAATTAGCATAATGATAAAGCCTTTCATAGTAAAATCCTATGAAACATACTATGAAATGGGACATGTTTTCATAGGTCACATTTCATAGGGCAAATACATGAAATCCCTATGAAATGTGACCTGTTTCATTGGTAGACCCTATGAAAAAAATTTCATAGGTACTTCATGGCCTTCACTTCATAGGTATTTCATGGTTTGTTTCATAGCATTTTCATAGGGATCATTTCATAGCCTTTTCATAGGCTGTAAATTTCATAGCTATTTCATAGGTCACAATTTTCTCCCAGGTATTTAATGTTTCATAGTAATTTTCTATGAAACATACTATGAAACGGGACACGTTTTCATAGACTATTTTCATAGTACTATGAAAAACACCTATGAAATACCCATGAAAAAATATTGACTTCATAGGATCATCCCATGAAATGGCTATGAAGATACTATGGATATTTCATAGGCTTTTCATGGGGTTTTCATAGGATTTTACAGTAGTAGTGATATATGTTGTTGTTTCTTATTCGGACGTATCATTGGCCTTTCTGGCCTCTGTTGTCCCCTACAAACTTGACATAACTTACTTGACTAACGCTTTTACCGGGGGCACCCATGAGCGGATCAAATTAGACGTTTTAACTGATAAACGGGTGCAGGTGATGACAGATTGGACTAAACTTACCCGACTAACGCTCTTACAGAGGGCACCCATGAGCAGATCAAATTCGACGTTGTGGAGCAAGAAGTATCAACAGTCAGAACAACAACCCAACAGCAGCCCAGTATGGTGAGTTAATAATAATAATAATAACTAGATGCATGCGCTGTAGAACCTATTTGCAGATTTGAGGTTGTACAACGATGACGATGACGACAGCCTGCATTTTTAGACTCGGGCCTTCCTGGAAGGAAGCCCGAGTAATAATAATTAAGGCGGTCATTAATCAGTTGCTACTTGAACTGAACTGATATCCTGCCGGGCAGTCACGCTCTGTTTATCAGTTAAAACGTCGAATTTGATCCATTCATGGGTGCCCCCGGTAAAAGCATTAGTCGAGTAAGTTAAGTCAAGTCTGTTGTCGCCTGCCCCCGTACCTGTAAAAATAATTCAATTATAGCAGCAGACGAGAGGACAATAGATAAGCCTCTGTTTGCCTACCCCCTCCTCTTCTAGTGATGCTAGGGCAAATTTGATTAACTTATTAGCTAACACTGACGTTTGGCAGAGAACTAACATAAATTCAAATCGAAACGTTTCGTTTGGCAGAGAGCTGGACTAAGGGGGAGACAGAAATCAATATATTCAAATCGAAACGTTCGTTTGGCCAAGAATCAACTTGCTGGCAACTAGTAAGGGGACAACAGAGACCAGAAAGGTCAATGATACAATAAGAAACAACAACATATAGCGGACTGGAACATATATATTCAAATCGAAACGTTCGTTTGGCTAGGAATCAACTTGCTGGCAACTAGTAAGGGGACAACAGAGACCAGAAAGGTCAATGATACAATAAGAAACAACAACATATAGCGGACTGGAACATATATATTCAAATCGAAACGTTCGTTTGGCCAAGAATCAACTTGCTGGCAACTAGTAAGGGGACAACAGAGACCAGAAAGGTCAATGATACAATAAGAAACAACAACATATAGCGGACTGGAACATATATATTCAAATCGAAACGTTCGTTTGGCTAGGAATCAACTTGCTGGCAACTAGTAAGGGGACAACAGAGACCAGAAAGGTCAATGATACAATAAGAAACAACAACATATAGCGGACTGGAACATATATATTCAAATCGAAACGTTTGTTTGGCCAAGAATCAACTTGCTGGCAACTACGGTACATGTAGTAGGGGACAAACAAGAATAAGAATCGACAACAAATAAGTACTCGTAGCTTATTTATTATTCAAATACACACAACGTCTTTGTCCTAGTGCCCTTCAATGGTATAACAAAAAACAAACAGATAGAGGTTGCACACTGTATGTACATGTATGTACGTGCAATACATGTACGTACAAATCTCAATTCTATTTGACTAGTTTCACAATGTATACAGAGTTGTAGCAAGTGTTCAGTAAAGCAGTAAAGTTAGAAAATTGCTGCAGGCAAGTCAAACAACTCAGTTGAGAATTATTATAAGGTAGCACAAAACCCTGGCGGTGCTGCAATAAACAGGAAAATAACTAGACTTGTAAAAGTGATTAGTATACATGTAATAATAATAATAATAATAATCAATTTAAATAGCACTATTTCTAATTTATCCAATAGCGCTTTACAATAAAAAATAAAAATAATGTACATGTAGTGTTTTGTAGGTGTTATTTGAAAATTCTGTTATTGATAATGAGGATAGTTCTATGATGCACACCATAAGTTATAACTATAACTGTTAGAATTCCAGTGAACTTTAATTAATAACAAATGTTAGTATGTACACACTGTACAAAATATTGAGCTTGAAGCTAAGAAATTTAAAAAGTAAATATGGATATGAAGGCAATGTATCCATGAAGTACAACTAATTAGAAACAACAGGGATGGAACAATAAAGGGCTTAAATTAATGAATGGTTTATGAAGTAGTTTCAGTTATCCTATCACACACAAGGTACATATAAATATATTGTATTACCCCATGCAGGTTCATAGATTGGTCAAAATCAACTTACTGATTGGAAAATAAATTAGTGCGCAGAAAAGAAACTGCAGCAAGAGATACAAAAGAATGCTTCAAGTATGTATTCTTACCATCATAGTATACGTACCATTATAATAACCATGTACTAGACAAGACTAAAACCAATAGCCCATTAAATTAAACTCTACTTCAAGTCATTATATAACAATAAAGAAACTCCCATTTCAACGAACTGATTCTATGGTTGGTTATTCAAAAAGTATGGAGATCCAATCATGCATAATGGCCAAGCTATCGGTACATGGACGAATGAGACGTAGATGCCATCAGAAATTACGAGTTATTGGAAGCTAGAGTTGATTTTGACAATGACAGAACCGTCATTATTGAAGCCTAAACACAAAACAAAGCCATTTTGTTGTAGAACAATTAACATTACTGTCGTAAAAAAACTGTGTCACTTTTAGATATTTCGTGTTGATGTGATGTATTATTTGTGAACATTTGATTAGTTCAACAAAATATTTGTACACGTAGTTGTCTAAACGTAAGAGCTTGGACAAGAAAACACGGAAAAGGCTAAAGGAAATGGTCGGCACAACAATATCTATATAAGCCTACTGACCTTCGACACACGAACAAAAGTTCGTGTCAGTTCAGTACGAAGGAATATTAACAATATTTCGGTTTTAAGGGCTGAAATAAAGCACGACATAGGATTCCGTGATAGACTCAGAAACCCCCACAGAGCAAGGTTAGACCAGGATACATAGATAGAAAAGCACAGAGAACATGCTAACTACCACCTCAACTCTACTTTTTGACTTACTTTAAAGGCCTGAGTTACCCACTCATGTAGCACAAGATCACGCCAAATATGACCAAGGCGGTGATCGGAGTATTTTCAAGGTCCGAGAAAGCCTTGGAGAATTGAAATATCTAATTATGCGCTCGTACAATGAGAATACAGAATGAGTAGAAGTCCAGCATGGAAGTCGGGCGTATAAACACATAACACCACGAACCACTAATGAATTCACTTCATATTCAGATACGTATCTTTTCATTGATGTTTCAATTCTTTCTGTATCTATTGTGTGTTATTGTTGTGAGCCGTGTAAATAGCTGGAATCAGGCTCAATATGATGGCAGCAGTAGTTCTCATAGTCAAAATACAACTCACCGACATGAAGTTTTCAAACTGAATTGGTACCGGCTCATCTACATAACATCAAACTTTAGAACGATGGATTTAAAATTATTGCCAATGTCAATTTGATCCGTGACTTTACAGGTTAAGTAAAGCGTTGAGAAGGTAAATAGTAAAGATCTATTATCGTCTATCGGTATTCTCAAACAAAAGTGGAATCATCACAAATTCCCAGGGAGCCGGCATTTGTTGGCGGAATGAAGTCATATCAAACATTAATCAGTCAATACATACCGAATAGATCATCTTGCATCTTGACACAGGGGCTACACGGTTGAATATCGAGAAAATCAGGTCCTCTGTGCAGGCACATTCCAGGTTTCCAACGTAGCTGGTGATCGAGATTAAAAGCAATGTAAATGGCTGCTTAGTCTTATAAACACACTGGACTTCCTGCACTATTTCAACCAACTTAACAACAAATCTTTTACTTACAGGCTTCTGTTTTCTTCTTCTACGTTAACCTACAATAAAACAAAGGAATAACAGTTCCGATGAGTGATCACAAAAAGGGGAATATCCTGTCAAATGTTACCTCCATCATAAAAAAATTTACAGAACACGCGAAGAAAAGAAAAGAGAAACTTTATACGTCTCACTGCGCATGCGCAGCTGACTATAGTGACGTCATAACTCGAACCGCTGACCGTATGCTTCACGCAACGTCACGTGCAGACGTCACGGTGAACGTGACAAGAACCAGTTGGGCAAAACTCCAACACGAACTTGTCAGGTCTCATAAAAAATGTCTGTCTGAAACATTAGAAGGTGAATAAACTATGAGTATGTCTAAAAATGACTGCAGACCTTTATCATTTATTTATAGCCAAGTGATATAATGACTTTCAAGTAGTTCTGCAAATAACCATTGAGTACCATTATATTTTTATTTTTAGTCCCATTTTCTGTCCACACTTTTTTGACTTTTATACAGCGTAAACTCCCATGGTTCAACAACGCTTTACAACTTATTAAAATTGAAAAACTAAATATCATTGTACATTATTAGTATATTAGAATGTTATAGTACATAGAAGTCAACATTTTTAATATTATTTCCTGCCATTAGGTAATGTAAGTATAACTGTCCAATCCGTTGAGATAAGAGAGGATAAACATGTCCAATGGAGAGGAGGGGCAGTACTCAACCACATTTTGTGTGGGTATAGACCTCTTTAGCTTCATATGTAAATTGCCCATTTCGTCCATTTCAAACCATGTGATGTAAACATGGTGTTCTCTGGAGAATTAGTCCTTTCAATATGAACAAATAAATTTCAGAAATATAAAGGAACAATTCTCCAGAGAATATAATGTTTACATCACATGTTTTGAAATGGGCAATTTACATACGAAGCTAAAGAGGTCTATTGCAGGACACAAGTGTCACCCTATTTTAGAACAGTGTCATGAGAAATAGTTTTAGATATCTCACTAATCAAGGGGTGACAAACGTCAATGAGACATTGCATAATTGAGTTCAACAAATAAAGTTATATGGTAGAATCAAGACTTTGCGAGACCACAACTTAGATGGCCATTCATAATCTTTAGCCTGAGACTTTATCTGGTAAAAATGGACTCAGAATTCTGTTAGTCCAACAAATCAAGATTCTGAGAAATGGATAAATGTTGTGAGATTCTTAGCAATTCTCAGGACCATTCATCACCCCTATTTCAGCGAATTTCTTCAAGAGAAAGAGCAAAGCTACTTGCTCTATATGCTCTGAACCCTGGATTTATAGCTACATTAATTTTGTACTTTATCGAAAAACTTTAAAACTACTCAACTACATGGCTTTTTTGGAATTTTAAATCCTTTTTCATATTTGCTCGATAAAGTGTGGTTTAATTGTTACCATTTCTCTAGTTCCCTTTGAATCAGTGGAGTTAATAAATATCCAGTTCACCCTTCAACAAGATTATGATGGTTGGTGATGTGTGTACCTGATGTGTGTAGCTTAAATTGTCAAAAAAAAACAATGTTAAAGAGCAAATAAACAATCAAATTGAATTGAAAAAATAGAAAAATTCCCTGCAGATATGTTGACATGTCATCCGTGGTTTAAAAGCCTGAAGTGCGTCGATCATCAGCTGGGAAGTTTCCTTGAGTGTCAAACATAGAATTGAGCTCAATACTCAACACCAGTGTTGCTCATAATAGATTAGTGTTTTTAGATTAATAGCTTCCAACATCTTGAGATAGTTATAAATATATATTTTTACTGATATATTTATTGCTTACAGTGTGACTACACCAACCAAGGCCACCCAAACAAATTTTCATACAAATTATCCAATCACAATTGAGTATTTAAACAATAGAATCTGCACAAATTTTCAATTTTTCGCTTTAAAAGCATATATTTTACTTTATATGTGTATGTATATGATCAAGAGTGAACAAGAAACAGTTTATAAATTGTAGAATTCGACATCATTCTGTTATTCAGCGTCACAAATGTGATTAGAAAATTTGATTCAAAATTTGTTTGGGTGGCCTTGGTTGGTGTAGTCGCACTGTAAAGACCCATATTGTTAATGTTATTATTTAACGGTCAAAATATAAAATATTAATGGTCCAATTCTTTTCCTAATTCTTTGGCAATGGTGTTAAGCTGGATGTTTGTGGTGCCTTCATAAATAGTCCCTGAAAAACAATATCATAGTTTGATCACTTCATAATTTCTAACCATAAATAATCTTCCCTCCATTGAGTTATACATTTTGGTTAAAGTGCAACTAACCCGTGAGATTGGTTTAAAAATCTATTCAATATATGCTGAATAGTTTTTTTTTTTTTTTTTTTTTTTTTTTTAAATTTCAATTGTAGACAATCTAATTACATTGACATATATATACTTATTACACACAGTTACATGTCCTTTTCTTATTTTATAATTTTAACATAACACCAACAGAACAAACAAACAATAGCCGCGCTGTAGCTGACAATGCGATACTTTAACAATTTAATATGTACATAGTTGTAGTATTGTGTAATTAACGCTTGAAACTAAGACGTTAATTAAGAAATTAAGGATCTGCCTGAGATCATTCAGCTCAGGGAAACCATTAATTTTTCCCATTTTCTTAAATGTGAAGTGACCTTTTTATTTTTTAATGCGATCATCCATTCAATATGCTGAATAGTTGGTGGGTTCAGTATTTTGTGATTTGAACCTTGAGTTTATGAGTTATAGAGGTTTGAAATCTCAATATGTAAATTTGATGACGTCTACTAAGGAATCATTTATTATACAAAAACGTCCTTGTGCTGATTATTGACATTTGAAAACTTACAGAATATTTTCAGTCTTTATGAATGATTTTATAACTTTTTCCCCATTTCAAAAAATAAGTTATTAATAAGTTATGGCAAATTCCTTAGTTAAAGACGTCATCAAATTTGCATATTGAGATTTCAAACCTCTATAACTCATAAACGCAAGGTTCAAATCACAAAATACTGAACCCACAAACTATTCAGCTTATTAACTTGAAAATCTTGTAGTTGCAACTTATATTGAATAGATTTTTTAAACAATCTCACAGGGGTTAGTTGCACTTTAATATATAATACGTAAATACCAAACACTCAAAAGAGATATCTCTCTGGTTTCAAAACACGGAGGAGTGAATTGAAATCGTAGCAAGAACTCTTGAGTGTGTCATTTTCAAACCATTAATAATTCTTGGAGAAATTCAAAGTGAAAGTTGACCAAATTCTATGCTAATTAAGATCACATTTTAAAACCTCCTTCACGGTGGGGATTTCCTAATTGTTATGTCCTCATGAATTATTAATGAGTTTGAGAAACATGGATGTTGAGGAAACTCTGCTTCAAATTGATTGGTCAATCATTTCAAAATCATGTTAAAGATGATAATGATTATGGATTTATAACTCTGATTCTCACCAATTTTACAGTCTCTGTAGTATTTCTCAATGGGAAAGGACTTTATAAATCCTACTCCTCCCATCCACTCTATGCATTTTGATGTTGTTAATGTTGCAACCTGTAAATAAACAAATAGTTCAATTTAGGGTGTTATACTGCTGCTGTATGACTATGAAAAACATTTCTTCTCACTCATCCGTTAGATATATTTATACTTAGAAATTCTTAGATATTTTGAATTGTAATTAGCTCCTAGATACATGTACATCTTTGGAATGAGCATCCCAGCTCAATGATGTCTTAAATAAAGTTATACTTTATTACCTGGCACACGGCACAGTCGCAGCATGATCCATGCCATATGATTTTCACAGATATATTAAATTGGCCGGGAGTGAGTAAACACCTCTTATTAACCAAGCGTGAGGTCCGTATGGGAAGATATGGACCAAGTTTTTCGCACGGCCTTATGGCCCAAGCGCGTATCACGCGGGCCATAGAAATAGGGAAAAAACGAGGATCCATAACTTCCCGTACGGACCGAGCAAGCGAGGTTATTAAGATATTTATTATATAATAGCTTTTCCTTACGTTTCTGTTTTCAGCAGGCCGTACGGGAAGTTACAGCCCACTAATTGACCAATAAGAGCGTGTGTAGTATCTGTGCTATATAATAATAGCTGATAGTTGAGTAGGACTAGCTACACCTACCTCTCCAGCAAAGTACTTGGCCATGGCTGCTTGTTTTACAAATGGTAAACCTGCTTCCTTTCTGCGTGCTGCATTATACACTAACAACCTGGCAGCCTCAATCTGTGTGTGCACGTGAGATATTTGATGCTGCATCCCCTAAAACACAATTCAAACAAATTGATTAAAAGCTATGAAAGTGATAATGAAGCATTCCACTATTTCTCTGATGATGGGTCAATTGACCCGAAAGCTCAGAGTCCATTAAACTTCAAAATCGTGTAGAAGAATCCATGTTTATTTTCAAATAATGAATCCTACACACAAACAAATTGATTAAAAGCTAGTATTGTTGTTACAATGTCATTGTCTTACTTGGAAGTCAAATTGATTAAAAGCTATTGTTGTTACAATGTCATTGTCTTACTTGGAAGTCAAATTGATTATTTTTTTTAAAGCTATTGTTGTTACAATGTCATTGTCTTACTTGGAAGTCAAATTGATTAAAAGCTATTGTTGTTACAATGTCATTGTCTTACTTGGAAGTCAAAGTGATTATTTTTTTAAAAGCTATTGTTGTCACAATGTCATTGTCTTACTTGGAAGTCAAATTGATTAAAAGCTATTGTTGTTACAATGTCATTGTCTTACTTGGAAGTCAAATTGATTAAAAGCTATTGTTGTTACAATGTCATTGTCTTACTTGGAAGTCAAATTGATTAAAAGCTATTGTTGTCACAATGTCATTGTCTTACTTGGAAGTCAAATTGATTAAAAGCTATTGTTGTTACAATGTCATTGTCTTACTTGGAAGTCAAAGTGATTAAAAGCTATTGTTGTCACAATGTCATTGTCTTACTTGGAAGTCAAAGTGATTAAAAGCTATTGTTGTCACAATGTCATTGTCTTACTTGGAAGTCAAATTGATTAAAAGCTATTGTTGTTACAATGTCATTGTCTTACTTGGAAGTCAAAGTGATTAAAAGCTATTGTTGTCACAATGTCATTGTCTTACTTGGAAGTCAAATTGATTAAAAGCTATTGTTGTCACAATGTCATTGTCTTACTTGGAAGTCAAAGTGATTATTTTTTTAAAAGCTATTGTTGTTACAATGTCATTGTCTTACTTGGAAGTCAAATTGATTAAAAGCTATTGTTGTCACAATGTCATTGTCTTACTTGGAAGTCAAAGTGATTAAAAGCTATTGTTGTTACAATGTCATTGTCTTACTTGGAAGTCAAATTGATTAAAAGCTATTGTTGTCACAATGTCATTGTCTTACTTGGAAGTCAAAGTGATTATTTTTTTTAAAAGCTATTGTTGTTACAATGTCATTGTCTTACTTGGAAGTCAAATTGATTAAAAGCTATTGTTGTCACAATGTCATTGTCTTACTTGGAAGTCAAAGTGATTATTTTTTTAAAAGCTATTGTTGTTACAATGTCATTGTCTTACTTGGAAGTCAAATTGATTAAAAGCTATTGTTGTCACAATGTCATTGTCTTACTTGGAAGTCAAAGTGATTATTTTTTTAAAAGCTATTGTTGTTACAATGTCATTGTCTTACTTGGAAGTCAAATTGATTAAAAGCTATTGTTGTTACAATGTCATTGTCTTACTTGGAAGTCAAATTGATTAAAAGCTATTGTTGTCACAATGTCATTGTCTTACTTGGAAGTCAAATTGATTAAAAGCTATTGTTGTTACAATGTCATTGTCTTACTTGGAAGTCAAAGTGATTAAAAGCTATTGTTGTTACAATGTCATTGTCTTACTTGGAAGTCAAATTGATTAAAAGCTATTGTTGTTACAATGTCATTGTCTTACTTGGAAGTCAAAGTGATTAAAAGCTATTGTTGTTACAATGTCATTGTCTTACTTGGAAGTCAAAGTGATTATTTTTTTAAAAGCTATTGTTGTTACAATGTCATTGTCTTACTTGGAAGTCCCATATCTTTTGACCAAACTGTTCTCTTTCTCTCAGATACTGGACAGCTTCATCAAAACAGCCTTGTGCCAGGCCAATCATCTATAGATAAATAATATTATTATTAATAATTATGTATATATTATTTATTATTAATAAAGTATTACAGCATGGACACTCGAACAATGAACACTTCATATATAAATTATTGATTGAGCAAATTGATCAGAAAAATGATTTATTTTGATCACTAAGTGTATTTAAACTCAATGCTGCATTTGAGAGGCTGTGAGGCAATAGAAAGTTCGGAAAAAAAAGTTCGGAAAAAACTTGAGTGTTCACGGTTCGAGTGTCCACACTGTAATAAAAGTTAGTTAACCCATTCGCTCCTGAGCTATTTTGCGTTTTTTAGCGATTTTCTGGACCTAATCACGTCGTAGGAAATTTCGATTCCATATAAGGGGTTTCCATGGAAATCTTGACAGTTCTGAAAGCCCACGGGCTCAGGTTCTGACGTAATCTTTCTCTTGTCGTGAATCTCCGCGAGGAACAGCATCTCGTAGCTACTAGGAGCGGTCAATTTTGCATTTTTAGAGTGTTTATAGCCATTATTCACCACAGAAGCCCCCAGGACAGCATCATTAAGCTTGACTGGTGTGGTAGAGACCGTTCTCCTGGAAGAACTCAGGAGTTTAGATACGAATTCACGAACAGATTTCGACTTTGCCGTTTGGAAATTCAAAATGGCGGACTCAATTGTGAAATCGTCTCTCTGGTCTTTCTGTGGTGGATTCCAGGACCTACAAAGGCATTTTTGGCGACTTTGGACTTGTAAAGAATGCAACCGGTGCAATATTTTGCCTGTAGGACCGAGTGGCTCGACACTCTATATATTCTTAAAAGAGGGATTTTCGGGGGAGATCTATGCCGAAATTCCCGGATGTTTCCCGGCATCCTTTTCGGGCGTGCAGAAGGAAAACACGTGTTAGCGAAAGTGGTCCTAAGGAAATGGCTATTGTTCGGCGAGTTAAGGAAAAGAGAGGGCAAAATTCACGACTATATCAAGAAGAGAGATGGAAGTTTGCTGAGAAAGTGGCGTTTTGTTTCGTAAGGATGTATTTTGGAAGAAAATCCAAGTCAAATGTCGGTCATTTTCGAGGTGTAAAATTGCGTCAAAAACACGCATTTTTGATTTTTATGGCAAACAAATTGAACTAATGCCCAGAAATCGGACCTGTAAGTCAGTTTACTTGAGGTTAAAATATGAAGAGTTATCTAGTTGTCACTAATAACTGGCCATGAGATCGATGTTACGAAAATTCAGAAAGTTAGAATTTTTCAAAGCACTATCGATGTTTACGGCCGGTTTCGGCCGGTGTAGGAGCGAATGGGTTAATGTTCTGTCACATTAAAATGTAATTCCATTGCATTCTTGTCCCATCATTTCATTTCTATTTCACTTCCTTTAGTTTCCATGTTTTTATATCTATTTACTTCTATTTATATAAACCCATCATCCATTTCAGATCGCCCGTTATCACATAAAAGCAACAAATCATAGGGAATCTACAGAGAATTCTGTCTGCATATAAGTCAAACAAGCAATACAGTGTAGAGATTGATAGAGTGAGTCCAGTAAACCTGGGCATTACTAATTAGCAGTCAGTGTTTATTAGATGCAAAGGAACACAAGAAAACAAAAGAGTGAGTGTCTAATAGTGTGTATTGGTGTACAGTAGTTAGTAATGCCCAGGTTTATTGGAATCACTCTACTAATTAGCTGTCAGTGTTTATTAGATGCAAAGGAACACAAGAAAACAAAAGAGTGAGTGTCTAATAGTGTGTATTGGTGTACAGTAGTTAGTAATGCCCAGGTTTATTGGAATCACTCTACTAATTAGCTGTCAGTGTTTATTAGATGCAAAGGAACAAAAGAAAACAAAAGAGTGAGTGTCTAATAGTGTGTATTGGTGTACAGTAGTTAGTAATGCCCAGGTTTATTGGAATCACTCTATCAATTAGCTATATATAGGCTTGTACACCTCATTACGAATTGTAAACTGATGATGACCGATGGATTTCGATCGAAATATCCAGTAAAATAATGTTTATGCAACTTCTGGTTATCTTATTTATCATCATATTAAGAGGCAATTAAATAGAAAAATAAACTAAAACATGATAAATAAAAATATTAAAATAATTAATTAATTATAATTAATTAATTAAATAAATTTTAATTTATTAAATTAAAATAAAGAACCACTAAATACATGTTGGCTTTATTACCTGTGAGCCGATTCCAATTCTCCCTTCGTTAAGCATATTGATAGCATATAAATAGCCATGACCAATTTCACCAATCACACTGGTCACAGGTACCTGAAACACATTATCATATTACAACAATATCATCAAACAAACAAACAAGTTTATAGGAAGCATGGCTGGTTAAATGTTTCTCATCTCTCTCTGATGTGGTGTAGTTTTTCTCTGGGTACTCTGGTTATACCCACTCCATCAAAAAATCATGAGTGTTGTGTACCCAGAATAGTAGAATGTAAAGAAGTGTTGCGTATGAGTGATTTATGCATTTATTTAATGATTTTCTTGTTGGATACCAAGTAACACATTACACCTAATTTCAAAAACGTTGTCCAATAATAATCAAAAAAGCCAAATAGGATTTCATGAAAAGACAAAAGAAGTGCACTCAACCTGAACTGTTTCTTTTGTCTTTTTGAATGAATTCGTATTTGGCTATTTGGACAACGTTTTGAAATTAGGTGTATATACAAAGGCAAGTTTATACAGTTTATTTTATTGATTTCTTCACTACATATTTTTTATATTGTAAAAAGCATCGAGACTCCCGTTAGGTGCGTTTTTTAAGAAATATATATTATTATTATTATTATTAACACATGCAGAAATATTCTATAGTATTTATTTAATATAAATTTATTATATTTAAAGGTTGAACAAACAAATTTACCTTGACATTATCAAAGTTCACAGGACACGTTGAAGAAGCTCTGATACCAAGCTGAGACAAATACAAGAATTCCACATTAAAATAATAATAATAATAATAATAATAATAATAATAATAATAATAATAATAATAATAATAATAATAATAATAATAATAATAATAATAATAATAAATAATAATAATAATAATAATAATAATAATAATAATAATAATAATAATAATAATAATAATAATAATAATAATAATAATAATAATAATAATAATAATAATAATAATAATAATAATAATAATGATAACTTTATTCCTCAAAACAAATTACAAATTACAAATTACAAATTACAAATAATAATAATAATAATAATAATAATAATAATAATAATAATAATAATAATAATAATAATAATAATAATAATAATAATAATAATAATAATAATAATAATAATAATAATAATAATAATAATAATAATAATAATAATAATAATAATAATAATAATAATAATAATAATAATAATAATAATAATAATAATAATAATAATAATAATAATAATAATAATAATAATATAATAATAATAATAATAATAATAATAATAATATAATAATAATAATAATAATAATAATAATAATAATAATAATAATAATAATAATAATAATAATAATAATAATAATAATAATAATAATAATAATAATAATAATAATAATAATAATAATAATAATAATAATAATAATAATAATAATAATAATAATAATAATAATAATAATAATAATAATAATAATAATAATAATAATAATAATAATAATAATAATAATAATAATAATAATAATAATAATAATAATAATAATAATAATATAATAATAAGAGATGTCTAGAGTAGCATTAATATTACCCCGTCACAGTACATGCATAACAATAGTCTAACCAATTGTCGTTTTCAAAGAGTGAAGCCATAAGAGCTTGATATAGTGCCGGGGTAAATTCTATTATACTCTCATTGTCTGAGACAACATTGTGGCAAGTGCAGGTCTTGCATACCTTGTCCTCTTTCTTTCCCACAGTAAGTCCCTCAGCTCCTTTGGGCACAAGAAATGATGTTATGCCTTTGTGTTTCTATAAGCCATCAATCAATAATAATGATTATTATACATTGTATTCTCATTGGTCGAGAGCCTACAGATAATTCTAACTATCAGTGACAGTGCGCCAGCTATATTTAAGTGGTCTGGTGGTTATCTGTAGGTTACTAGTGTTGTCATTCATTTGTTGTTGTTGTTGGATTGCTTATATCTTTGTATTATGAGTCAATCCACATATTGACAATGTATAATAAAACAATTATTGGATGAGGTTTTGATGATATCTGGAATTAACAATGTCTCGAGGGGTGTCAGTAATAGATGGGTGTCCGTAATAGAGGGCGCCATTATAGTGGGGTGTCTGTAATAGAGTGGTGTGCATAATAGAGGGGTGTGCATAATAGATGGGTGTCCATAATAGATGGGTGTCCATAATAGATGGGTGTCCATAATAGATGGGTGTCCATAATAGAGGGGTGTCCATAATAGAGGGGTGTCCATAATAGATGGGGGTCCATAATAGATGGGTGTCCATAATAGAGGGTGTCCATAATATAGGGTGTCCATAATAGATGGGTGTCCATAATAGATGGGTGTCCATAATAGAGGGGTGTCCATAATAGAGGGGTGTCCATAATAGAGGGGTGTCCATAATAGAGGGGTGTCCATAATAGAGGGGTGTCCATAATAGAGGGGTGTCCATAATAGAGGGGTGTCCATAATAGAGGGGTGTCCGTAATAGAGGGGTGTCCGTAATAGAGGGGTATCCATAATAGAGGGGTGTCCATAATAGAGGGGTGTCCATAATAGAGGGGTGTCCATAATAGATGGGGGTCCATAATAGATGGGTGTCTATAATAGAGGGTGTCCATAATAGATGGGTGTCCATAATAGATGGGTGTCCATAATAGATGGGTGTCCATAATAGATGGGTGTCCATAATAGATGGGTGTCCATAATAGAGGGGTGTCCATAATAGAGGGGTGTCCATAATAGAGGGGTGTCCATAATAGAGGGGTGTCCATAATAGAGGGGTGTCCGTAATAGAGGGGTATCCATAATAGATGGGTGTCCATAATAGAGGGGTGTTCATAATAGAGGGGTGTCCATAATAGAGGGGTGTCCATAATAGATGGGTGTCTATAATAGAGGGTGTCCATAATAGATGGGTGTCCATAATAGATGGGTGTCCATAATAGATGGGTGTCCATAATAGATGGGTGTCCATAATAGATGGGTGTCCATAATAGAGGGGTGTCCATAATAGAGGGGTGACCATAATAGAGGGGTGTCCATAATAGATGGGTGTCCATAATAGAGGGGTGTCCATAATAGATGGGTGTCCATAATAGATGGGTGTCCATAATAGAGGGGTGTCCATAATAGAGGGGTGTCCATAATAGAGGGGTGTTCATAATAGAGGGTTGTCCATAATAGAGGGGTGTCCATAATAGATGGGTGTCCATAATAGATGGGTGTCCATAATAGATGGGTGTCTGTAATAGATGGGTGTCTACAAGCTATTTACAGCAATACCTTTGACTTGTCAGCATTGACCATTACAATAAATAATCCTGCATGTTCAGCATTAGTAATCCACATCTTTTCACCATTGATAATGAAGTAATCCCCTTCTCTTTTAGCTTCTGCCTCCATAGCAAACGCATCACTACCAGCTGACGCTTCTGATAAACAAAAACTCCCAACCTATAGTTATAGCAAACAACAATATATTAGAGTATTACTTTCAACTTGTACGAAAACAGTGTTTTTACTTTCTAGAGTGTTACTAACCATGTCTGTGGCTAGTCTTGGTAGATATTCTTGTTTTTGTTCATCAGTTCCATACGTCATGATGTATGTATTAATCAAGGTATTCTGCACATCACACATGACGCTGACAGAAGGATCTACTTTTGCAAGCTCTTCTATGACCAAGTTAGCCATAAAGAATGAAGAATTGGTTCCACCATACTCAGCGCTAATCTCTATACCCATTAACTAAATAAAATAAATAAATAAATAAATATCTTACTCAGTAGATCCACGAAGTGGCTATTCTTCTACTGGCACTCACACTCACTACCACTATACATTCGATATTTTATACATACAACACTCAACTCCCATGTTGATTTTTGCTGAGGGAGGAAAAACCGGAGAACCCGGTGAAAAAACCCTCGTGGCATGGTAGAGAACAAACAACACATCAAACAAACTCAATTCACATATGACCCGAGTCAGGACTTGAACCCGGGCCACAGTGGTGAAGGGCCAGCGCTCTCACCGCTCGGCCAACCATGCCACCTATGCAAGAACAATAAAATATTGTGTCATCATAATATTGCTACATGTATGATGACACCATACAGCTACATACACACAGAGTCGTTTTTGTATGAGTGGGAAGTACAAATGTAGTTATGGTACGGTTCGTACTGCGCATTGTCGGTACTGTACCGTGACTATGCCATATCCAAGCATTCTGATTGGTTGAGCAATGAATGATTTTACTTGCTGTGATTGGTTAATACGATGTCTTTGATTCCATACTGTGACCATAACTCTGTGCCGTATGTTTCCCACTCATACAAAACGACTCTAATACCTAATAATATTATTGTACAATAATAATGTTATCTGGTCATGGGAGATATGAAATTGAAATTGAAATTCTTAAGCCTTTCTATCCAGACTTGCAGGTTCTGAGCTGAACTGTTATTAGATTTATTTCATCTGCATGAGGACATGGCTCATTTACTGCTTTACCAGACACCCTTACATTCCTACATTGTAGTTTCAATGATTTTCAACCTGACACATTACACAGTTGTACAGTGTATACAGCTATTTCAAAAAAGGTTGGTGCCAGTTTTGTTGCATCTTGCACCTTGCATGTTGCATACCAAGCCCGAAATGTATTGTGGATCATATGTAAACAATGTCAGCATGCACATACAGAAGAAAATATGCCGGCTTCATTGCGAAGATAAAGTTTGGGAAAATTCCCAGAGTCCACATTGTTGTGACCTTTCGCTGACTCCATTCACATCGCCCATAGTGCATTTCGGGCTTGGTATGCAACATGCAACATGCAACAAAACCTTCACCAACCTTTTTTGAAATAGCTGTATATGCTGTACTTCACATTATATCCAAAGAGCAGTAGTCATCATCATTTTCTCACTGCACTATGTCACGTAAGGCTGAACTAGTAGTGTCTATAATAAAGATAATAATATACATGTATACCCCTTGGCTGAAGAGTCCCTTGATAACAGGCTGAACTGGTGCGATTGAGCACTGGGATGCATTGTAGCATGAAAGAAGTATATACTTTATATGGGCCTCCACCTTCCATTCGGTGAGGGACTGAGCAGTGTGAAGAACGAAGAGATCAGGAACGAACTGAACTGACCGAGACACACGTTTTCATTCTCAGCCCAGACAGTTTTCTTTGAACCACCATTCTCGTTCACAGTTACATACTCGATTGCAGATTTTGCTTAGTCATCATAGCTGTATTCACGACTAAAACATTCCTCAATGCTTAGATGTGAAATCACGATTATATAGTCAGATCAAATCAGTGTTTGGTTACTTGTTGGGTGACTCGGTAGAACATACAGAATTTGGAATCGCCCGGCACTCGACAACATAATACCGCCGGGCCAGCTCAGAATTTGTATAAACGACCAACATCGAGAAAACATACTTAGATTTTATAGAACTAGTGAACTAGATATATTTTCGTGATTGATTCTGACAACTGAACTTGCCCCTACTTGACCTCCGGTGCCTCCTGATGGGTTTGTGATTTGTAATCTCTCTTGTGGTGAGACTTCATATCTCCACCTTCCATTTTATAACCACCACCGACAAAAAAAAAAAAAAAAAGACAGTCTCCAATTTAAGACTCCTGCCCGGCCTTCGGCCTGGGCACGAGTAATAATATACATGTATACTATATACATGTGTATATTTTATTAGATACCGTATTTCCTCGATTAAGCGCCCACCCTCGATTAAGCGCCCTCCCTCGATTATGCGCCCCCCTTGCCCTTAACCCATTCGCTCCTACACCGGCCGAAACCGGCCGTAAACATCGATAGTGCTTTGAAAAATTCTAACTTTCTGAATTTTCGTAACATCGATCTCATGGCCAGTTATTAGTGACAACTAGATAACTCTTCATATTTTAACCTCAAGTAAACTGACTTACAGGTCCGATTTCTGGGCATTAGTTCAATTTGTTTGCCATAAAAATCAAAAATGCGTGTTTTTGACGCAATTTTACACCTCGAAAATGACCGACATTTGACTTGGATTTTCTTCCAAAATACATCCTTGCGAAACAAAACGCCACTTTCTCAGCAAACTTCCATCTCTCTTCTTGATATAGTCGTGAATTTTGCCCTCTCTTTTCCTTAACTCGCCGAACAATAGCCATTTCCTTAGGACCACTTTCGCTAACACGTGTTTTCCTTCTGCACGCCCGAAAAGGATGCCGGGAAACATCCGGGAATTTCGGCATAGATCTCCCCGAATCTCTGTTTTTTAAGAATATATAGAGTGTCGAGCCACTCGGTCCTACAGGCAAAATATTGCACCGGTTGCATTCTTTACAAGTCCAAAGTCGCCAAAAATGCCTTTGTAGGTCCTGGAATCCAACACAGAAAGACCAGAGAGACGATTTCACAATTGAGTCCGCCATTTTGAATTTCCAAACGGCAAAGTCGAAATCTGTTCGTGAATTCGTATCTTCCTCCTGAGTTCTTCCAGGAGAACGGTCTCTACCACACCAGTCAAGCTTAATGATGCTGTCCTGGGGGCTTCTGTGGTGAATAATGGCTATAAACACTCTAAAAATGCAAAATTGACCGCTCCTAGTAGCTACGAGATGCTGTTCCTCGCGGAGATTCACGACAAGAGAAAGATTACGTCAGAACCTGAGCCCGTGGGCTTTCAGAACTGTCAAGATTTCCATGGAAACCCCTTATATGGAATCGAAATTTCCTACGACGTGATTAGGTCCAGAAAATCGCTAAAAAACGCAAAATAGCTCAGGAGCGAATGGGTTAAAACTTGAAATAAACGCCTCCCCTCTATTAAGTGCCCCCCTCCCCCAAGAAATATGGTACAGTAAGAGATTACAGAATATGGTATACAACTTGCGTTTTATTACAAAGTTACGTAATGTTCCTATATGTAGTACCATATTGAAGTCATGTTCCTATATGTAGTACCATATGGAAGTCATGTTTCCGAGTTCAAATCACGTTTTTTATATTAAGCAGCCCCCCCCACCCCCCCCCCCCCCCCCCCCCCCCCTCAATTAAGCGCCCTCCCTCGTTTAAGTGCCCTCCTTTGATTTCAATAGGCGAAGATTTCAATGGGTGAAGAAACACCTCATGGAAATACCATTGAATAAACCATTATTATTATTATTATTATTATTATTATTATTATTATTATTATTATTATTATGTTACCCCTTGGCTGAAGAGTCCCTTGATAACAGATGGATCCATTTGAGAATTATGGTCCATTTCTGGAACCAGCGGTTTTATTTTTTCTGTAGCAAATCTGGCAACTAGAAAAGAAAGAGATACATGTACAGCAAAAACGATCAACTATAATGAATTTACTTTTTACTTGCACAGGGTGACCAACAACTAAAAAAAATGCTGATTCTTTTCCTTTGTGTTTACTGATGCTCTGTCTAGCAGTTTCCAACAAGTCTTCATTATTATATGCATACAGTTGCACACACTTATAACAGTTGTCCTCTGGTCGTGTTTAGGGGGTCGATCATGACTGACATGAGTCATGACATGGTCATAAAGTAGACTGGTGGGAAAGAGTACCGCATTATCACAAAAACTGATAATACATTCCACCTTGAGAGCTGCCTGTACTAGTATATATATGTATTAACCTGCTTCTCTCATCATTTCTTCCTCTTCTGTCAGTGCTGTTAATGGTGGTGATGAATGATGGTCGTGATGAGAGAAATACCGTGTCATTTGCATTGCATTTGGGATTATTCGGCGAATCTCTCGTAGTCCAGAAAAACTGCGGTATTTTAGCAGTGACCGTGAGACCTACAATATAATACAACAGGAAATAGATATTATAACATGTTTAGCTATTTAGAAATGTTAACGTTTTTTAATCGGAGTTCAAAACATTTCAGTTACAAAAGTAAAATTTCAGCTTTTACATTTAAACGCTGGCTTACAACTGTAAAAAATACCAACTAGATGCTTTTAATATTACTATTATAACAAAATAATGACTACTTACCGAACATAGAGCCATTTTATTGCTGAAAATCCCAACTTTACGTTCACTTCAGTTTTTAAAGTTATTACAAAACACGCCCGCGATCAAAGTCCAGCGGAGAATTACCCATCAGCCATTGCGTTCAACAGGTTGACCACAGGAAGCCCAATTATCTTCTATATATGAAAGTTAGGTAATATTTTATAATTTTGCAAATATTTCCTAATATAGTTTGATTGTAATTTACGTGAACGGTACGATACCAAGTAAATACGTCATATAATAGATACGCTTCATCTTTGTCATGAGCGCAAAACTGTATCGCTACACTACTTACTGTCATGTACTGGTCGGTAGAGAAACTGCCCAGTTTCGAGACCGCGTTGGTTGATATATACAGGAAGTCACTCTGTTAATTGCTGTAGATGATGCGGGCACTTGAGATAGTTTTGCTGTGGATTTATGCCGTGACTTCAATCATCTTGCGTCATGTCGGTAAGTGCATAAATACAGATTGAAATACACGCTATCATTTATATAGTTAGTCAAGTAAACGGCGCCTTATCAGCGAAACACTGGGAGATCTGAAATGAATTCATACACGCCAGTTTTAGTTAAATGGTGTCCTTGATGTTCATTTTAAACGTACCTTTTCGCAAGCGTGTTCCAAAGGGCAATACTGGATTTCCTCCTGTATGTGGATAACGAAAACGAACAGTTTCGAGAGAAAACCGGGGGCCCTTTTTGACACTGTGTTCTGACTGAACTATGCTGTAAATCTAAGCAAACGTTCATTTTATTATATTTTATATAAACCTTGACTCTCTCCCCTTCTCCTAACTTATGAAATAGTTATATTTAATCAGATTTCAGATGAATTATGTAATATTTTCGACAAAAAATTAAAGCTGCAAAATTGAGCCATGACATATGGGCGTGGTCCTTTAGCGGCGCGCGAATCTAATGAGAGCGCGATTGAACTCAAGACTCATTTTAAAAACTAAATTTGTATAATTTGTTTCTTTGACTATAATGTACAGCTGGAGCGTTTCTTCAGTTCACAATTCATTTGTAATGAGACGTCAGTCCCTTCAGAAACTGAAACCGGTTAAACCGGTTATGGATTCAGTATTATTCGCCAAACGACAAAAAACATATTCCCGAATATTTTACACATCGTAAGTTGGCGAGGAGAAACGAACATTGATTTTACCGGTTTTCTTTTATTTCCAGAAGCGACCAATTCGAAATATTTTGGGGAAGACCTGGAAGAAAGAGAGGTCTTGCTGGAAATATACCGCTGTACTAATGGTCACGGCTGGCTCAAAAAAACTGGCTGGAATGATACCACGATACAACATTGCCAGTGGTACGGAGTGGAGTGCAATAATATACTAGGTCAGTTGACGATTCCGCAGGTAATTGCACTTGAACTCTCCAACAATAATTTAACTGGAGAATTTCCTAGCAGTCTGGCCAATCTTAGTAACTTACAAATCCTCTCAGCTTCATCAAACGAGGGCCTTACTGGCAAACTGGGTGATTTTATCAGTGCAGAGATGAAAGACCTACAATATCTGAACTTGTCGTTTTGTCGTCTGTATGGTGAAATACCTGAAGAAATGATGCAGTTGTATTCCTTAGTAGAAATACGCCTATGTTGTCAACGTGGTTTAAAGATCAACGGTACGCTACCAGAGTCTATAGGCAACTTAAGCAAGCTCCAGGTCTTGTGTGTTGGTGAAAATAACATGAAAGGCCCAGTACCTTACGGTATTGCTAAGCTACAGAACTTAACAACCCTTGATCTTGAAAATATGTCAATAAACAGCGTATTGAACGTCAGTATCTTTCAAACTTTAACAAATCTCAAGTCACTAAACTTGGCCAACACAAACATAAGTGGCGAGTTGCCTAGCAACATTGCACATGCCTTTCCGAAGATCGAGGAGCTACTGTTGCCTGGCAACAGCCTGACGGGATGTTTGCCGTCTCAGTTGGCAGCCATGGAGAAACTGAAAATACTCAACTTGGCCTACAATAGTTTATCGTGTATCAAGTCGATTGAGCACCTCAATAACGTCGAGTTTATTGATCTGTCACATAATAGCCTGCACATTGGGTACAAGTACAAGTTACCTGAAAACTTTACCGGATTCAGTGTAGCAAATCTAAGAACGCTTTTGTTGTCTGACAATAAGAATTTAGAACTTGAACTGAATAAGTTTTTGAGCCTGGCCAGCACTTCAACAAAGAGTTCCTTAACGGTGCTGAACATCAGTAATTGTGGTTTTCATGGTCACATTCCACAAAAGTTATGGTCCTTTGAAAAACTCATCTACGTAGATTTTAGTTATAACAAACTCAGTGGTAGCCTTCCCGAAATGGAGACATCGATGAATTCGTTACTTTACTTCGATGTTAAAAATAATACGCTTGAAGGCTCCATTCCTGTCACGTTTTCTAGGTTGCATTCTCTACAGCAGTTTGATATTTCTGGGAATACAGACATGCGGAATAAATCTGATACTTTTATAAAGATAGATAATGAAGACCGATGGGCATTGAAGGATTATGGGACCTATATATGCCCTGTGCACGCCTTGCTGAACGGTCATGCATTGATCCGTCTAGATCCTTCCTACTACAATTACACGTATTGCGAATGTAAGAATGGTAGCTATGGGAAACGGAATGTCTGCCAGAAGTGTCTAGAGGGGGGTCATTGTAATCATGACTCCTCCTCCTCTTCCATGGTCATTGACACGGGTTATTGGCCTGAACCAAGTCCATATAACGTCACACATCTAACAAAGTGCAAGGATCAGGCAGACGTATTCCATGATAATGCATTGACTACGTGCAATCCAAGAGGGAAGTGTACATGTACATTTTATAACAACCACACCACATGCGATGAGTCATGCGTGTGTAGGAATGGAAGCCTGGATAGACTGTGTTCCCGTTGCGAAAAGCGATGGTATAAGTTTGGGACTATTTGCGTCAAATGCCCTACTGATCAATACACTACATATGTGTTCATGGTGCTTGTTACTGGATCATTATTAATCTTTGTGGTTGCATTACTTTATCTTAAAAAACATCCAAGACTCAGCTTAGTGGTTATCTATTGTCAGTTGCTTATATTATTGTTGCTAAGATACTTCCACGTGATCCCTGGCTGGATGTTTGAGATCAACTTTATCATCCTTCTACTGTACTTGGCTGGCATTGGCAACTCGACAAGAGGACTTCTTAAGATAGCAGTGTTTTACTTTCAGATTCTGGACGCCATGGTATCCAACTACGAACTATGGCCCAAAGAGATTCTCATGGGCCAGCGTTACGTTAGCTCGTTGATTAACTTTCAATTCCCAGGACTAGCTTGTGACGTTCCTGATCTCTACACTCCTATTGGCCATTTCGTATCACTGCTGATTCTACCAGTTTTGTGTATTACCGCTGTATGGACCCTGTACCTTATCGTCTTCATGATTCAGCGCGTTGCACGATGGGATCGTCAAACCATAAAGTACCACTGCTTACAGACGACAATCTCGTGTCTAAGACTGACTTATTTCCCAATAGTTCTTCGTTCTATTGCTGTACTTGCAAGTTGTACCGATGGCAATCATATGCGTGTTGCTCCATGGATACCGTGTAACAGTAAGCAAAGTATAACATTACATCATATCGGTTGGGCGTCTACCATTGTTTACGTAATGGGGGTTCCGCTGTGCGTCTTTCTACCGTTATTGTTACGTTACGTTAGAAAAGACAAACGTTCATCTCTGTCAAAAGCTGATCAAGACTTGCTGGATAAATGGCTTGGTTCTATCTATTTACCTTATAAGGAGAAATACCGATCGTTCTGTGAAGTGTACGCCATATTGCGTCAGCTTCTTGTTGCGTTTATCATTGGTTATTACCACGAGATGTCACCGATGCAGACATTCTTAGTGTCGTTAATACTAGTATTAGCCTTGGTTGTTCATCTCGTCCTTCTACCCTATCAAAGTACTGCTCTTGGTTGCAGCATTCCATTGGAAAACATCATAGAAGCAGTCGTGTTAATAGTCCTGCAACACTCATTCATTCTGTTGCGCTTTACAACCTTCAAAGAAGTCCAAAGTACCAAATCAATGCTATGGTTAATCATAGGTGTTAATGGTACGCTAGTCGTCTTTCTATTATTAGTTCTTTCCTTCATTATCATTAAAGGTACTGTACATTTGGTCAAATGGAGAGTCGATACTGGAAACGAATTAGAAAATACAACCTCAATCAAGACCAAGAATAACGTCATTTCCTGTTCGTTTAGACAGGAGAGAAGTCTTGTAAGACCCCTGTTGGAACCAGACGATGCGGACAACGAATAATTTTAACTTTTTATCTTACTTTTGACAGTACGTGCATTTTAATGTTAAAACTTTGATGCTGCGGAAACCCATGGCAACCAAGTCTACAATTGTTGTAGCAACACTGACAGGATACCCAACGAACTGCGGAAACCCATGGCAACCAAGTCTATAGCGCAATTGTTGTAGCAACACTGACAGGATACCCAACGAACTGCGGAAACACATGGCAACCAAGTCTATAGCGCAATTGTTGTAGCAACACTGACAGGATACCCAACGAACTGCGGAAACACATGGCAACCAAGTCTATAGCGCAATTGTTGTAGCAACACTGACAGGATACCCAACGAACTGCGGAAACCCATGGCAACCAAGTCTATAGCGCAATTGTTGTAGCAACACTGACAGGATACCCAACGAACTGCGGAAACCCATGGCAACCAAGTCTATAGCGCAATTGTTGTAGCAACACTGACAGGATACCCAACGAACTGCGGAAACACATGGCAACCAAGTCTATAGCGCAATTGTTGTAGCAACACTGACAGGATACCCAACGAACTGCAAAAACCCATGGCAACCAAGTCTATAGCGCAATTGTTGTAGCAACACTGACAGGATACCCAACGAACTGCGGAAACACATGGCAACCAAGTCTATAGCGCAATTGTTGTAGCAACACTGACAGGATACCCAACGAACTGCGGAAACACATGGCAACCAAGTCTATAGCGCAATTGTTGTAGCAACACTGACAGGATACCCAACGAACTGCGGAAACCCATGGCAACCAAGTCTATAGCGCAATTGTTGTAGCAACACTGACAGGATACCCAACGAACTGCGGAAACCCATGGCAACCAAGTCTATAGCGCGCGTGTAAAGCTGGTGTTCAATATATAAGTCATTTGAAAATAACGCTAAGATGTAATAGAATATTCATCGTGTTTCTGTTTTTAAAAGTTACTCTGTGTATTAATTGATCGTTTCGGACTGCAAACTGCTAAGTATAGCTACAATGGACGTCATAAAGCAGTGAGACACTTTCCATTTTGTACGATTTCGTACGTGGTGAAACTCAGTAGCAACACATTATTTCTTACACACTGTTCGATGAAATACTTTCAAAAACCCCTCTCCCCCTTTCAATGTTGAAGCTGAATCATGCCTACACGTCACCCAAACGTATTCTTGCTCTAAACAACATTGAAATGGTGGGAGGGGAAGATATTCGCACCCATAATAACTTGTAAGAAAACACACGTTTTTTGAACCACATGAAAAAGTGTCTCAACTAATTTTGACGCCATTGTTGTCATCAGTGTTTAGGCGATGGTGTCTAAGGCCGTGTTTACACTTGAGCACTTTACCAAGGTACAAATCAGAAAACCAAGGTTAACCGCTCAACAAACAATAGTTTTCTAATTCAGTCTACCAACTGGTTCGGTAACTCGTTTACTTACTTCAGTAAACCACCAAGTGTAAACACGGCCTAAGTATTTCAAGCGTAAAACTGGTTAACTAAATTCTCTCCTATATGTGTAATAACCGTTATCTATTAAAATGTTTCCTTTGCAAATAAATCAGCATTATGTTCAAATATCTTATTCCAGAAGAATTTCATGACTGCAAAATAAAAAGTTGCCTCTGTTGCGTTCATAATAATGCCAACTGCTTGAAGAGATGCAGGTCTGTGTTCAAACTCATGTATTCCTGTGATGTCTAAAGCGGCTTGTGAAGACATTAACACAAATAAGTAAAGATTCTCGATAAAAAACGCGACGAGCGTCAGATTATAGCAGAACTGGAAGCTAGGAGATGCGTTCTCACTGTTAGGAGCAGTAACAAAGTTCCATAAACACACCACGGTAGTGACCATCACTTCGTCCAGGATGAAACCAAATTCAACCACAGAAATGATGAGTAAATGTTCGTGAAGATACAAAATCACATTAAAAGTGATAACTACAATCATCTGGAACAATAACGACCAAAAACGTGCAATGCGAATTAGTCTTTTCAAGATTACATGAAATCCTGGAAACTGAGGAAGTTTGTGTAGAATTGCGATGGCAATAATGGAGTTTATCGAAGAAGAGATTTGCCAAGCGATCTCAAACACCGTTGGAAATGGAAAAAAGCTGAAGTTTTCACAGCGTAGTGTGGCAAGTTTTGCTCTGAAAAAACATTCTGTTGCATAGACTCCATACAGTATAACACTTAGATACCGCCATAGCATGAAGATGATATACAAAGCCGTCAAAAACGGCAAGAACTTCACCACTTTAGTGTCTTTATCCGTGATACCTTTCTCCTCGTCATCCAATCCACATTGCGCGTTTTTTTCCTCCAAACTTTCATCTGCCGTCAAATTAGTTTGTTCTTGTTTTTGGTTGTTTAATGTCGCACACATTCAAAACGGTGTTTCACACTCCATCGATATGAAGATAGTCGATTCCTTGCTCTGAATACTACAATATAAAAGTACTTAGAGTAGTATATGACTTCGTGGACTAGTTCTATTAGTATGTGGTAGCTATGTGGTGGTCTGCTGGTGTCATTTCATTAGTTCATTGGACCGTTTGACCTGTGACACTGACAGTAATGACACATGTATCACAAGTCCTGTTTTACTAGAGATATACTACTAATTATATAATAACACCATTTGGACAGTGTAATTTTGTGTTGAATTGGCTCAGATACAATATCGATACAATATAATATAACCGAATAAATGCGTGTTTCCTGATGCATTATATGGGCTACCTGTGTAGAATACTCGCTGGGTTAGGCCTGGGCTACCACCTGTTTAAAATATTTAGCTGGTTCTTTGTTTTCCTTTTTCTTTCTCTCTATCAGTTTAATTGGCTTCCTTCCTTTCCTTCTTTCTTTTCTCTCCCACTCTCTCTCTCTCTCTTCCCCCCAGTTCATTCATTCATTCTGTTGATGAGTCGATCATTACGCATTCTGAATGATAATGACAGAAGTTCACAAGGCTATACACAGGTAGCCCAAGCCGGGAGCCCAAGGTATCTATGAGAGGCTTTCATAGCTCTCATAGATACCTTGGGCTACCTGTGGACTATATAGAGTAAAAAAAATTAATTTGTTCGACACATGCAGGAAATGCCGAACAACTATAGTCACTACTACAATGCTAGACTTTCTAAAAGTCCTTTTCAATTCGTCGCTCGTCGGAAGTTCGCGACTTCGTCGCTCACTTCGCGAACACGAGTGTGTCCGTAGTTCCGTAGAGGTCGACTTGTGGCAAGTCTACTACCCTCTTCAAGCACTTGAGCCCACGAGATAACTTGGTCAGTGGCTATTTCTTAACCATCGATTCCAAGAAAAAAACGGCAAGAGGACACCCTCGACGGCATGCATCAAAATGGCTCATCAGTCGCTCATGGGATTTTGTTTTTGCTAGTTTGCTTGTCTGTTGTTACTGAATCGTTCAGGACGAGTTTACACGGTGAGTTTTCGCAACAAGCATTCACTGCTGTACTCAGTGGCCGCTAGCTTAATGCGTCTGCAAAGCGTCTGCAAATAAGGAGGCTATATAAGTGGCCGCCACCTCAGCCTTTAAAAACTGAAAGAATATCGCAGTTTCGCTATTAACTAGAAATGGTGGTCAATAAGCCTGTAATTAGTATGAAAAAGATTGTGAGCTATCTGGGTTTGGATTTTTAAGTCTTTATTTACGAAACAAATTACTCAGTCCATTGAAATAAACCCCCGGGGGTACTCCCGGAAAATTAAGAAAGGGGTGTACTCCCGGGATGTCGAAACCCTGACCCGTATTTAAGGATGAAGAATTGGAAAATTCATACCCTTTCCAAGGATTTCTCACTGAAATATAGACCCAATTTAACGAAAAAGTTAATACTATTCCTTTGGAAATATCAGAAATGCTGATTTTTTTGTCAATATAAAAAAGAATACCCAAATTAAAGATCGAATATTTTATTTTATGGTGGAAAAGCAAAAATTGGTACCCAAATTAAGAATCTGGAGGTCCAAAAACCATACCCTATTTGGGGGTACATACGTATATAGCATGATATAGCATATATATGGGAGTATAAGCAATTGAAAATTTTGGACCATTACCCATTGCAAATAGTCATTATTTTTGTGCCATTTTTGCCCATTGAAAAACGTGATTTTGGGCCATTTTTGAGCATTTTTCATTGGCAATAGTCCATATTGAAAAACGTGATTTTGTGCCATTGATATCAGTTAAATTTGCAAACTGAGCGGATTGGGTCAAAAACATCAAAGAAAATCAATTAAAGGGCAAAGAAAAAGAATAACAAAAGGATAAACACGAAAAAAAAAAATTGACCGGACCGGCACTCGAACCCGTGCGCTACCTCGGAAATTTATGCAAAACACTAAAAATCGACCATACACCCAGACTTAAATGCTGAGTCACCGTATGTTACGTATAGGACGAAGATTTCGGCGTCATCCGCGCTATCGGGTAGTACACAATCAGCGAAGTAGTCAAAGAGGGAGGGAACAGTCGTATCCTAGTCCTAAATGACTGCCCCTTACCACTTCAAGCTATCTGTACTTCCGATTGTTTTCGAGGGTCAATTTAGTAGTCTATCGTGTAACGGTTATTGTTATGGAAATTTCTTGACTAACGTAGTCCTCTGGTTAAGTGCTGGGATTTGGAAACCAGCGACCCGGGGTTCGATTCTCGGTGCGGGCACAATTTCTTCTTCTTTTTTTTCCCTTTTTTTTCCTGCTCTTTTCTCTCTCTTGTTTACTTATTTTATGTCTTCAGGGGTTTTTCTTTTTCCAATTTAATAGAAAAAAACTTAAATTATCACAGAAGTTCATTTCAGTTGCGAACCCCACTAAAATCTAAACCCCTGTTTAACATTTTATTCATAAAATAACATATCACTCTTAATAATCATAGTGCGATGAAACTTATCTAATTAAAAATAACTTTAGTATTTAACTTGCTGAATTATCCGATTAAATGTTCCAACTGTCTATCATGGATTGCCTAGCCTCTCGCGGCCAGATCAGTGCGCTCAGTCCCGATACGATTTGTTGATCAAGTTTTCCCTTGTTGAAATGATCGAGCGTTTGTTGATCTTGACACGGATTTCAAATGTTCAGTTTGCAGCGACATTATTTATTCGGTGATATTGGATACGACCAGGATCCCATTATACGACATTGTTTTGACTGGACAATGATAATACAAATGCAAGAATGGGCTATAGTATGTCCGATTTCCGATCCAAATCAATTTTGCGAAGCACTGCATGCGACACGAAAGAGGTACAGGGTCAGGGTGTGCTTGGGAGGGGGAGGGATGTGTGTGTTTGGGAGGGGAGGGGAGGGGGAGTTTGTTTGGGAGGGGGAGTGTGTGTTTGGGAGGGGGAGGGGAGTGTGTACTTGGGAGGGAGAGGGGAGTGTGCGCTTGAGAGGGGGAGGGGAGTATGTGTTTGGGAGGGGGAATGGAGTGTGCGTTTGGAGGGGAAGGGATGTGTGTGTTTGGGAAGGGGAGGAGGGGAGTGTGTTTGGGAGGGGGAATGGAGTGTGTGTTTGGGAGGGGGGGGGGGAGTGTGTGTTTGGGAGGGGGAATGGAGTGTGTGTTTGGGAGGGGGGAGGGGAGTGTGCGCTTGGGGGGGGGGAGTATGTGTTTGGGAGGGGGAATGGAGTGTGCGTTTGGAGGGTGAAGGGAGTGTGTGTTTGGGAAGGGGAGGAGGGGAGTGTGTTTGGGAGGGGGAATGGGTGTGTTTGGGAGGGGGGAGGGGAGTGTGTGTTTGGGAGGGGGAATGGAGTGTGTGTTTGGGAGGGGGGGGGAGGGGAGTGTGTGTTTGGGAGGGGGAATGAAGTGTATGTTTGGGAGGGGGAGGGGAGTGTGTGTGTTTGGGAGGGGGAATGGAGTGTGTGTTTGGGAGGGGGGAGGGGAGTGTGTGTTCGGGAGGAGGGAGTGTGTGTTTGGGAGGGGGAATGGAGTGTGTGTTTGGGAGGGGGGGAGCTAGGGGAGTATGTGTTTGGGAGGGGGAATGGAGTGGAGTGTGAGGGTGGAGGGTGAAGGAGTGTGTGTTTGGGAAGGGGAGAAGGGGAGTGTGTTTGGGAGGGGGAATGGAGTGTGTGTTTGGGAGGGGGGAGTGGAGTGTGTGTTTGGGGGAGGGGGAATGGAGTGTGTGTTTGGGAGGGGGGAGGGGAGTGTGTGTTTGGGAGGGGGAATGAAGTGTGTGTTTGGGAGGGGGAGGGGAGTGTGTGTTTGGGAGGGGGAATAGAGTGTGTGTTTGGGAGGGGAAGGAGAGTGTGTGTTCGGGAGGAGGGAGTGTGTGTTTGGGAGGGGGAATGGAGTGTGTGTTTGGGAGGGGGGAGGGGAGTGTGTGTTTGGGAGGGGGGAATGGAGTGTGTGTTTGGGAGGGGAAGGAGAGTGTGTGTTCGGGAGGAGGGGAGTGTGTGCTTGGGAGGAGGGAGGGGAGGGGAGGTGATGTTAATACAATCTCAGTGCAAAATCTGAATAAGGCTTTCTTAGCGATCTGTTAGTGATGCAAAGTGGTCGAACGTATGCAGAGAGCCTCCACAGGCAGCCCAACCATTCCTTTTGAGGCTACTAAATAATTCAAAAAATGATATTTGCGTCTTTTTTTGATGGGTTCCCTGTGTATAAATATACACATACACTGCGGGACGCGCGGGATGCACACAGGAAGCCCATGACATTACTCAACACAGGAAACCCAACATATGTATTGCGCGCGCACTCGCTTTACCACAGGGAACCCATCAAAAAAAGACGCAAATATCATTTTTTTAATTATTTAGTAGCCTCAAAAGCAATGGTTGGGCTGCCTGTGGCAGAACTCAGTTTTTCCAACTCAGTTATTTACAGTCTGTCGTCTGATCCACAGAGCTCCATCATTTAAACTACAATCTTGACGTCTATTGCCTTCAAAACCTTCCCGTTCCTGACAACAACGAACCAGATACCACATACACTCATGAAGAGGAGAGAGAAGTACTCAAAGATGTTTACCACAGCACAGGAGGCCCAAACTGGACCAACAGAACAGGCTGGCTAGACTCACGTGTTCACCACTGCTCATGGTACGGAGTCACGTGTGATAACAAGACACATTACGTCATTAGTTTAGACTTGAATTACAACAATTTAGTAAACAGTCTTCCCAGCAGCCTTTGGAAGCTGCGTAATCTGCTGGCTTTGTGTGCGAACTCAAACTCTAGACTTAAAGGCGAACTTAAAACGTTCTTGTTTGCAAATATGACAAGGCTCATCCGCCTGGACCTTGCATTATGTGCTCTTATTGGACAAATCCCAGACGATATCACTAATTTGACTTCATTAGTCAAAATCCAGTTGTGTTGTCAGAGAGGAATCGGTTTGTCTGGTCCTATCCCATCAGGCATCGGGAACCTTACACAACTCCAAGTCCTCAGCATCGGGGAAAATGACATACGAGGCGACATACCAAGCGGGATCAGCAACTTGGTTAAACTAAAGTTTTTAGATTTCGAAATACTGCGTGGATTGAAAGGAAGCATCGAGCTGTTTTACAATCTTTCTTCTTTAGAGTTTCTTCGCGTTTCTAATTGTGGACTTCACGGCACAATCTCTGAAGACTTTGGTCGTTACTTTCCTCAAATGAACCAGTGCCTTCTTGCCGAGACGAACCTCCGAGGACGCGTCCCTTCGAGTATTAATCACATGAAGTATTTAACTGAGCTTGTGTTCTCTCAGAACCACCTTGAAGGCTACATCCCAAGGTCAATAGGAGAACTGCCGTCACTGCGAATAGTAGATCTGTCTGGGAATCAGTTGACTGGCTTTCAAAATGGAACGACATTTCAGCGGAATTCTAAAATTGAAATCTTGATTTTATCAGGAAACAGAAACTTGTCGGCAGATTTTAGTAACTTGATTGTCTCAATGATGTTGCTGAAGCAATCGCTTCGCATCCTCAACGTCAGCTCTTGCCATTTCACGGGTTCAATACCCGACAAGCTCTGGGCGTTTCCCAATTTGATTTCAGTAGATGTCGGGGATAATCGCATTAGTGGTGAGATTCCTGACGTTCCTTTTGATATGATTTTTCTCTTAAAAATAGATTTCTCTGGAAATAATCTCTCTGGTCCTATCCCATCATCCTTCACGCAACTACACGTACTACAGGAACTTGATATCTCCAGAAACCCTGACATGATATCTCCTCTTCCTGATAAACGAGACATTCAAAACTTTCTTGAGCCAGATCTGTCTTTCTTAGTGAAACAAACCCCTACTGATAGGTTTAGTTGTCCACGTCTGCGCTTTTCGTTTAACAGCGGAATCGTTACTCTCGACCCGAGTTACTATTCCTACAGCTTCTGTGTTTGCGACATTGGTTACTATGGTTACCAACATAAGTGTCAAAAATGTATGGCAAATGGGATGTGTGACGATAGAGGTAACGATGGTATTGTATACCCAAGTGTAATGACTATCAATCAGGGCTTTTGGCCTTTTCCTTCGCCTGATAACGTTACATATTTGGCCAAGTGTAATCCTGTTCCTTACCAAGCGCAATTCTCCTGCAACCCAAACGGGACGTGTCGATGTATGTTGAAGGGAACGAACGATTCATTGTACACACGATGTCAATCATCACTAGTTTGCAAAGAAGGCAGCTATGACCGCTTCTGCTCCAGATGCATGACGGGATATTATCGTAATAGTAACATGTGCTTCAAATGCCCTCACTATTCTGTGAACATGTCGTTGTTATTTGTAATACTTGCTGTATCACTGGTCGTTCTGTGGTGGGCTTTTGTCTACGTCAGGAAACAAACTCGTAGACTGGCTTTATTAGTGGCTTTTGGTCAAGTAATAGTATTGGGTACCCTGTGGTGCGTAGATTTGATACCAGGATGGTTGTTTGAAATTAACACTCTCATTCTACTACTCTTCGTTGCTGGATGCGGACGAAAAACACGAGGAATTGCCAAGATCTTCATATTCTACTTACAAATTATGGATGCAATGATATCAATGTGTAATTCTTGGCCACTTGAAGTCACTGAAGCTCACTATTACATAAGTAGCGTGTTCAATTTTCACTTTTCCAGCATGGCCTGTCAGTATCCATCTTTGTTTACTCCTCTCGGTAAACTAACAGTAGTGTTACTTGTCCCAGTGGTTGGACTGAGCTTAGTGTGGTTATACTATGGTATTGTGTATGTATGGTATCTAAGATCAACCCGTCATACGACCAAAATGCAGCGCCTGCGATGGGAGTGTCGTCAGATCAGCATTGTGACCCTCAATCTGATCTATTTTCCCGTTGTAAAACAGACGATAGCAATGATTGTCCCTTGTACAGAAGATGGGGAGATATCCTACTTACCCACTGCTCGTTGGGTGAATTGCACATCGACAAATTCAACCTTTATAGCTATACGAACTGTCTCTGGGTTAGCCATCGTACTTTATGTTATAGGGATCCCACTTGGAGTATTTCTTCCTAGTCTTCGTAAATATTCAGCCTTGCAACGTAAAATACATGACGCGAAGGACGAAGATTGCTTAGTCTTAAAAGAAAAGCAGGTGGCCATGGACATGTGGCTTGGATCCATCTATCTTCCATACATAGAGAAGGTACGAGCAAAATTTGAAACTTTTGCATTGTTGCGCAAGTTTCTAATCGCTCTCACCATTTCTATAATGCCTGGCCCGACTGTACTCCTGACAGCTATACTGATGGTCATTTTATTCTCTTTTATTGTCGTCCAACTGTTATTGAAGCCATACATTGACTCATTTGACAAATTCCCCCTCGAGAATTTCTGTGAAACTCTAGTGCTAACAGTTCTTTTGCATTCATTTGTGTTGATTGGGTTTGCTGAGATGTCGGTGGCGAGTATCGATAAAGTTCCGATACTATGGTTCGTGATAGCTATCAATGTCGTTGCCATAGTGATACTACTAGTATCCGTTGTTGCTATTTTACTGAGAAAGCGCCAAGTCAACGGTTCAGAGGAAGTGACGTCACAGACATCAGAGATCTCTCATCATCATCAGTAGATGATCGCTTTGGTCGCGAGATAAGAAAGGGCCTAGCCTGCGTAGCGGCGCTCTGGAGGGGGAAGAGGGAGGTAAGGAGGATCGGAAGGATCCCCTTCCGATCCTCCTTTCCTCTCTCCTCCCTCCAGAGCGCCGCTACGCAGGCTAGAAAGGGCCTGGGTCAATGTATACATACACTTCTATTTGTTTTCCGCATATCATTGGAGTAAAAGGGTCAGTGTGAGACCGCAAAGAGAGCCGGGAGAAAGTGATGGACTGTGGGCACCATTATTTGTGCCAAGCCTATGAATTCATGGAGATGAACTTTTGGAGTTAAGTCAGTAAAGGGGAAAAAAAGAAGGATAAATTAAAAGGAAATGACTTGCTGCACAGCCTGGGTTCGAACCCGCGTTAATGAGCTAATTTTATGCAAAAAAAAGCTGGACCATACCCCAAGACATGCAGAGAAGCTGAGACACAGTATGGACTTACGTAGAGGATGAAGATTTCGGCCCCATCCGCGCTATCCAGCTGAACACAAGCAGAATAGAAGCCAAGACATGCAGAGAAGCTGAGACACAGTATGGACTTACGTAGAGGATGAAGATTTCGGCCCCATCCGCGCTATTCAGCTGAACACAAGCAGAATAGAAGCCAAGACATGCAGAGAAGCTGAGTCACCGTATGGACTTACGTAGAGGATGAAGATTTCGGCCTCATCTCCGCTATCCAGCTGAACACAACCAGAATAGAAGCCAAGACATGCAGAGAAGCTGAGTCACCGTATGGCCTTACGTAGAGGATGAAGATTTCGGCCTCATCTCCGCTATCCAGCTGAACACAACCAGAATAGAAGCCAAGACATGCAGAGAAGCTGAGTCACCGTATGGACTTACGTAGAGGATGAAGATTTCGGCCTCATCTCCGCTATCCAGCTGAACACAACCAGAATAGAAGCCAAGACATGCAGAGAAGCTGAGTCACCGTATGGACTTACGTAGAGGATGAAGATTTCGGCCTCATCTCCGCTATCCAGCTGAACACAACCAGAATAGAAGCCAAGACATGCAGAGAAGCTGAGTCACCGTATGGACTTACGTAGAGGATGAAGATTTCGGCCTCATCCGCGCTATCCAGCTGAACACAACCAGAATAGAAGCCAAGACATGCAGAGAAGCTGAGTCACCGTATGGCCTTACGTAGAGGATGAAGATTTCGGCCTCATCTCCGCTATCCAGCTGAACACAACCAGAATAGAAGCCAAGACATGCAGAGAAGCTGAGTCACCGTATGGCCTTACGTAGAGGATGAAGATTTCGGCCTCATCTCCGCTATCCAGCTGAACACAAGCAGAATAGAAGCCAAGACATGCAGAGAAGCTGAGACACAGTATGGACTTACGTAGAGGATGAAGATTTCGGCCCCATCCGCGCTATCCAGCTGAACACAAGCAGAATAGAAGCCAAGACATGCAGAGAAGCTGAGACACAGTATGGACTTACGTAGAGGATGAAGATTTCGGCCCCATCCGCGCTATCCAGCTGAACACAACAAGCTATAGACCATACCCCAAGACATGCAGAGAAGCTGAGACACAGTATGGACTTACGTAGAGGATGAAGATTTCGGCCTCATCCGCGCTATCCAGCTGAACACAAGCAGAATAGAAGCCAAGACATGCAGAGAAGCTGAGTCACCGTATGGCCTTTACGTAGAGGATGAAGATTTCGGCCCCATCCGCGCTATCCAGCTGAACACAAGCAGAATAGAAGCCAAGACATGCAGAGAAGCTGAGACACAGTATGGACTTACGTAGAGGATGAAGATTTCGGCCTCATCTCCGCTATCCAGCTGAACACAAGCAGAATAGAAGCCAAGACATGCAGAGAAGCTGAGTCACCGTATGGCCTTACGTAGAGGATGAAGATTTCGGCCTCATCCGCGCTATCCAGCTGAACACAACAAGCTATAGACCATACCCCAAGACATGCAGAGAAGCTGAGACACAGTATGACCTTACGTAGAGGATGAAGATTTCGGCCCCATCTCCGCTATCCAGCTGAACACAAGCAGAATGGAAGCCAAAGACATGCAGAGAAGCTGAGACACAGTATGGACTTACGTAGAGGATGAAGATTTCGGCCTCATCTCCGCTATCCAGCTGAACACAAGCAGAATAGAAGCCAGACATGCAGAGAAGCTGAGACACAGTATGGACTTACGTAGAGGATGAAGATTTCGGCCTCATCTCCGCTATCCAGCTGAACACAACCAGAATAGAAGCCAAGACATGCAGAGAAGCTGAGTCACCGTATGGCCTTACGTAGAGGATGAAGAGATTTCGGCCTCATCCGCGCTATCCAGCTGAACACAACAAGCTATAGACCATACCCCAAGACATGCAGAGAAGCTGAGACACAGTATGACCTTACGTAGAGGATGAAGATTTCGGCCCCATCTCCGCTATCCAGCTGAACACAAGCAGAATAGAAGCCAAAGACATGCAGAGAAGCTGAGACACAGTATGGACTTACGTAGAGGATGAAGATTTCGGCCCCATCCGCGCTATCCAGCTGAACACAAGCAGAATAGAAGCCAAGACATGCAGAGAAGCTGAGTCACCGTATGGCCTTACGTAGAGGATGAAGATTTCGGCCCCATCCGCGCTATCCAGCTGAACACAAGCAGAATAGAAGCCAAGACATGCAGAGAAGCAGAGAAGCTGAGACACAGTATGGACTTACGTAGAGGATGAAGATTTCGGCCCCATCCGCGCTATCCAGCTGAACACAAGCAGAATAGAAGCCAAGACATGCAGAGAAGCTGCGACACCGTATGGCCTTACGTAGAGGATGAAGATTTCGGCCTCATCTCCGCTATCCAGCTGAACACAACCAGAATAGAAGCCAAGACATGCAGAGAAGCTGAGTCACCGTATGGCCTTACGTAGAGGATGAAGATTTCGGCCTCATCTCCGCTATCCAGCTGAACACAAGCAGAATAGAAGCCAAGACATGCAGAGAAGCTGAGACACAGTATGGACTTACGTAGAGGATGAAGATTTCGGCCCCATCCGCGCTATCCAGCTGAACACAAGCAGAATAGAAGCCAAGACATGCAGAGAAGCTGAGACACAGTATGGACTTACGTAGAGGATGAAGATTTCGGCCCCATCCGCGCTATCCAGCTGAACACAACAAGCTATAGACCATACCCAAGACATGCAGAGAAGCTGAGACACAGTATGGACTTACGTAGAGGATGAAGATTTCGGCCTCATCCGCGCTATCCAGCTGAACACAAGCAGAATAGAAGCCAAGACATGCAGAGAAGCTGAGTCACCGTATGGCCTTACGTAGAGATGATGAAGATTTCGGCCCCATCCGCGCTATCCAGCTGAACACAAGCAGAATAGAAGCCAAGACATGCAGAGAAGCTGAGACACAGTATGGACTTACGTAGAGGATGAAGATTTCGGCCTCATCTCCGCTATCCAGCTGAACACAAGCAGAATAGAAGCCAAGACATGCAGAGAAGCTGAGTCACCGTATGGCCTTACGTAGAGGATGAAGATTTCGGCCTCATCCGCGCTATCCAGCTGAACACAACAAGCTATAGACCATACCCCAAGACATGCAGAGAAGCTGAGACACAGTATGACCTTACGTAGAGGATGAAGATTTCGGCCCCATCTCCGCTATCCAGCTGAACACAAGCAGAATGGAAGCCAAAGACATGCAGAGAAGCTGAGACACAGTATGGACTTACGTAGAGGATGAAGATTTCGGCCTCATCTCCGCTATCCAGCTGAACACAAGCAGAATAGAAGCCAGACATGCAGAGAAGCTGAGACACAGTATGGACTTACGTAGAGGATGAAGATTTCGGCCTCATCTCCGCTATCCAGCTGAACACAACCAGAATAGAAGCCAAGACATGCAGAGAAGCTGAGTCACCGTATGGCCTTACGTAGAGGATGAAGATTTCGGCCTCATCCGCGCTATCCAGCTGAACACAACAAGCTATAGACCATACCCCAAGACATGCAGAGAAGCTGAGACACAGTATGACCTTACGTAGAGGATGAAGATTTCGGCCCCATCTCCGCTATCCAGCTGAACACAAGCAGAATAGAAGCCAAAGACATGCAGAGAAGCTGAGACACAGTATGGACTTACGTAGAGGATGAAGATTTCGGCCCCATCCGCGCTATCCTTCCAGCTGAACACAAGCAGAATAGAAGCCAAGACATGCAGAGAAGCTGAGTCACCGTATGGCCTTACGTAGAGGATGAAGATTTCGGCCCCATCCGCGCTATCCAGCTGAACACAAGCAGAATAGAAGCCAAGACATGCAGAGAAGCTGAGACACAGTATGGACTTACGTAGAGGATGAAGATTTCGGCCCCATCCGCGCTATCCAGCTGAACACAACAAGCTATAGACCATACCCCAAGACATGCAGAGAAGCTGAGACACAGTATGACCTTACGTAGAGGATGAAGATTTCGGCCCCATCTCCGCTATCCAGCTGAACACAAGCAGAATGGAAGCCAAAGACATGCAGAGAAGCTGAGACACAGTATGGACTTACGTAGAGGATGAAGATTTCGGCCTCATCTCCGCTATCCAGCTGAACACAAGCAGAATAGAAGCCAGACATGCAGAGAAGCTGAGACACAGTATGGACTTACGTAGAGGATGAAGATTTCGGCCTCATCTCCGCTATCCAGCTGAACACAACCAGAATAGAAGCCAAGACATGCAGAGAAGCTGAGTCACCGTATGGCCTTACGTAGAGGATGAAGATTTCGGCCTCATCCGCGCTATCCAGCTGAACACAACAAGCTATAGACCATACCCCAAGACATGCAGAGAAGCTGAGACACAGTATGACCTTACGTAGAGGATGAAGATTTCGGCCCCATCTCCGCTATCCAGCTGAACACAAGCAGAATAGAAGCCAAAGACATGCAGAGAAGCTGAGACACAGTATGGACTTACGTAGAGGATGAAGAGTTTTCGGCCCCATCCGCGCTATCCAGCTAGAAAAACACAAGCAGAATAGAAGCCAAGACATGCAGAGAAGCTGAGTCACCGTATGGCCTTACGTAGAGGATGAAGATTTCGGCCCCATCCGCGCTATCCAGCTGAACACAAGCAGAATAGAAGCCAAGACATGCAGAGAAGCTGAGACACAGTATGGACTTACGTAGAGGATGAAGATTTCGGCCCCATCCGCGCTATCCAGCTGAACACAAGCAGAATAGAAGCCAAGACATGCAGAGAAGCTGCGACACCGTATGGCCTTACGTAGAGGATGAAGATTTCGGCCCCATCCGCGCTATCCAGCTGAACACAAACAGAATAGAAGCCAAGACATGCAGAGAAGCTGCGACACCGTATGGCCTTACGTAGAGGATGAAGATTTCGGCCCCATCCGCGCTATCCAGCTGAACACAAGCAGAATAGAAGCCAAGACATGCAGAGAAGCTGCGACACCGTATGGCCTTACGTAGAGGATGAAGATTTCGGCCTCATCTCCGCTATCCAGCTGAACACAACCAGAATAGAAGCCAAGACATGCAGAGAAGCTGCGTCACCGTATGACCTTACGTAGAGGATGAAGATTTCGGCCTCATCCGCGCTATCCAGCTGAACACAACAAGCTATGGACCATACCCCAAGACATGCAGAGAAGCTGCGACACCGTATGGCCTTACGTAGAGGATGAAGATTTCGGCCCCATCCGCGCTATTCAGCTGAACACAAGCAGAATAGAAGCCAAGACATGCAGAGAAGCTGAGACACAGTATGGACTTACGTAGAGGATGAAGATTTCGGCCCCATCCGCGCTATCCAGCTGAACACAAGCAGAATAGAAGCCAAAGAGGGAGCCAGTAACGGTCGGTCCCTGGACCTGTTGGAAATGACCACCGCTTGCTACTACGCTATCATGAACGCCAATTGTTTTAGAGGACAAAGTCTATCGTTGCGTAGGCCATTGCTATGTAAATTGCTTGGTACACGTGGCTAGCGCTGATAGTCGCGGTGACCGCACAGTAATTTTTTTCTTTTTTTTTCTTTTCAACAACAATAATAATAATAATAATAATAATAATAATAATAATAATAATAATAATAATATAACTTTATTTCTCAACACAAATTACAAATAATAGATAAAAATAGATAAAAAATCCTTATTTACAAAATTTGAAATGTTCACTTGACTAATGCAGGAGCCCTCCTGACTAATGTTATTAAAATATACAGCAATTTCAAAAAACGTTGATACTGAATATAGTGTATTCCAAGACCGAAATGCATTATGGGACTTGTGTTTTATTGTCTAAAGTAATATAAATAATAATTTATTTTATTTTTTGTGTATTCCATCAGAAACAATATACTAGCTCCATATGGCGAACAAATCGCTGTATATTTACTTTTTATTTCAAAATAACGAGGCCCGCACTGGGAATGCACTATTCAGTATGCAGTAATGATTCAGTTTTCAACATTTTTTGAAATTGCTGTAAACAAATAAATATGAATAGTATAATATGAGCAATATATACTTGGACTCTTCAATAATAATTAACTAAAGATATTAAAATACAAACATTAAATAATAATAGTAAAAAATATAATAATAATAATTAATAATAATAAGTATTTTGAGAGGAGACAAAAGTGGTTTTCAGAAGCTCCTCTATAACATGAAATTAATTGAAAGCATGGGCTCCTGTTGAAAGACAAAATAAACATAAAATATATATATTTTTTTTTAAATCCTATAAACTAGCAAAAATACTGATTAATTAAAACTATGTTTTAATTCATTTGGCAGGGAAGACCAATTAATCGTTTGTTGCTATTCATATATATCATGAACTTCACCGAAATAAAAAGAGAAACTAAAAGTAAAAAATAATAAAAGTAAAAATAAACTTTACCGAAAAAAAACGCCCCAGAAGTTAAAAGAAATGTGTTTTTTTTTTAAAATCCTATCGGGGAAAAACAGCAACTAAAAGGAAAATAATATCAATATAAAGATAAACTTTACCAAAGAAGAAAAAACGTAAACTAAAAAAAAAAGTTGCCCGGACCGTGGCTCGAACCCGCGTGCTACTTGGGATAATTTATGCAAAACACTAAAAATCGACCATACACCCAGACTTAAATACTGAGTCACCGTATGTTACGTATAGGACGAAGATTTCAGCCTCATCCGCGCTATCGGGTAGTACACAATCAGCGAAGTAGTCAAAGAGGGAGGGAACAGTCGTATCCTAGTCCTAAATGACTGCCCCTTACCACTTCAAGCTATCTGTACTTCCGATTGTTTTCGAGGGTCAATTTAGTAGTCTATCGTGTAACGGTTATTGTTATGTAAATTTATCGACTAACGTAGTCCTCTGGAAATACGCTGGACCTCGACGCCAGAGACCCCGGGATCGACTCTCCGTGGACATCAACTTTTTTAACGTTTCTTTTTTTCTTACTGTTTTTTTTTTGCTTTTCCTTTCTTTCTTTGCAAAATGACGAGATTAACATTGGTAATTTTGCCGGTTTTAATAAAGAACAATTGTTAATAAAAAAAAAAAAGAAGTTAAGCAATTTCCAGTTGATTTATAATGCTAGATTTATTTGTTATCTACAAATAGAGTACCACACTGACAACGAGCTGTTTGATACTTCAACTTCAATCATTAAACACCATGCTACATGCGACACTTCTTACTAAGATTATTCTGCGATAATTAACAAACTTTTAACACGTTTATATGTTTACATCACGTTATCATGGTAATAAATACAAACTATAAAGTAAAGAAAACTCAAACATCACAGTCCCAAGGATATTTGGAAGTACATATATAACACCTGAGAACGAATAACTATTCATTTCGCCGGTGCCTTGAAAACTGCTAAGTTGTCCAAATCTACTTACCCTACCCCTGGTGAACCCTACAATGTGTTACTAGTAATGGCGTCGAGTGTAGTGCGACATGAACGTAATCAGGTAGTTTCTCGTGCAAAAAAGACACCTTCTCCCTCCGTTCTTCTACCTAAAACTCCTTCAAAGACATTAACTGATTCTAAGAAGCGTTTAAACAGTTCTGATGGTCGTTCAAAGGGTCACGTTTCGTCTGTAAAGAGCTCTATTTGTGTGGATAGATCAAGTGGTCGACCGTCTAACCGCCTGAATCCTAAGACTGTTGACCCGGTAAGCCTTGCTTTACTGCTTTATACACTAGAACTAGTTCATCATTCAACACTTTAGTGTAATTGTGTAGATTTACTGTGTTAAATTGTGTTTAAAAGTTAAGGGAATATCGTATACTTAATGTATTAGCTTAAGTTATTAACAAAACGAAAAAGTTTTCAACAAAGAGTTGATTTGTTTCTTGCAGTTTAACGATAAAACTCCAAAGTCTTCTTTCGCTGCTGTTTATGCTAACGGTGGTGTACCGTGCAGGTGAATATTGCTTTTAGTTTGAGATTCAAATCTCTTACTAACTTAGATAGTCTTGAATGCATTCATGTTGTTAGGAGAACTATTTGCATTTTTAATGACTGTTTTAGGGCAAGTTAGGCAGAGGTCGTGTTAATTGAGTTGTGTGTGTATAGTTCATTGTTTGCAAGCACAGGAAACCCTTTGTACTTAGCTTAGAAAGCAGTAGAACTCATTTAAAAACATCTGGAATTACTGCTTTATATTGTGACAACTTTCTAATCGTTATGAAGAAGGTGACAGACCATTCATTAACTATGGGAGGTTTTACGTGTGACGTAGTGGCCGTCAAGATCTACAAAATGTTCGAGCCTAACTTTCAAAGTCTGTTAGTTTTTCTTCAAGCAACTAGCTGACATTTGTTTGTTTGTTTATAAGTAAATTATATTTGGTATATTTGACAGATATTTAGACTTCACCGATCTAAAATTGAAGTTTTGAGCAAGTAAAATGACGGTTTGACGGCCACTCGCGACAGATTTTGACGTCAGAAAAAGATTCCATAAAACCTCCCTATGGATAATTTACAGGTGTAAAAGAACTATAAACAATAATGAAATACTCTGATGGATATTTTTATTGTAGGCTTGTACATGGTTCTGTTAAACATAAGCTGTCATGGGATACGTCACCAGAGAATTTAGCATTTGACCCTATACTTGTTACATTGGCAGAGGTATGTTTAATGTGGAATTCTGGCTTACAACAGTACCTTGGCACACTCAGGGCAGGGGTGGATCTAGGGGAGGGGTAGGTAGGTAGGTAGGTAAGTTTATTTCAACTCGAAGTATGTAATGAGCCAGGGACTCGTTTACAATATATTCAAGACAATCTAGATATAAATATAGATGATAATTGAGAGAGAGTTAAACGAAGGTGTGCAGGGGGTGCACACACCCTTGGATGAGCTGATATCTACTGCGTTATTGGTGCTTGAGTTTGTGTACGTCCTGATCATAAATGGTGCAGCTCCCTCCTAAAATATGGTGCACCCCCTCCTAAAATATGGTGCACCCCATCCTAAAAAGTCAGTGTCTGATCAAGACTATAGATTTACTACAATTTATTGCTAACATAGGCCCTGTTCAAACGTCAAACTTTTGCTGCGTCGAATCTAATTGACTTTGAGGTCGACCATTAAATTCAGCGTCTGATTCAAACGTCGTGTTTATTCTGTTGCTCGCAATTAACTCAATGCGAGCATGCGTTAACAAAAGCCAGCAGTTTTACTATGTAAACAACAAAGATGGCGGACTTTCGTCAGCTTCAGAAGTTTCAGAGCTTCATGGAGCTTCAGCGGCTAAGAAAACGCCGAGAACTCCTATTCAAGACATCAGCTCTTTTGCTTGGCGCCAGGAGACAGCATTTGCTGAATTTATACAACACAATTAAAATAGTTTCAAGACAGTATCTCGGCAACTGACTTGCTCATTGTCCAACCACTTGTACCTTCATCTTCTTCAAACGTTGAGCATTTTTAGTATGAGGTCATAGAACATGATAAACATTCATATTTTGTGCTGTCAAAACACGACGAACACATAGTCGCCACCATCTTGGTTCACCCAGGACTGTATTGCGCATAATCAGTACGACATACCACTGACTTTTCACCTAAATTTTAATGTATGCATTGCATTCGACGCTACGAACGTTCGACGTTTGAATCAATGCCGAACTTTTGTTGTTTTGTGCGACTGGCTCTGTCGAATTTAATTTTCTGCTGCATGTAATTAAATCTGTCGATTTCAATTGATTCAGACGCCGCACTTCTCATGTACGAAATGCAACTATTAAATTCGACGCGGCAAAAGTTCGACGTTTGAACTGGGCCTTAGATATACAATACTAAATAAATGTAATGGATGAACGATAAAAACATTATAAAGCATTTTGTAAGAATGCGTTTTGGTATCCCAGCTGTTGATAAAAAGCAGAAACAATAGTATATTTACAAAGTAGATGTAATCACAGCTTTGGAACTCCATTTCATTGTCAAACAGGATCAGGGGTTGAACCTTATCACTGCACAATTACTTACAAGTGACTGCTTCTCCCTCTCCCCATCAGGAAGTTGAATGATACTCCCCCCTCTCCCCAATCAGGAAGTTGAGTACCCCCCCCCCCCCCCCCCCCCCAATCAGGAAGTTGAATGATACTCCCCCTCCCCCCAATCAGGAAGTTGAATGATACTCCCCCTCCCCCCAATCAGGAAGTTGAATGATACTCCCCCTCCCCCCAATCAGGAAGTTGAGTACCCCTCCCCCCCCCCCCCAAAAAGGAAGTTGAATGTAATCCCCCCCAATCAGGAAGTTGAATGTAACCCACCCCCCCCCCCCCCCCCCCAATATCAGGAAGTTGAATGATACTCCCCCTCCCCCCAATCCCCAATCAGGAAGTTGAGTACCACCCCCCCCCCAATCAGGAAGTTGAATGTAACCCCCCCCCCCCCCAAAATCAGGAAGTTGAATGTAACCCCCACTCCCCCCCCACTTCACCCATCAGGAAGTTATGGCATGGGTATACTTTATAAATCAAAATGATGTATGTTCTTTCAGGGCTTGAGAGAAACCAAGCATCCATATACATTTGTGGCTCGTGAAGGTTTTAAGCAAATGTTAGATGTTGAAGATGCTAGCTCCAGAGTAATGCCACTTGTTCCAAAGCTCATCTTGCCATTGAGGGCTGCATTGGTAAGTTCCATCATTAGTGGTACAGTACTGTGTGATGCAAACATGTATGACCACCTACAGCGTTCGACAAAAGTCCACGAACACTTAGCTCTACAGTGACCCCCTTTCCCCCAATACAAAGTTGTTTTTCAAACTGCTGCGCTCTGATCATTTGCTAAGGCTTCAACATTGGAGATGGGGGTAGGGGGTGTTCACGATATTTTTGTCGACCGCTGTAGTTTAATAGAATGTCTTGCAATGAAGGGAGATGAATGGCGTGCCTTTTTTACACGGTGTCATTCTACACACCTGTTCCATACTTTGATCAAAGTTTCACACGTCATGCTGTAATCGGAATATTATAACTCAAGACAGATTGCAAATCAGGTCCAATGTTGGTAACAATGCAAACCTTGATAGGAGAACAATATGAATCTAACAACCAGCAAACTCTTGCAGACTTTCCAAATCAATACCACTGACTTTTAGTATAGGTAATCACATGGGGCTGAGTAAAATAAAGGATTAATTCAATTCCAGCATGTTTTCAAAGTTTCCCAAATTGCCTGAGTCGTAAAGCAACAAGAGCAATTGGAAACTTTGAAAACACAAGTGAAATTAATCCTTAATTTTACGAGAAACCATGCGATTACTTGTTTATATAATATAAAGGGCAAAATTCAAACAAAATATAGCATGCGTCCTTGCTGATTTGATTCAAAATGACATCACTGAAATGCAACCAATTTTTTGCTGTTTTATTGATCAGAATTGTGATAAAATTAAGTTTTTCTGGTGCTACAGTACTTCTACGTACATGCAGATATGCAACATTTTTTTTTCAAATTGAGCTAATGTAGCGATCGACCAATCACTGTGCCATGCCCTCAATTAAAGCCCTCCGTCATGAGCCAATCAGCACTCAGTAATTTTGCCCTCTATGTTATAAAGCCATTGTTATCCAGTAAAACCATCATCCACCTACTCTATCACTTTATTCTTTCAGTCATCTCAAGATGTTGAAGTATTTGAGGCTACTTTAAGAGCCTTGGTTCAACTGAGTTCAGTGACTGGAGAAGTTCTTATTCCTCACCTAAAGACTCTCTTACCACATGTATCTAGACGGTTTATGGAGAAAACACTCAAAGAAACAATACTATATGCTCTACAGGAAATTGAGAGGAATTGTGGCAGAGTGAGTAGTGTTTGGTATTAATGAACAACTAGAAAACGTGTATGTGTGCTCTATCACTATGAAGTTATACATACATGTAGAGCATCAGAGAAGTGTTATGAAGCACTTAATTCTCTCTACCTCACCTCGCCTCGCCTTATCTCGCCTTACCTCACCTCACCTTACCTCACCTCACCTCACCTCACCTTACCTCACCTCTCACTACCTCACCTCTCACTACCTTACCTCACCTTACCTTACCTCTCCCTACCTTACCTCTCACTACCTTACCTCTCACTACCTCACCTTACCTTACCTCACCTCACCTCACCTCACCTATCACTACCTTACCTCACCTCACCTTATCTTACCTCACCTTACCTCACCTCACCTTACCTCACCTCTCACTACCTCACCTCTCACTACCTTACCGCACCTCATCTTACCTCACCTCTCACTACCTCACCTCTCACTACCTTACCTCACCTCTCACTACCTTACCTCTCCCTACCTTACCTCACCTCACCTTACCTCACCTCGCCTCATCTTACCTTACCTCTCCCTAACTCATCTCTCACTACCTTACCTCACCTTACCTTACCTCTCCCTACCTTACCTCTCACTACCTTACCTCTCACTACCTCACCTTACCTTACCTCACCTCACCTCACCTTACCTCACCTCTCACTACCTTACCTCAACTCACCTTATCTTACCTCACCTTACCTCACCTCACCTTACCTCACCTCTCACTACCTTACCTCTCACTACCTACCGCACCTCATCTTACCTCACCTCACCTCACCTTACCTCACCTCATCTTACCTCACCTCTCCCTAACTCATCTCTCACTACCTTACCTCACCTTACCTTACCTCTCACTACCTTACCTCACCTCTCACTACCTTACCTCACCTCATCTTACCTCACCTTACCTCACCTTACCTCACCTCTCACTACCTCACCTCTCACTACCTTACCTCACCTCACCTCATCTTACCTTACCTTACCTTACCTTACCGCACCTCTCCCTAACTCATCTCTCACTACCTTACCTCACCTCACCTTACCTCGCCTTATCTTACCTTACCGCACCTCTCCCTAACTCATCTCTCACTACCTTACCTCACCTTACCTTACCTCTCACCTCTCACTACCTCACCTCTCCCTACTTCTCCCCACCTTACCTCACCTTACCTTACCTCTCACTACCTCACCTCTCACTACCTCACCTCTCCCTACCTTACCTACTCACTACCTTACCTAACCTTACCTCACTTCTCCCTACCTCACCTCACTACCTTACCTCACCTCACCCCATCCCTACCTCACCTCTCCCTAACTCACCTCTCACTACCTTACCTCACCTCCCTACCTCACCTCACCTCTCACTACCTTACCTCACCTCACCTCTCCCTACCTCACCTCTCACTACCTTACCTCACCTTACCTCACCTCTCCCTACCTTACCTCTCCCTACCTCACTTCTCACTACCTTACCTAACCTTACCTCACCTCTCCCTATCTTACCTCTCCCTACCTTACCTCTCCCTACCTTACCTGACCTTACCTTACCTCTCCCTACCCCACCTCTCCCTACCTTACCTCACCTCACCTCTCCCTACCTTACCTCTCCCTACCTTACCTCACCTTACCTCTCCCTACCCCACCTCTCCCTACCTTACCTCACCTCACCTCTCCCTACCTCACCTCTCCCTACCTTACCTCTCCTACCCCACCCTCTACCCTACCTTACCTCACCTCTCCCTACCTCACCTCTCCCTACCTCACCTCTCCCTACCTCACCTCTCCCTCCCTGTATGTTTGTCATGGTATATGAACACAGGTCACTGATATGTGTGTTTGTTATATTTCAGGAAAGTCTACCAATCATTAAGCTCAAGATACCTACCTATCTATCAGTGTGCTCCTAACAAATCATCATCAAGTATAATACCTACCTTAATGATACCTACCTATCTATCAGTGTGCTCCTAACAAACCATCATCAAGTATAATACCTACCTATGATACCTACCTATCTATCAGTGTGCTCCTAACAAATCATCATCAAGTATAATTTATTTTTAATATGTGTAAATATAGAAGGAAATCGTTACAGAACAAGGCGAATATCCAACTGTGCAAAGCACTGCAACAAAAACTGTGTTGAACTGACAATTTTTCAGATAATATATTATAACACTGAGTGATGGACAAACAGAAAGTAACAAGAATTTGAGAGTGATTTTACACAATAGTTGAGAGAATGCACTGTCTGTCACACTGTCGAAGTACAGTGAATTCTATTTTGAATCAATATTGATTTGGGAGATGCATTTTATTATTGATACTTTACACAAAGGGAGTAGTTTAGTGGTTCTATTTTTGTGTGTTGCCTGAGAAAGATTGAACTATTATGTGTTGTGTGATTGTCACCATGGAGTCATGATATTATACAGTGGTGTAAGTTTGTTGTAAACCATGAACTAGTCTTTCACAAGGCTAGTTTATGAATAATAATGAATCTAAATTCTACTGTACACTCTTTGGATTTCAAAGGAGAATTTGGATTCTGATCAAAAGTCACACTGTTCTTGTATGATCCCCCTTCAAATAAACATTTGATGTTATGTTTTTAGTAATAAAATGGTCATCGAGTGATGGCAAATTATGTAATAAGTTGTATTATCAAACCTTTCATAAAGGGAGCTTTGTTTATTTAGGAGGGGTGGTGATGGGTAATTTGTCTCATCATTGATACATCTATCATTTCCTAGCCTATCCCATATCTGAAAATTGGACCACTACCATTGTGGTTATTCAAATTGGCATTGACCCACCCCTGGGCACTTACCCTCAAACCAGCTCATTTACTAGCAATGAGGGCAGCACTCATAAACTTGGTCATTGGTTGCCATGGTAACACGTGATCATTGAAAATATTATTTTCATTAGCTAAGATTACTGTAATTACCTTGATAGAGTGTACACTTTTAAACAGTAATGACATTTCGAGCCTTGCTGTAGCCCTTCTCCAAATTCAGTAAAGCTAAGTACTATTTTATGGTGTTATAGTGTACTTGTGCTAGTTTCCATGAAGACAACTCAACACTGGGTTCCCTGTGGTAGAATTTCTAATTGGACTCGGAAATATCAATTTATGGGTTCCCTGTGGTATCACCGCACTCGATCCACAGGTAGCCCAGTAACAGACAAATATCTACGTCGATTTTCTCGCTTCTTAGATAGCAAATTCAAAATAGTTCAACATCACAGTTAGTCATTTACATAGACCTATCTATGGTGCAAGTTTGGTTAAGCTTAAAAGTTGGAAAAAACGACAAAAAATGTCATATTTTTGCGGTTCAACCAGACCTTACTGACGGACCACATGTTTTGCCTTATAAAATCTTTCACTTAGTATTTTATATCAATCTAATTGCAGATTCTTGTAGCTATTACTGTAAGCTTTCCAACGATGTGTATTTTGTTAAGATCGAAGCCATTTGAAATTTTCGCAAATTTTGGGTATGGATTTGGGCTCCCTGTGCTTTTTTCGAGACAATGGGCTAAAAATCAGCAAAAATGCAGCATTTTCAAGCGAAACTTAGTCTTTACAACTCTCTTCGCATTTCCTTTAATGTTTTTAACTCAAATTTTATTTTCTAGACTTTGTCGTTTTTCACATTTTTCTCACTTCGCAAAAATGGGAAATTTTCATATGTTAAATTTTTACGAAAATTCTCTTTAGAAACAAAGAGGGAGTTATGCAGACTAAGTATCGCTTGAAAATGCTGCGTCTTTGCTGATTTTTGGCCGATTTTCTTGCCTCTGAAGCTTCGCAAAAAGCACAGGGAGCCCAAATCCATACCATCTCTCTTTGCACGCATTTTTCTCCTATTTAATAGCACCTTTCGAAAAGCAAACAACGCACATAACAACCTATAAAGATAGATTTAAATCGCTGGCTAAAAAGAATTTTGAGATTTGTCTTATTTACTGAGAAAACGGCGGTTAAATTCAAAATTTCGAAAATCGATCAAAAACCCGTTTTTCGAGATGCCCCAAGATTTTCGAAAATTTCAAATTGATTCGATCTTAACAAGATACACATCGTTGGAAAGCTTACAATAATAGCTACAAGAATCTGCAATTAGATTGATATAAAATACTAAGGGAAAGATTTTATAAGGCAAAACATGTGGTCCGTCAGCAAGGTCTGGTGAAACCGCAAAAATATCACATTTTTTGCCGTTTTCCCCCACTTTTAAGCTTCTGTTTGCAACCAAACTTGCACCATAGATAGGTCTATGTAAATGACTAACTGTGATGTTAAAATATTTTGAAATTGTTGAATACGTAGCGAGAAAATGGACATAGATTTGTATTCTTCAGGCGGGATACCTGTGTAATGCTAATATTCCACAGGAACCCCGCCAAGTGAATCATCTACATCGATCTATGTCCATTATCTCGCTACGTATTTAGGAATTTCAAAATATTTTAACACCAACGTTACTCATTTACATAGACCTATCTATGGTGCAAGTTTGATTGCAAACAGAAGCTTGAAAGTAGGAAAATACGGCAAAAAATGTGACATTTTTGCGGTTTCACGAGATGTTGCTGACGGACCACATGTTTTGACTTATAAAATCTTTCACTTAGTATTTCATATCAATCTAATTGCAGATTCTTGTAGCTATTACTGTAAGCTTTCCAACGATGTGTATTTTGTTAAGATCGAAGCCATTTGAAATTTTCGCAAATTTTGGGTATGGATTTGGGCTCCCTGTGCTTTTTTCGAGACAATGGGCTAAAAATCAGCAAAAACGCAGCATTTTCAAGCGAAACTTAGTCTTTACAACTCTCTTCGCATTTCCTTTAATGTTTTTAACTCAAATTTTATTTTCTAGACTTTGTCGCTTTTCACATTTTTCTCACTTCGCAAAAATGGAAAATTTTCATATGTTAAATTTTTACGAAAATTCTCTTTAGAAACAAAGAGGGAGTTATGCAGACTAAGTATCGCTTGAAAATGCTGCGTCTTTGCTGATTTTTGGCCGATAGCTTCGCAAAAAGCACAGGGAGCCCAAATCCATACCCTCTCTCTTTGCACGTATTTTTCTCCTTTTTAAAAGCACCTTTCGAAAAGCAAACAACGCACATAACAACCTATAAAGATAGCTTTAAATCGCTGGCTAAAAAGAATTTTGAGATTTGGCTTATTTGCTGAGAAAACGGCGATTAAATTCAAAATTTCGAAAATCGATCAAAAGCCCGTTTTTCGAGATGCCCCAAGATTTTCGAAAATTTCAAATTGATTCGATCTTAACAAAATGCACATCGTTGGAAAGCTTACAGCAATAGCTACAAGAGTCTGCAATTAGATTGATATAAAATACTAAGTGACATATTTTATAAGGCAAAACATGTGGTCCGTTAGCAAGGTCTGGTGAAACCGCAAAAATATCACATTTTTAGCCGTTTTTTCCTACTTTTAAGCTTCTGTTTGCAACCAAACTTGCACCATAGATAGGTCTATATAAATGAGTAACGTTGGTGTTAAAATATTTTGAAATTCCTAAATACGTAGCGAGAAAATGGACATAGATCGATGTAGATGATTCACTTGGCGGGGTTCCTGTGGAATATTAGCATTACACAGGTATCCCGCCTGAAGAATACAAATCTATGTCCATTTTCTCGCTATGTATTCAACAATTTCAAAATATTTTAACATCACAGTTAGTCATTTACATACACCTATCTATGGTGCAAGTTTGGTTGCAAACAGAAGCTTAAAAGTAGGAAAAAACGGCAAAAAATGAGATATTTTTGCGGTTTCACCAGACCTTGCTGACGGACCACATGTTTTGCCTTATAAAATCTTTCCCTTAGTATTTTATATCAATCTAATTACAGATTCTTGTAGCTATTACTGTAAACTTTCCAACGATGTGTATCTTGTTAAGATCGAAGCAATTTGAAATATTCGCAAATTTTGGGGCATCTCGAAAAACGCGTTTTTGATCGATTTTCGAAATTGTGACTTTAACAGCCGTTTTCTCAGCAAATAAGCAATATTTCAAAATTAATTTTAGCCAGCGATTTAAAGCTATCTTTATAGGTTCTTATGTGCGTTGTTTGCTTTTCGAACGGTGATTTTGAAGTGGAGAAAAATGCGTGCAAATATAGAGGGTATGGATTTGGGCTCCCTGTGCTTTTTGCGAACCTTCAGAGGCAAGAAAATGGGCTAAAAATCAGCAAAAACGCAACATTTGAAAGCGATACTTAGTCTTTACAACTCTCTTCGCATTTCCTTTAATGTTTTTAACTCAAATTTTATTTTCCAGACTTTGTCGTTTTTCACATTTTTCTCACTTCGCAAAAAATGGGAAATTGTCATTTTTTAATTTTTTAAGAAAAATCTCTTTAGAAACAAAGAGGGAGTTATGCAGACAAAGTATCGCTTGAAAATGCTGCGTTTTTGCTGATTTTTGGCCGATTTTCTTGCCTTTGAAGTTTCGAATAAAGCACAGGGAGCCCGAATCCATACCATCTCTCTTTGCACGCAATTTTCTCCTATTTAAAAGCACCGTTCGAAAAGCAAACAACGCACATAACAACCTTTTAAGATAGCTTTAAATCTCTGGCTAAAAAGAATTTTGAGATTTGGCATATTTGCTGAGAAAACGGCGGTTAAAATCAAACTTTCGAAAATCGATCAAAAACCCGTTTTTCGAGATGCCCCAAAATTGGTGAAAATTTCAAATTGCTTCGATCTTAACGATATGCACATCGTTGGAAAGCTTACAGCAATAGCTACAAGAATCTGCAATTAGATTGATATAAAATACTAAGTGACATATTTTATAAGGCAAAACATGTGGTCCGTCAGCAAGGATTGATATAAAATACTAAGTCAAAGATTTTATGAGGCAAAACATGTGGTCCGTCAGCAAGGTCTGGTGAAACCGCAAAAATATGACATTTTTTGTCGTTTTTTCCTACTTTTTAGCTTCTGTTTGCCACCAAACTTGCACCATAGATAGGTCTATGTAAATGACTAACTGTGATGTTAAAATATTTTGAAATTCTTAAATACGTAGCGAGAAAATTGACATAGATTTGTATTCTTCAGGTGGGATACCTGTGTAATGCTAATATTCCACAGGAACCCCGCCATTTGTTATTATCGTTTGTCGGTGTTTAATCTACGTCGAGTTGTTTTAACCCTAATTGGTACTTTTTAAAATTGATAGACTGTGGAAATCTCACCTTGTCGTCCTCGGAACTTCTAAACGAGTTCATGTGGGAGTGAAATAGGTCGAGGGTAATCATGGGGTGTGGGCGTGGTCTATATTAGGAAGTGAACGACACAACCCTGACTAGCATATCATTGTTCGCGCTTTTCAAGTGGCCGATGTCTTGTATACCACTAGCAATTGCATATGTGATAGAATATATAAATGAACCAACAAACGGATAGATGGGAAGAAGGGAGAATAATGGGAAGAAGGGAGAGTTATGATAGGAAGGTATGTTTGTAGTAGAGTGGGAAAGATACGATACTGTGCTATGCCGTATTAAAAGAGTTTGATTGGATGAGATGTATCTGGTTCAGAAAGGAAGCTATTTGAGTGTCACGGTACCACAGGGTTCCCACTCATGCGAAAACGACTCTATGACATAAAGAAGCAAGGCACAAGTAACACAGCCAGTGGACAATCCCCGCGGTTTTTATTAATTATAGCCTGGCTGGCTGTGCGAAGATTATTTCATTGATGTTACGTGTTCTTGACTGCGTATTCAGTTGTCTGTACATACGGGAATACACCTCTTTGCTACCCACAATGCGTCGCGTTAAATCACGTGACAGGTAAGGTAAAGTAGGCTGAGCCCTTGAGATACTGAGCAGCGGCAACGACTCTTGTACTACGCCTAATGGTAACTGTTTGGGGAGTGGCCTGGTGTCCATGGCGACGCTTTAATAACCTGAAAGTAAATAAACTCGTGTAAGCTAGCTACATCATGGACTACGTTATGATTTCTGCAGTAAATTGACGATCTGTAAATGCAACAATTTATGGGAATAAAACTATTTACTGTAAAACAAAAGGAAAGAAAAATAGAAATTCCATCCAAGAATCGATCCCGGGTCACCGCATCTAAACGCACTGGACTATCAGCGCGAGCCACGTGAACCAAGCAATTTACATAACAATGGCCTACGCAACGATAGACTTGTTAACTTTGTCCTCTAAAACAATTGGCGTTCACGATAGCGTAGTAGCAAGGGGTGGTCATTTCCAACAGGTCCAGGGTCCGACCATTCCCTCTCTCTTTGGCTTCTATTGTCCTCTAAAACAATTGGCGTTCACGATAGCGTAGTAGCAAGGGGTGGTCATTTCCAGCAAGTCGCCAGGGGCCGACCGTTACCTCCCTCTTTGGCTTCTATTGTCCTCTAAAACAATTGGCGTTCACGATAGCGTAGTAGCAAGGGGTGGTCATTTCCAACAGGTCCAGGGTCCGACCATTCCCTCTCTCTTTGGCTTCTATTGTCCTCTAAAACAATTGGCGTTCACGATAGCGTAGTAGCAAGGGGTGGTCATTTCCAGCAAGTCGCCAGGGGCCGACCGTTACCTCCCTCTTTGGCTTCTATTGTCCTCTAAAACAATTGGCGTTCACGATAGCGTAGTAGCAAGGGGTGGTCATTTCCAACAGGTCCAGGAACCGACCGTTACCTCCCTCTTTGGCTTCTATTGTCCTCTAAAACAATTGGCGTTCATGATAGCGTAGTAGCAAGCGGTGGTCATTTCCAACAGGTCCAGGGTCCGACCATTCCCTCCCTCTTTGGCTTCTATTCTGCTTGTGTTCAGCTGGATAGCGCGGATGGGGCCGAAATCTTCATCCTCTTCGTAAGTCCATACGGTGTCTCAGCTTCTCTGCATGTCTTGGCTTCTATTCTGGTTGTGTTCAGCTGGATAGCGCGGATGGGGCCGAAATCTTCATCCTCTACGTAAGGCCATACGGTGACTCAGCTTCTCTGCATGTCTTGGCTTCTATTCTGGTTGTGTTCAGCTGGATAGCGCGGATGGGGCCGAAATCTTCATCCTCTACGTAAGGTCATACGGTGACTCAGCTTCTCTGCATGTCTTGGCTTCTATTCTGCTTGTGTTCAGCTGGATAGCGCGGATGGGGCCGAAATCTTCATCCTCTACGTAAGTCCATACTGTGTCTCAGCTTCTCTGCATGTCTTGGGGTATGGTCCATAGCTTGTTGTGTTCAGCTGGATAGCGCGGATGGGGTCGAAATCTTCACCCTCTACGTAAGGCCATACGGTGTCGCAGCTTCTCTGCATGTCTTGGCTTCTATTCTGGTTGTGTTCAGCTGGATAGCGGAGATGAGGCCGAAATCTTCACCCTCTACGTAAGGCCATACGGTGACTCAGCTTCTCTGCATGTCTTGGCTTCTATTCTGCTTGTGTTCAGCTGGATAGCGCGGATGGGGCCGAAATCTTCATCCTCTACGTAAGGCCATACTGTGTCTCAGCTTCTCTGCATGTCTTGGCTTCTATTCTGCTTGTGTTCAGCTGAATAGCGCGGATGAGGCCGAAATCTTCATCCTCTACGTAAGGCCATACTGTGTCTCAGCTTCTCTGCATGTCTTGGCTTCTATTCTGGTTGTGTTCAGCTGAATAGCGCGGATGGGGCCGAAATCTTCACCCTCTACGTAAGGCCATACGGTGACTCAGCTTCTCTGCATGTCTTGGCTTCTATTCTGGTTGTGTTCAGCTGGATAGCGGAGATGAGGCCGAAATCTTCACCCTCTACGTAAGGCCATACGGTGACTCAGCTTCTCTGCATGTCTTGGCTTCTATTCTGCTTGTGTTCAGCTGGATAGCGGAGATGAGGCCGAAATCTTCACCCTCTACGTAAGACTCAGCTGCATACGGTGACTCAGCTTCTCTGCATGTCTTGGCTTCTTGGCTTCTATTCTGCTTGTGTTCAGCTGGATAGCGGAGATGAGGCCGATAGCGGAAAGGCCGAAATCTTCACCCTCTACGTAAGGCCATACGGTGACTCAGCTTCTCTGACTCAGCTTCTCTGCATGTCTTACGGGGTATGGTCCATAGCATGTCTTGCTTCTATTCTGTTGTGTTCAGCTGAATAGCGCGGATGGGGCCGCCATAAATCTTCACCCTCTACGTAAGGCCATACGGTGACTCAGCTTCTCTGCATGTCTTGGGGTATGGTCCATAGCTTGTTGTGTTCAGCTGAATAGCGCGGATGGGGCCGAAATCTTCACCCTCTACGTAAGGCCATACGGTGACTCAGCTTCTCTGCATGTCTTGGCTTCTATTCTGGTTGTGTTCAGCTGGATAGCGCGGATGGGGCCGAAATCTTCATCCTCTACGTAAGGCCATACGGTGACTCAGCTTCTCTGCATGTCTTGGCTTCTATTCTGCTTGTGTTCAGCTGGATAGCGCGGATGGGGCCGAAATCTTCATCCTCTACGTAAGGTCATACGGTGACTCAGCTTCTCTGCATGTCTTGGGGTATGGTCCATAGCTTGTTGTGTTCAGCTGGATAGCACAGATGGGGCCGAAATCTTCATCCTCTACGTAAGGTCATACGGTGTCGCAGCTTCTCTGCATGTCTTGGGGTATGGTCCAGCTTCTCTGCATGTCTTGGGGTATGGTCCAGCTTCTCTGCATGTCTTGGGGTATGGTCCATAGCTTGTTTTGCATATATAAAATCATCCTAGCTAGCGCGGGTTCGAGTATCGGTCATGATGTTTTCTTAATTCTTTCCTTACATTCTTTAACGTTTTCTTTCTGGTCATGCTTTTCTAACACGCAAATAATTCAATTTTTCAAAATCTGACTAGTGATATTCTACACCTTCTAAAATAATCACATGTGGTTCAAACAAAAATCCCTCGAGATATAAAATTCACAGAGGATACAGCCGTCGATCATCATTGGATGAACTAACAAGAGAACCAAATAAAGAATGCTTTGTATTTGGGAACCAATATATACCCACCCATTCGTCGCTCCTCGTCTTCGTGCAACTCTCTGTGCAAACGCTTGCAGTGAGTCACCATGGTTTATCAGGTTGTCAATTCTAGCGTACTTGTCTGGTGATCGAGCTTTCTCTCTGTGTCCCTGGCTTGAGAGATGAAGGACAAGACCTTGGTAGGTCACGTGACATACTTCACAGTATCCTATATGAACAAACACACTAATCATTAGACAAGATCTTGGTAGGTCACGTGACATACTTCACAGTATCCTATATGAACAAACACACTAATCATTAGAGGTGTGTAAGTGACAGCTTCCACAGTCGACTAGAAGGCACTTCTTTCCCTGCCGATATCAACCGACCTGACGCAAGCATGAGCACAAGCACAAGAGGTTTCTTGGTGTTGCAGAACACCAGACGACGTTAGACAATGAACACAAAGAACGAGAAGAATGAACTTGAACCAAAACAATACCCTGCATACAAAGAAACCTAACCAAGAATACAATGCAGACTGTACGTAGCACCAAGAAACACCCCTTTTATTTAACCACGGAATCTCTTCAATACAATGTGATTGGTCTTTCAGAAAGCCGTATATGTCACTGTGAAAACCGGCCTGACGCAAGCATGAGCGCAAGCACAAGAGGCCTTCTGTCACTGTCAAAACCGGCCTGACGCAAGCATGAGCGCAAGCACAAGAGGCCTTCTGTCACTGTGAAAACCGGCCTGACGCAAGCATGAGCGCAAGCACAAGAGGCCTTCTGTCACTGTGAAAACCGGCCTGACGCAAGCATGAGCGCAAGCACAAGAGGCCTTCTGTCACTGTGAAAACCGGCCCGACGCAAGCATGAGCGCAAGCACAAGAGGCCTTCTGTCACTGTGAAAACCGGGCCTGACGCAAGCATGAGCGCAAGCACAAGAGGCCTTCTGTCACTGTGAAAAAACCGGCCCGACGCAAGCATGAGCGCAAGCACAAGAGGCCTTCTGTCACTGTGAAAACCGGCCTGACGCAAGCAGCACAAGAGGCCTTCTGTCACTGTGAAACCGGCCTGACGCAAGCATGAGCGCAAGCACAAGAGGCCTTCTGTCACTGAGCAAAAGCACAAGAGGCCTTCTGTCACTGCGAAAACGGCCTTCTGTCCTGGAAAACGGGCGCAAGCATGAGCGCAAGCACAAGAGGCCTTCTGTCACTGTGAAAACGGGCCCGACGCAAGCATGAGCGCAAGCACAAGAGGCCTTCTGTCACTGTGAAAACCGGCCTGACGCAAGCATGAGCGCAAGCACAAGAGGCCTTCTCAGTCACTGTGAAAACCGGCCTGACGCAAGCATGAGCGCAAGCACAAGAGTCCTTCTGTCACTGTGAAAACCGGCCTGACGCAAGCATGAGCGCAAGCACAAGAGACCTTCTGTCACTGTGAAAACCGGCCTGACGCAAGCATGAGCGCAAGCACAAGAGGCCTTCTGTCACTGTGAAAACGGGCCCGGCGCAAGCATGAGCGCAAGCACAAGAGGCCTTCTGTCACTGTGAAAAACCGGCCTGACGCAAGCATGAGCGCAAGCACAAGAGGCCTTCTCAGTCACTGTGAAAACCGGCCTGACGCAAGCATGAGCACAAGCACAAGAGGCCTTCTCAGTCACTGTGAAAACCGGCCTGACGCAAGCATGAGCGCAAGCACAAGAGGCCTTCTGTCACTGTGAAAACGGGCCCGGCGCAAGCATGAGCGCAAGCACAAGAGGCCTTCTGTCACTGTGAAAACGGGCCCGACGCAAGCATGAGCGCAAGCACAAGAGGCCTTCTGTCACTGTGAAAACCGGCCTGACGCAAGCATGAGCGCAAGCACAAGAGGCCTTCTCAGTCACTGTGAAAACCGGCCTGACGCAAGCATGAGCGAAAGCACAAGAGGCCTTCTCAGTCACTGTGAAAACCGGCCTGACGCAAGCATGAGCGCAAGCACAAGAGGCCTTCTGTCACTGTAAAAACCGGCATGACGCAAGCATGAGCGCAAGCACAAGAGGTCTTCTGTCACTGTGAAAACGGGCCTGACGTGAAGCAAGCACAAGCACAAGAGGCCTTCTGTCACTGCGAAAACCGGCCTGACGCAAGCAAGCACAAGCACAAGAGGCCTTCTGTCACTGTGAAAACGGGCCTGACGCAAGCACAAGCACAAGCACAAGAGGCCTTCTGTCACTGTGAAAACCGGCCTGACGCAAGCATGAGCGCAAGCACAAGAGGCCTTCTGTCACTGTGAAAACCGGCCTGACGCAAGCTGACGCAAGCATGAGCGCAAGCACAAGAGGCCTTCTGTCACTGTGAAAACGGGCCTGACGCAAGCATGAGCGCAAGCACAAGAGGCCTTCTGTCACTGTGAAAACCGGCCTGACGCAAGCATGAGCGCAAGCACAAGAGGCCTTCTGTCACTGTGAAAACCGGCCTGACGCAAGCATGAGCGCAAGCACAAGAGGCCTTCTGTCACTGTGAAAACGGGCCCGACGCAAGCATGAGCGCAAGCACAAGAGGCCTTCTGTCACTGTGAAAACCGGCCTGACGCAAGCATGAGCACACGCACAAGAGGCCTTCTGTCACTGTGAAAACCGGCCTGACGCAAGCATGAGCACACGCACAAGAGGCCTTCTGTCACTGTGAAAACCGGCCTGACGCAAGCATGAGCGCAAGTACAAGAGGCCTTCTGTCACTGTGAAAACCGGCCTGACGCAAGCATAAGCACAAGCACAAGAGGCTTTCTGTCACTGTGAAAACCGGCCTGACGCAAGCATGAGCGCAAGCACAAGAGGCCTTCTGTCACTGCGCAAGCACAAGAGGCCTTCTGTCACTGTGAAAACGGGCCCGACGCAAGCATGAGCACAAGCACAAGAGGCCTTCTGTCACTGTGAAAACGGGCCTGACGCAAGCACAAGCACAAGAGGCCTTCTGTCACTGCGAAAACTGGCCTGACGCAAGTATTATGCTTGCACTTGTGTTGGCCCGTCCTCACATGACACAGGTTTGTATGTAATTGCACTTATGTTTTCGTCGCCAGTGAAGGGCTTGTACGTTCTTGTACTAATGGTGGCATGTGGTGCCTACCTTTCTTGGCGGTCGATCTTCCCGAGCGGCTTTGTCGTGCTCTTTTCCTGGTTCTACGCCTTCTCGGTGTTGAAGTCACAGTTCGCCGTTTTGGTCTTGGCGTAACATCATCGAATGGGCCGTACCCTGGTGGGGCGTCTAGGTTGGGGCGTGGCCAGCATCTCATCTCCTTTACCAGTGGTCTGTACCTACTGTTAAACAAGTTACAGTCAATGTCATTAATTACAGGCGCTTTCACATATCTTTTGACGATTGGATTCCGAAGTTTGTTCCGAAGTTCCGAAGTTCGTCGAACTTCAAACATTCGATACGAAGTTCAAAACAAACTTCGGAACTTTGTTGGCGGTTCGTTATTCGAAGTTCTTTGATGATCTCAGACAATCATGAATTGTTTTTCTAGACAAGGAAAAGGGCTTCCTAAGTACGTGCGTGAAAAGATTATCGATCGTTGGTTGGAAGGCCAAAGCCAAGCAAACTGTTTCCAATATCATCAACAACTTTGTTAGGAGAGGCGCAGTATGGAGGAAATACTCGTAGGACAGCAAGAACGGATGATATTTGTTTAAATATCGAATACCATAAACAGATAACCCTCAGTATAAGTGCATTCGAAATTCAAAAACTCTTGGTTGAAAATAACGTTTGTCTACCGCAAAATGTTCCATCTGAATCATCGATTACCCGTTGTCTACGAAAAGATCTAGGATACTCGTACAAGAAACTTCAAGTCGTTGCGCTACTAACTCGGTGTCGCCCATTTTGAGTTGAACGCTTCAACGAACTTTGCCGCCAACAAAGTTCCGAAGTTTGTCTTGAACTTGCCAAGTTCATTTCGAACTTCGTAACGAATGTTTGAAGTTCACCGACGAACTTCGAAACAAACTTCGGAATCCGATCGTCAAAAGATATGCGAAAGCGCCTGTAACCTGTTAACGTTGTCCAGCTAAAAAGAGATTAATACTATACAATAAATGTCTTCGTTTTGCTTGCACGAAACAAGCAATTATTGTGCACGTGGAGCTGATATAATTCAAAGTATCAAGTATATCGGCTCTATACGATCATTGCTCATATCGCGCGCGCAAAACGAATATAGAATGAGACACGTGACATTTATTGTAGTGTCAATCTCTTTTTAGCTGGACAACGTTAATGACATTGACTCAGGATATATCTACTGTTAAATAAGAAATCTCTCTCGTAAAGTATTATATATCAATATACATACCGGCTGCGGTCTTCAACTTTTATAAATGCTCCTCTCAGCCCGCGAACTTTGGTCAGCGTTCTTCTTCCGTTGGCTTCGTTTCGTGTCATCAGTTGGCTAAATTGTTTGTAAGATTTGATGGAGATATTCCATATTTGCGCATTTCTCACAACGTCACTACAACTGACAGGAAGAGGAGTGGCCTTCTGAAGAATGGCACGACCACGTGACTAGTAGGATATGAAATAATGGGCCAATCAGGACATAACACAGGTAGTTCAACTACATAGTACCACAGGAACCCCAAGAGTATACTTACCAGACCTTGTGTTAACTTATTTCCCTGGTCCAGTCGCGTGGAGGATCTGCGCATGTTCGATGGCCTATCCGTTACGAGACATGTCACGTGTTTGCTGAGGAATCGTTCTACCAACTAACAGAGGGAATGGTAAGACATGTCACGTGTTTGCTGAGGAATCGCTCTACCAACTTACAGAGGGAATGGTAAGACATGTCACGTGTTTGCTGAGGAATCACTCTACCAACTAACAGAGGGAATGGTAAAACATGTCACGTGTTTGCTGAGGAATCGCTCTACCAACTAAGAGGGAATGGTAAGACATGTCACGTGTTTGCTGAGGAATCGCTCTACCAACTAACAGAGGGAATGGTAAGGAGACAAGCCAACACGGTGTGGTCATGATAGCGACAGAGCATGCGCAATCTTCTTTAATTGTTGTCGCGGCGTTGTTGTCACAAATTACTGTCACTAATATATAAACGAGCAAACTGTAGCGTCGATGACTTAGCACTTATTGCGCAATTGTAGCAGTGCACGCGCAGTAGTCTTTGTACAGTCTGTATAGGCCACATAAATCATCATATAAAGTATAATCGTTTAACTCATCGCTATGTTTTCCACATCTGACCAATCACAGCGCAGAATGTTCTGGGTGGTACGTCATACGCGTAACCGGTCGTACAACTGACCAATCACAGCGCAGAATGTTCTGGGTGGTACGTCATACGCGTAACCGGTCGTACAACTGACCAATCACAGCGCAGAATGTTCTGGGTGGTACGTCATACGCGTAACCGGTCGTACAACTGACCAATCACAGCGCAGAATGTGGTACGTCATACGCGTAACCGGTCGTACAACTGACCAATCACAGCGCAGAATGTGGTACGTCATACGCGTAACCGGTCGTACAACTGACCAATCACAGCGCAGAATGTGGTACGTCATACGCGTAACCGGTCGTACAACTGACCAATCACAGCGCAGAATGTGGTACGTCATACGCGTAACCGGTCGTACAACTGACCAATCACAGCGCAGAATGTTGTACGTCATACGCGTAACCGTACCGGTCGTACAACTGACCAATCACAGCGCAGAATGTGGTACGTCATACGCGTAACCGGTCGTACAACTGACCAATCACAGCGCAGAATGTTGTACGTCATACGCGTAACCGTACCGGTCGTACAACTGACCAATCACAGCGCAGAATGTGGTACGTCATACGCGTAACCGGTCGTACAACTTGCAACGTGACAATTCTGGGCGCCACGTTGCACGATTTCGTTGCATGATTTACTTATGATACTTACTCCACCCAATGATGATATGGCCTTTTCTAGGGCGTCGTACTTCTGCCTGCTACGTATGTCAAGGTAGAAAGACTGGCCGTGTAGAGGCCTGGTACCTGCAAACAAGTATGACGTCACATATACCATAATACTATCAGAATTATAAATATTTACAGGCTTTTCGTTGTCAGAGTTGATAGAGTAGTCTTCTAGTTTCTTTTCTGTTGAGGTTGAATATGATTGACGGGAACCCAATACAATGCTTTGTCGCGAACTTCACCGGGCCGCGATACACCTAATCAATAACTCAAGTATGTTAAGGCCTGGTTCATGAAGCCATCACTCAAAATCACGTTTATTTTTAGTATTCCCCACGATTCATTTCTATGGCATTGATATTTAGGCATAAGATTATATTCAAGATGTTTGATGACTTAGTTCTAAAAATACTGACGTCAAGTGGTCACGTGACCTAGGCATGTGAAATTTCGTTTTTTAAATATGCGGTCGCGAGTTTAAGTTATGCTAAAATAGTTTTTATGCTACAACATTAAGGACAACTAATGAAAAAAGATAGCGTTTGGAAAACCTGTCCCATAGTTTTAGTTATCGAGAAAATTGAGAAAACGTATTCTGGCTAAATTGTCACGTGACCTATTTTCGTAAATATCAGAGACAAGTTTTCCAAACGCAGTTGTGTAGAGAACTAACATTGACAACATATGCAATTGTTTGTTTTTACACTGTTCTTACAACCGCGACCGCATTTTAAAATAAAATTTCAAAGACTGTTGTCACGTGGTTAATCACGTCACGTGGTTAATCACGTATTCAGTTTTTTGGTATTTTGTTGATTTCAATCAATTAAGGATGTCGAACTCTATGCACAGGTAGCCCAAGCGATCGCTACCAGAGATCAACAACGACACCAACAACGACACCAACAACACTACAGGAAAGTTAGAGTTCATTGGCTTTATTATTTACGGAGTTATCGACCAGAGCCTAAGGTCCCATACAAAGCCTTATACACCTATTTCAATAAAGGTTGTCGAGGACATCAGTCCATAGGCAATAGGTGATACGTCGTTGCAAGACC